>OY728150.1:319889468-320489468 GCA_963277665.1 Viscum album | reverse complement strand
TCAACCTTCGAGTTTTAAGAGTTACGTTTAAGGTAAGGGATCCTGCCTCTCTCTTTCTTTTCAAGTAATCTCTTTTATGTCATTTCTTTTATGCTCCATGCTCTTATGTTGTAGAATGATCTTTTATATTCTTATAACTGACCTTTTTATGTTCATATGATGAGAGACCCTATTTGATCTCTTCAATTCAGTATTTTTAAGTTTTAAGTGGCGCCGTTAGGCTGCCGAATTTTTAAGGGATTCGTTCACCTTTCTCATTTTTCAAAGTTCTACTTTCATGTCAAGTCTTTAAAGTTTCTTTTTATTATGTTGGGGTATGATCTCTATATCTATCATACTAATCTTTTATGTTCATATGATGAGAGACCCTATTTTATCTCGTCAATTCATTTTTGTTGAAGTTTAGGTGACGCTGTTAGGCTACCGAATGTTTAAGGGATTCGTTCACCTTTCTCATTTGTCAAAGTTCTACTTTCATGTCAAGTATTTAAAGTTCCTTTTTATTATGTTGGGTTATTATCTCTATATCTATCATACTGATATTTTATGTTCATATGGTGAGAGACCCTATTTGATCTTGTCAATTCATTTTTGTTGAAGTTTAGGTGACATCGTTAGGCTGCCGAATTTTTAAGGGATTCGTTCACCTTTCTCGTTTTTCAAAGTTCTACTTTCATGTCAAGTCTTTCAAGTTCCTTTTTATTATGTTGGGGTATGATCTCTCTATATATCAAACTGATATTTTATGTTCATATTATTAGAGACCCTATTTTATCTCGTCAATTCATTTTTGTTGACGTTTAGGTGATGCCGTTAGTCTGCCGAATTTTTAAGGTATTCGTTCACCTTTCTCATTTTTCAAAGTTCTACTTTCATGTCAAGTCTGTCAAGTTACTTTTTATTATGTTGGGGTATGATCTCTATATCTATCATACTGATATTTTATGTTCATATGATGAGAGACCCTATTTGATCTCGTCAATTCATTTTTGTTGAATTTTAGGTGACGTCGTTAGGCTGCCGAATTTTTAAGGGATTCGTTCACCTTTCTCATTTTTCAAAGTTCTACTTTCATGTAAAGTCTTTCATGTTCATTTTTATTATGTTGGGGTATGATCTCTATATCTATCATACTGATCTTTTATTTTCATATGATGATAGACCCTATTTTATCTCATCAATTTTTTTTTGAAGTTTAAGTGACGCCGTTAGGCTGCCGAATTTTCATAAGAGAAATCTTATTTTTTTCTTCCTTTCATGTTCTTCATTTCATATGGTATATCTTTCAAATTTCATTACCAGGTTCTTTCAAATTTCATTACCAGGTTATTAAATCCTTTATATTCTGTTCCCCTACTATTTTATGGATCATTTATGAGTGGGTGACCCATGTCCCCTCTCTTTTCAATGTTTTCTAAAACCTTGTAACATAGCCGTTATGCTGCAGAATTTCCGTCTCAAAATGTCTCTCTCTTATTCTAAAATTCATTTATTTTATTAAGTGAATACTCAAAGCTCTTTCTTCTAAAGGGGTATTCACATATATACCAAAATGTTCTATTTTAAATTCTGTTATTTACATACATGATACCTGCTTTCCCTTTCTGTGGGTTTAAAGTGACATAAAGATTATGTCTTTAAAGCAGTTTTTAAAACATTATGATTATGAAATGAAACCCATTTATTTTATTCTATATGGGTTGTTTATGAAATTATTGATGATGATATATGTGTCTCACATGATAATAAAGAAAAATTAAGGGTGTGCCCTGATAGCGCTCCAATGCATTGGGTAAAGACTTAATCTCTAGAGATGACCATTTTTAACGACACCTTGGTGAATAACCTTGGTAATTTTTAATGACACCTTGGGGATGGACCTTGGTGAAACGGAAATGATTGTCAATATTAAATGTTGTATCCACATCTTCAAGTTATGAAATATGTTATTTTTATTATGATATTCCTCATGATTTATTTCTCATGCCTTAAAGTTCTTTTTCATGACATTGTTGATGTATCTCAAGTTCATATGTTAAATGTTTCCCCTTGTTTCCCTTACAGGGTCTTCTTCTCACCCTTTCTTTTGATGTATGTCCCCAGGTTATGAGATGTAGTAATGAACCTAGGATGAACATAAGTAGAATCCTTTCAAGTGTTTAAGAATAATGTTTTATGTTTTCATGTTTTAAGTTCCTGGTTTCCAAGACACTAAACCTTAAAGATCCTCGATTTTATAAAATTTAATGAAAAGTTATGTTATAAAAAGGCGGGATGCCATAGGAAGGAATCGATTTTTTTTAATAGACTACTACAAATTAATATTTTTCAAGAAGAGACAAAAATATTTATGATGACATGAAAGATCACTGTCTTGGGTGCCCTCAAATGATTAGTGTGATTTTGGGGTACTTAGGTGCAGTAGAGTGGCTGACCAAGGTCGTCTCTCAAAGGAGGAAGTGAATTTAACAACTTATTAAAGGTATTCTAAAAAAATAAAATAAAATAGAATAAAAACACTACTATAAAGGATTGGGGTTTGATATAGTTTATGAATCTAGAAGAAGTTTTCTGGAAGAAGATTGTATATTTTTTTGTTTTTAGTTTTGAAATGAATTTCGATTAAAATGACACAATAAGAAGATGTTTTTGTAGAAATCTATTTTAAAAGGCGTAATCGATCTAACTCGACCTGTTCATTCAATTATTAATCATTATCATTTAAATAAATATCCACTTAATTATAATCCCCTAATTTTTTATCCCTCGAACCCTGCGAGAGTTAACTTAACCACAATGATGAAATTACTTAAACCCTAGGCTAGCTTCGGAACACGCAATCGCAGCACCCTGCTTTGATTGTTGTTCTAAGGATAACTTATGGTCAGTGGTTAATTAGAGCACATATCCATTCTGTAAATGAGGATGAATTGTGTTTAGGGGTTATATTTGAACTCTACAAACTTATCCCGCATGGTCTTGTATTACCGATTAAGATCGCGCTCTCAGAATTTACACAAAATCTCGACCTCACATGTTTTGTATTAATTGTTCAATTGCTTGATTAGTTTATTGTAATTGAAAAACACAATTCATGGATCATATTATGTGAATTACAGTAGCTCATTGATTCAAAATAAATGAATGAATAAGGATAGAGGTCCATCGATTACTAAAAAGAACTACTCTTCTATGGGTGGCGTAATCATCGTAGAAGCGTTTTGCGTGTGCAAAGGTTTATAATGGGTATAATCCAATAAAGCTTCTACTCAAGAATTCCAGACCAAATAGTAAGATTAAGAGAATAATAAATTTAAACAAAACATAATAAATGATAAGAAATAAAAGAAGAACAAAGAAGTTTATTACACAAACAAAATCATTACAACATGAAGGAGAAGAAGAAGGCTTCGTCGAAGGGATCCTTTATTTAAGAGATACCCTTATTGAAATGGTTGGATAATTGGAGTGGATCCACTTCTCCTCTACCCTAAACTTCCTAATTCACATCCACAACCCCTCAAAATGAGAAAAAATCCAATTTATAGAGGGGAGGGGAGGAGAGGTTACAAGTAGTTTCAAGTGTGAATGTGGAAATTCGGAGAAATATTTTATTCCAAATTTCACTGCCCGTTTGTCCACCAAAACGCGTGAATTGGCCAGAATTACAGAAGGATAATATGTGAGTATATGGGTCCTCTATCTCCTCTAAAAATTTGGGCTTAATCCAGGCCCAGATTAAGGAGTTATGGCCGAAATACAGAAGCTTCTCCATTTTGGAGAGTCCAGGCCAACTTTGACTTCATGACCCATTTTCAACAACCAAATGCACTCTTTAGCTCTAGTGTCCTGAATAAAAGTTGTATATAACTAAGTTCGAAAACACTGTTACAAAATTTCAATTTCAAATAATAAATATAAAAATATTTATCTTCGAAATACTACAGTGAATTATAAAGGGTAAAACTGGAATTTTCATCAAATATTCAAATGAATGATCTAATCCCAAATACATTCTAATTAAACATATTTAACACAATGTGAGGAAATTATATCATTTATTATCAATAAAAAATTCAATAAAATAGTGTTTTATCATGACACCACACAGTAAAGGGTTGATGGTGACAATGATTTTAATGATGTTACAAATGAATTTGAAATGACAAGAGATGGTGAAACTGAAACTCATATGGAAATTGATGATACTGAGGAGGAATATGAAGAAATTAACATTGTAAAATATGAATATGAGGATGAATATTGACATTAACAAAGTTAAATCCTAGTTATAAGCATATATAATATATATCTATATATAATAGTTGTTTTCAAATATTTTCTAACAATAGTCATTTCGTGTTTCAGATGAATGAGGATCTGTTTCGTATGTTTGAGGGAGCTAATATACCTTTAGATGAACAAGATGTTGGGTCATATGAACCTTAGATTACTAGAAGTTTAGGGGGGATTTATAGGGGGCGTGGTCTTGTGTGATTAATGATTCCTGACCAGATCCCCGAGCGACGTCCATGTCTTGCCTTCAATCAACGCATGCAGAGGTATGTTTACCTACATATTTTAGTCAGTTTTCAATAATTTTTTTTATATACTAATTGTTTGATTAGTTGTTATTTTTTAATATATTTATGCATATAGTTTCTGAAAAAGGTAGCTCTATATTGCACAATTATTTATCTGAAGCATGAGTCTCACGGGATCAGATTGTCGTTGATGTACAACACCACATCTTTGATCATTAGCTGGTATTTAAATAAATAATATTTATTTTGAAATTAATTTAATTAATAACTTAATATTATAAATTATTTGTAGGTTTTATGATATCCCATTGATGAGATCATGTGTGGGGCTATCTAGAAAGCATGGTAGGGGGCTATACGTCAGCATTGCAGTTATTTTTTGCACAATTTGAGAAAGAAATCAACGAAAAAATTAGGAGTGATAGACACTAGTAGAAAAATGATTTTTAACGTCACCAGTTTGACGTCAGTTTCTTATAAACCGATGTAAATAATTTTTTCAGTGAATTTTTGGCGTCTATTTTTTTTAAAAACCGACGGCAAAATGAAAAAAAATTGTTGCGGCGTCGGTTCTTAAAAAAACCGACACAAAAAACTAAAAAATATATATTTTGGCGTCGGTTTTTATGAAAAACAACGCCATAAAATTTAAAAGAAAATATAAAATGTTTTAGATAATTCACTAATCTTCAATTTGACTGGTCGTGGAGCAAAAACGGAGTTACGGATTAAGAGTTATGGATGTCGGAAGTTGACCTTTTCTAAGAGAAGTGTTAAAGAAGTTCAACTTTGAAAGGCCATAACTTTTAATCCGTAACTCCGTTTTAGCTCCACGACTAGTAAAATCAAAGATTAATGAATTATCTAAAACAATTTAATTTTTTTTAAATTTTTTGGCGTCATTTTTCATAAAAAATGACGCCAAAAATATTTTTTTTAGTTTTTCACGTCCGTTTTTTCAAAAACCGACGCAAAAAATTTATTATTATTATTTGGCGTCGGTTTTTCAAAAAACCAACGCGAAAAGTTTTTTTTTAAAAAAAATTAGCATCGTATTATTAAAAAACTATCTCCAAATATATTTTTTTAACTTTTTGGCGTCAGTTTTTAAAAAAACCAACGCGAAAAATGTATTTTTTTAACTTTTTAGCGTTGGTTTATTTAAAAACTGACGCCAAAAAGGATATCGATTGGCATTTTTAGCGTCGGTTTTCTAAAAAACCGATGCCAAAAGACCAATGTAAATCCTATTTTGCGTCGTTTTCAAACAAAATTGACGCCAAAGTGTAATGCGGGATCAGAATTTTAATTTTTTTCACAACGCGCGTTTAACTTTTTAAAATCCCGCCTACATTTTCATACAACGCAATTGAAAATATTTTCGTTTAGTGTATATATATTTCTAGTTTCTCTTTCATTCATCATTTTCGACATCTTTGATTCAATCAAGTTTTTAATACGACTTCAATCTTTAATTTGAACACGGTACATATTCTATTCATTTGTTTTCATTATTATTATTATCCTTCATTTCTAAACAACTCGATTAGCTTTCTTATAATGATGATTCATTCTCATTTCTAAATATAAGTTAGATGATAATAAAAAACATATCATTTCGATGGAAGCCCCTAAAACCATTGAAATATGTTTGAAGTATTATGCTTATTTTATTTCATTTGGTGTATATGATTTTAATTTATTTTTATCATGTTTTCTTTGAAATGAGTTGTATCAATCGAAACTTTGATAGGTTCAACTTCTGACAGCGATAAATTTTGATCCGTAACTCTGTTTTAGGTCCACAACCTGTCAAATCAAATCTTAGGAAATTATATCAAACATAGAGAAAAAAAAAGTTACCTTTTGGTGTTGTTTTTTTTTAAAACCGATGCCAAAAATATTTTTTTTTCATTTATGGCGTCGGTTTTTTAAATAACCAATGCCAAAACTATTTTTTTTTTATTTTTGGCATCGGTTTTTATGAAAACTGACACCAAAAATGATATGACTTAGTATTTTTGGAATCTTTGTTTTACAAAACCATTGCCAAAAAACAAATTTAATTCATTTTTTACATCGGTTTACAAAAACCGACGTAAAAAAGTCACATTTTTTACCTTGGTGACTTCGACGTTGGTTAAAAATGGACGTCCAAAAAAAAACTAACGTTAAATATAATTTTTCTACTAGTGAGAGTTTGATGAGTCTTGTCATGCCCACCGACCTAATTACATTTCATCTCAGGTTTGTGATAGATTATGTTCACACTGGTTGGTGGTCGTTTCCAGAAGAGATCATCAGTTGGTTGAAAAAACCGAGAGAGACAGGAGGTGACATGTCGAGTTGGTAGTTGTACATTCGGTACGCATAAGGAGTATACTGTAAGTACTTTTTTTAGATATTTTATATAACTTTAAGTTTATTTTATATTCATATAGGCAGTCAAAAAATCTGATATTTGGAGTTCGATGTTTATAGGATAATGTATAGTGATCCGATCATTGGAGAGATTAAAAGTGCTCACCAGCGTCAGATTGTGGTCAGTATATTTTCTTTTTGAGTTTAAAATCTAACTGCAAATAATATTTTAACTATTTTACTTTTAAATTGCAATTTAAGGAGTCATATGAGGTCACGACATCTCAGACACAGACTGAGAGTCAATTTGAGACCGACACTCAGACCAATGCACAACGATTTGATGAGACAACATCGATGCAGGTGACCTGGTATGCCTTCGAGAAATGCCGAGTTATTGGTATCATCTCTCGATTGATGCTTGTGGATTATTATGGAATTATTGCGATGTCGGCATCCATCTCAAGAGGAGCTTATGGAGAGTCATCATCATCTACTGCACTGTATCAGGAGCAGCTATGAGCTCATAGTGAACTTATAGAGAGTATGTCTAGGGAGCAGAAGCAGATGTGTCAATGGCAGCAACAACAACATGAAGAGTTTCTATGACAACAGTAAAAACAACATTAAGAGATGTAGGAGGAGATGCATCGATGGTGACAATATCAAGAGTATGAGTTGTTGGAGTACATACGACGTCTGACTCGTGGTATAGGGATGGAGTTCCCTCCACCATCTCCTCCAAACACCCCCCCCAGTTATCTATTTATTATTTATGATCAAATATTTCAATGTAAATTTTGTTTGTAATATTAACTATTTACCTTTCTATATAGTGCGTTTTTTATATTGTTGTGAATATTACATTTTTTATTATTTATTTAATTAGTTATTAATTTATTATTTTGTTTTATTTTTTATTATTTTATTAATTATTATTTTTTATTATTTTATTTTTATTATTATTCACAAATATTAAGGTTTCCATTATTTTATAATTTATTATTATATTATTATTATTATTATTATTTCATTAATATTAAACTAATATTATTATTATATTATCAATATTATTATTATTATATGAATATTATTTTTTTATTTAAAAATTTATTTTATTTTACTAATATTAATATTATTATTTCACTAATATTAATATTATTTTTTTATTTTTTTTATTTTTTTAACTTTTTGCGATGGGCCCCATCGAAAATAGTATTTGTGATGGCCCATCACAAAGAAAATGTTTCAAAAACTCAGCAAGGATTTTTGCAATGCGCCCCATCACAAAAAAAAATTTAGAAAACACAGGAAAACTATTTATGATGGATCTGTATACCATCGAAAATATTTGTTTTTACAACAGACTGTCACAAAAAACAATATTTATGATGCCCTTTTCTAAAACGAGGCATTTGCGATGGGGCCCCATTGCAAAAAGGTTTTTGCGATGGGGCCCCATCGTAAAAGTGTATTTGTGATGGGGATTTTTCATAAAAGGGTATTTGTGATGGGATCCCGTCACAAATTCCCCATCAAAAATATCCCATTTTTCAGTAGTGAATAATCCCTTTTGGACTCTCTCTCTTTCCCAGGATCTTGGTCACATAATTCCAATTTTAAAAATTATCTCTATTTCAGGAACTCCTATTATTCCTCTATCTGCTCATACTCATATTTTTTAGAAAAGGAAAGGATCATTCTATTCCTGAAGATTTATATTCTAATTAGTCTATTAAATGCATTTTTACACCATTGTGAATATTTAATCAAATTTCAGTTTACTTTTATTTCTATGTTCTTACCTTTAAATTTCTTCTTTTTGATAATCCCAAAGGGAGAGTAAGGAATAATACAAATTAGAATTATCTAACTTGACATTTCTTAGTCATTATTTGATATTGGAATATTTTATTATTTTTAAGTTTTTTGTTATATTTATGACATGATTTGTGATCATAAAAAAGGGAGATATTATTGGATTAGTCTAGAAAATACATGTTTTAATAATGAAAAATCATATTTATGTTCATTCTAATCTATTTAGTGTTTTGTGAAAGAAAAATTATTCTCACTGAATTTTTCAAAGTATTGAAACGAATGCACATTATAAGTGATTGACCATGGAAGAATATATTACAAAGGATTTGAGTAAACCAATGTTATATAAAGTGACCACATGTTGTCTCAAGCAACTGTGGTTGGAAAAAATTGACTACATGAACACCTGACCAACTACAAGAAAAACTGATAAAGGATGCAAGTGAATGCAAAGCTAGTTGGATCGACCCAATGAGCAACCTATTAACCAAAAAGAAAATTTGGAGCAACCATGTCAATATCTCATGAATTATGGAATCGACTATAAACATAAAAATATCCACCTCTATAAAGAGATCGACTATAAAACAAATGATCGACTGTATAATATAACAGTTCAAAGAAATTAACAAATGAATATATGGAAACCAACATGGAAAAATAAATTGACCATCAATGATGACATGGAAATTTAAATGAATTTTAATTAAAGGTAAGTAATATATTATTTTTTAATATGAATCCAACCGCTTTTCTATACAGAATTTAATGTTTATCCAAAGAATTAAAGGACCTCATATTTTATTTTAAAATACAAGGATCTTCATAATTATTTCTCAATGGATATTTTTTGGAGAATATATTTTTAAAGGAAACCAAAAATAAGAAAAAATACGAGAGATAAAATAAAAAATACACAAGAGTACACGTACTTTTTGAATAAACAAGAAATTAGATGAACTGGTAATTTGTTTTGATAAGTGTCTAAAACACTATTCTTAAACTCAATCAATGAATTAAAGAACATTAAAATGTATTCTATAATCTTTTACAAATTAAGATATGATAATGAGAAGAGAAGAAATATCTGCATAATAATAGAGCAACATACTATGCTGCATTAGTTTCTTATCTTTCTCCTACTCTGCTTTATTTACATTGGATCTGTTTGAGTGAATTTTATTTGTAAATCTTAATCTGCAACACCTAAGCTGAATTGGAGAGTTCAAGACACACACTCTCTCTCACTCTCTCTACCTAACTTATATGAGATCCCATGAAGAACTATAGAAGTGACTTATTTGGTTAGACTGTGTGTGTGTAGTTTTTGTATTTCATTTCTCCCACATATAACTGGGGAAGAGGCTTTGTGCCTAGATAGCCTTGTGAGCTATTGTGTAAAAACCCTATATAGGTTGTGGATTATTTTATTTTATTATAATATACTTAGTATTGGGTGTTTTCCAAGTGAAGGGGATTAAGTATCAGCTTCAAAACAAACCCCTTATTTATTTCCACTGTTTGTTTATTTGTTTTTCTATACCTTGTTTTCAAAAAATATATACAAAACTCTACTTTGATAGTTAGATTTAAGCTATGTTATATATACTATTTTTATTATATTATATTAGTTTCAAAAGTTAAAATATTTTCAAAGTTATTTTAACTAAGCTATGACAAAGCTTTTGACAATCTTTTTCAAATACCAAATTATATTATTCTACACTTTTATTTAAATGGAAATTTTTATTAATTTATGGGATTTAAGTTTTAAATTTTTTTTAGCAAAAAATTTATTTGAAACACAATTCACCCCCTCTCGAGTTTTCCACTGAGACCAACATATATATTTATACATATATCTATGTGTGTATATATATATATAATATTTATAATTATTGAAATATATTATATATTAATTTTCATTTACATATATTAGAATATATATTTTTATATATATTTATTAATACACACACATATATATATTTATATATAAACATTATACATACATTTTATAGGTATATATATATTCATAATTTTTTATAAGGTAAATAAAATGGATAAATTTTTATTTTAAATAAAACAGATAATAAATTTTTATTTCCATATGGTTTATATATTTAAAAATATATTTTACTTATGAAATATTTTAAATAATTATTTATATAATTAAATTTTTATATATAAATATATACCAATATGTATATATATGTTTATATTTAATTACACATAAAACTATAATATAAAAAATGAAAAAATGTGAACACTAAAGTATCCATATAAATGTAATCTCTGAGAATAAATTGAGTCAAAAAAATACAATAAGATCTTATTAAAATAAGAATACATTTCATGAATTTTTTAAAAATTACGGTATCCTATAATGCCTCAACCTTTTTTAAAGGGAAAACTATGTTTGATAGCGTATGCGATATGCAACACCGAGCCCAAACAAACAATGATTATTTAAACCATTTTATCTTATTATTAAATTTTAGGATATGAGTAGGATTAAATAATTTGTGAAATATATATATATATCCTAAATAAATTTATTAATGCTTAGTAAATATTCAATCAAATTTTGGAAATGTCTTTTTGTCCTTCAAAATATGTTTTCTTCAAAAGTGATTTTTTATTTCTTTTTATGAAAAAAATAATATAATTATTTTATAGAAAATTTAGAAAATGTATTTGATAAATTGAGGTCTATTTTTTATATAATAATATCAATATTAACATAGTTTAAACTTTTGGGATTTTTTAGAAAATATATATTTTTCAGAGAATAGTGAAAATACCATTTTTAATTAAAATTGTCATTTCTTTTGATAAATTAAGTTTTATAAAAGTCTAAAAGTTGTTTTTATTTTATTTCAAGGTAACATAGGTATTATTTAGTTATATTTATTGAAATTAATTACATTTAAATTATCTTTATACCATATTTTAGTATAAGTTTATTTTTAGGATTAAAAATGCATTTTTCTAAAAACTATTTTAAAATCCATAATATTTATCCATTATAATTGATTAAAATTACCCATAATGAGAAATTATATAAATGATATTATTAGATTATATATATATATATATATATATATATATATTAATTTAAATTCATATAATGAAAATTACTAGTTATAGAGTAAAAGTAAAATCATCTTTTTCTTAAAAAATATATTTATTAGAAAATTGTTTTCCATCATGCTTGCAGGTTTTATATTAAAATAAATTATTCCACCTATGTGAATTTATTTTTATAAAATATATTCTATATTTTGAATCATCATAATTAATATTAGGTAATATGACCAACTTAATTTTTGTACAATATGAATATTAAATGTAGTAAATATAAATTACCAGGGTAAAAGGAAAATTGGTTAATTAAGGGTAAAATTAATTTGACAAAGAATAGAAAAAAAATAACCCTAATATTTATATTTTAGTTTCATTAAGATTATTATTATATTTATTCCTTATTTTTTTTACTTTATAAGTGATTAAGTAATTAGTTTGACAAAAAATATTTTTTAATACAATAAAACACAAATTATTTTGGGTAACATTCAAATTCAATTAAGGAATTTATTTTGATGAATTAATTTATTTTTAAAATAAATAATATTATTTTGAAATATTATTATTAAATAATTTTTATTAATTATAAATTATCATATAATTTTTATGAAGCCAAGTGTCATTTTTATAAGGGTTTGAAAACCGTTATTGTCAAAAAACTCAATATTTCCCAATTAATGTAGATTCTATTTTAAAATTAAAAATTAATATATTTAGAAAATTATTTAGATAAAATGGATATTATTTCTTGAATCATAATATCAAAATTATCTAATGGGGAATTTTTCATAATTTTCCGAGACATTCGGATTTTCAGGTAAAAATTAAATACGGTATAAATATACGATGTGTATTGTGACATCATAATGACCCAAAATGGTGTAATAAATACTATTAATGGTATCCAAGACCAAATATATGTTTTAAATATAAAATAATATTATTTTGGGGTTATTTGATTAATTTTATAAAGCCATTATGAATTCTTCAAAACCTATAATAAATTTTAAGGTTTTAAAATCATTTCTTTAAGGACTTGACTCACTTCCACATAAAAATGGAAATATTTTAATAATTTTGGCCCTTGGAATAATAAAATAATGAAAACCACCCCTATTTGGTAGAAGCCTTGGTAAAAACCATGGGTAGATTTGTGGTTTTGGTTATTTTATTATATAGAGTCCAAAAGCTAAGTTTGAGAAATGATAAAGAATTACGCACTCATTTCCTATATAAACCCACCCATTATCCCATTTATCTTCACTAAAAACCCTTTTATAATTTATTTACTCTACCATAAACTCTCTATAGTCCTCCAAAGGTTCCCATAATCTCTCAAGAATCTTCTCCCAAGCTTTTGGTATCACCCTCTCAAGGTAAGGGATTTCTCTCTTCTTTTTATTCAAGAACCCCTTTTATGTTACGCCTTTTAAATTAAATTTGTTCATATTGGGATATGTTATTACATGTACCCATTAATTTATGTTTGATTTATAAATTAATATATAACCCTTTAACCCCCATTAATCCCTCCCATGAACCTTTGTGTACACTCATTACCATGCCGAAATTTAGTAAAGGATCCTCTCATTCTCCTCTTTATTCTAGCTTCTCCATTTTCTTATGCCTTTTACCTCCATTAATTAATGTTGGTATATTTTTTCCAAATTCACCTTTCTGAAAATATTATTCCTAAATTATTATATACTCATTTAACTCTTATTAAGACATTCCATGAACATTTATACTCCCTCGTTATGATGCTGGAATTTCTCTATGATTTTCTATGCCAAAAAATTGTATAGTAAAACCCCATACCCATTTCCTATAAAGGGTGATCAAATATATGAACTTATAATTATTTGATTGGGGATTTATATGTATGTATTCAAAAATACTTGATTATGGAATAAAATATGATGAGTAATGGATCTATGTTTCATGATCTATGTGGCACACTTAAGCATGATAATGAAATGGAAATGGTGGGTGTTCCTAGAAATATATAGTGCTACAATGAATTGGGTAATGTTTTAGTCTCATGAAACATCATACAAGGGATTAAGGAGTAAACCTAACCAATCATGAAATTTTTTCCAACATGAAATCTTGGTATTTATCCTTGAACTATGTTTATGATGTAGTGTTTTAAGTTTCTTCCACATTTCCAATGACGCCTTTATGTTATCATGATATATCATACCTCATTGTTCATGTTTTTAATTCTCACTACTGGAAAAGGGTTTTTCCCAATACTTATATACCAACAGTTTTCACAACAGTTTTCTTAAACTGTAGGTAAAACTGGGTGTAGGACATCCTTTACCAACAGTTCTAGTGAACCATTGGTAAAGGGTCTAAATTCCCCCCTGTACCAACGGTTCTAGTGAACCGTTGGTAAATGGGTCTAAATTCCCCCCCTTTACCAACAGTTATTGAAAACCGTTGGTAAAGGTTTTCCCCAATATCCCCGCACGGCCCTTCTCCTCTCCACGATTTAGACAAAACCCTAATTCACCTCTCCCCTGCGATCTAGCACCTCTCCCCCAAGATCAGAGCACCTCTACCCCATTTGTAGATCACCTCTCTCAGGTTCATCTCGATTCCTCCATCCGAACGGTTTGAATCTTTGATTCCCCCATCCAAGCTGCTGAATCTTTATCTGAACCATCCCAAATTAGGTATTTTCTTAAGCGGTACCTTATTTTTATTGTTATCTATCTAATATTTCAGTTTTAAGTTTTTATTTTGATGCGTATCTGTTTCTTTTTCTATTTTTATTTAACTTAGAAAACCCTATTAGATTTTTTCTCCCGAACCATAGAAAACCCTTTTAGATTTTTTAGTTGTCACTTTAATTTATCATATCATTATATTAAAATGTTATATAAATAGACTGGATAGTTATAGACCTCTCGGTGGTCACCTACATGAATTGTATCTCACACATTGTTCGAGATGCCATTGGGTACCCGGATAAACTACATGATTATATGTTTAGATAAGGGGGATCACCATTTTATAGATGCATGACTACTCACATGACATAGGATGGAGCATATAGCAGATGATTGGGTTGTAGCTCAAGAATCTAGGTCAAATTTTAGAATTTATTGATCCTCTTGTATAGTACTACTTCCTACTAGTTGTAACTATGTTTTTCTTCTTGATACATGACATAAATTACCATAATTCAGTTTATGATTCTGTTATTAGTTGATATTACTGATTTGGTTATTTTCATCCATTTCCAATATTTTCCCATTGTTTTCTTTCTTCCACCTTTTAACAGATAATATTAAAATTGTGCAACTTAGGTAATGAGGGAATAGACTCCCCTAGACACAGCAAAGGCTCTCACTATTAGTCAATAACATTTGGGATTTTGGTAGGTGTGCTTGAGGCCATGTGGTCATCTGGGTTCGGGTCACTAATGAGTGGTATCCTGGTTTGGGACGTCACAATTCCTAGATATCCTTTTTATAGGTGTTTCTAATCAAATCCATACCTATAACTATTGAAGTTCCCTCTCCAAAATCAATTGGGACATGATTCAATGAATACACCCTACCAACCTATGATCTATGGACCCAAACCTAGGACCCTTTAATTCATGGTTAATGTGAAACTTGATGAGGCCATAACTACTTTTGATGTGATCCTCATCTAACTCCTCATCCTGATCTCCCTGAAGAAGTTAAAGTATAAAACTCATGTACTCCCAAAAAGACCCTTAATGATTATGTATTCCTTTATCCACTTCCAATATCTTACTGGGAAATCCGTGAATATAGGCATTAGAAATTATGTATCTTATTTTCTTATATACACTGTATTTTGTTGTGTTTCTTAATATGATTCTCATATAGAGTAATGTGTCATTTATGATTTTATATAAAGTAAACAATTTTCATTTACCTAAATAATTTTTTATTGAACTTCAATATTATTGAATTGCTTTGAAATGGATATCATTTTAAGTGAAAACAACAACTGACATACGAAAAACTAACCAAACATATTTGGATTATGTTGATACTTTAGGAGAATGATCCAATGGTCATTTGAGACGTGTACAAGACAACTCTACCTCAATCCAAGGCACGGTGTGGCCGGTATCACTCTAAATGCCTCTCTTTTCTTTAAAATGGACACTATTTTAAGTAAAAACAACTCGCATATGGAAAAATAAGAAAATTTATTCGGATTGTCTTGATAATTTAACACAACGATCCATGGGTCATTATTGAGGTGTAAGAGGAGACAACACATCATTTGGACGTGCGGTTTGCACGACATAGCTGAATATGTGTTTTTTAGGAGTTTGGCGCGCATGAAAAGCGTACGTGGGGTGGTCAAAACCAGCCGAACGACCTCAGAATTCCATGAAATCAGACGATAAGAAATTGTGGGTAAATTTTGAAATGGTCAGACACACGACATATCAATCAAAGGTGTCATGTGACCGCGGTGGCCGAAAACACACTTTGCGTGTCGTAAATGGCCAAAACATGAGTTTAACGGTCAAATTCATGCTGAACAACCTTGTAATGCCATGAAATCAGACTAAAACAAAGGGTGGATGAATTGTGAAATGGTCGGCTAGACAACACATCAATTGCAGGTGTCATGTGACCGCGGTGGCCAAAAACGCACTTCGTGTGTCGTAAATGGCCAAAACATGCATTTAACTGTCAAATGCATACCAAACAACATAGGAATGATTTTAAATCACACAAAACACCCTAATTATTATTCTTGAGGTATAAGATGAGACGGAACATCATTTGGACATGCGGTTTGCGCGGCACGACTGAATATGTGTTTTTTAGGTGTTTGGCGCGCTTGAAAAGCATGCGTGGGGTGGTCAAAACCAGCCGAATGACCTCAGAATTCCATGAAATCAGACGACAACAAAGGGTGGGTAAATTTTAAAATGTTCATCCTAACGGCACGTCAATCGGAGGTGTCGTGTGACCGCAATGGCCAAAAACTCACTCCTCGTGTCGTAAATGGCTAAAACATGCATTTAACGGTCAAATGCATACCGAACGACATCAGAATGACTTTAAATCACATAAAAACACCATAATTATTATTCTTGATGTTTATAAAAAGACGGCACATCATTCGGATGCGCGGTTTGCGCGGAATGACTGAATATGTGTTTTTAGGTGTTTGGTGCGCTTGAAAAGCGTGCGTGGGGTGGTGAAAACCGACCAAACGACCTCAGAATTCCATGAAATCAAACTAAAACAAAAGGTGGGTGAATTGTAAAATTTTCGTCTAGACGAAATGTCAATCGAAGGTGTCGTGTGACCGCGGTGGTCGAAAGCGCACCTCGCGTGTCGTAAATGGCCAAAACATGCGTTTAACGGCCAAATGCAAGCCGAACGACATCAGAATGACTTGAAATCGCACGAAAACACCCTAATTATTATTATTGAGGTGTTAGAAGATATTTCACATCATTTGGACTCACGGTTTGCGTGGCATGACTGAATATGTGTTTTTTAGGTGCTTGGCAGGCTTGAAAAGAGTGCGTGGGGTGGTCAAAACTGGCCGAACGACCTCAGAATGCCATGAAATAAGACGAAAACAAAGGGTGGGTGAATTTTGAAATGGTCAGCTAGAAGGCACATCAATCGGAGGTGTCGTGTGACCGCGGTGGCCAAAAACGCACTCTGTGTGTCGTAAATGGCCAAAACATGTGTTTTACGGTCAAATACATACCGAACGACATCGGAATGACTTGAAATCACACGAAAACACCATAATTATTATTTTTGAGGTGTACTATGAGAAGAAACATCATTCGGACACGTGGGTTGCGTGAAACAGCTGCATATGTGTTTTTTAGGTATTTGGCGCACTTGAAAAGCATGCGTGGGGTGGTCAAAACTGGCCGAACGACCTCAGAATGCCATGAAATCAGACTACAAAAAAGGGTGGATGAATTTTGAAATGTTTGGCCAGACAGAACGTCAATTGGAGGTGTCGTTTGACCGCGATGGCCGAAAACGCACTTCACGTGTTGTAAATGTCCAAAACATGCATTTAACGGTCAAATACTTTTCCAACGACATCGGAATGACTTGAAATCACATGAAAACACCCTAATTATTATTCTTGAGGTGTAAGAGAATACGACACTTCATTCGGACGCGCGGCTTGCGTGGTACAACTGAATATGTGTTTTTTAGGTGTTTGACGCGCTTGAAAAGCGTGCGTGGGGTGGTCAAAACCAGCCGAATGACCTAGGAATGCCATGAAATTAGAGTACAAGAAAGGGTGGGTAAATTGTGAAATGTTCGAGTAGATGGCATGTCAATCAGAGGTGTCATGTGACCGCGGTGGCCTAAAACGCACTCTGCATGTCGTAAATGGCCAAAACATGCGTTTAATGGTCAAATGCATACCGAACGACATTAGAATGACTTGAAATCACACAAAGACACCCTAATTTTTATTCGTGAGGTGTAAGAGGATACCACACATCATTTGGACGCGCGGTTTGCGCGGCACAACTGAATATGTGTTTTTAGGTGTTTGGCACGCTGGAAAAGCATGTGTGGGGTGGTCAAAACCGGCCAAACGACCTCAGAATGCCATGAAATTAGATGACAACAAAGGTGGGTGAATTTTAAAATGGTCTACTAGAAGACACATCAATCGGAGGTGTCGTGTGACCGCGATGGCCGAAAACACACTCCGCGTGTCGTAAATGGCCAAAACATGCGTTTAACGGTCAAATTCATACCAAACGACATCGGAATGACTTAAATCACACAAAACACCATAATTATTATTAATGAGGTGTACGAGTAGATGACACGTCAGTCGTAAGCGTGGTTTGCGCGGCACGACTGAATATGTGTTTTTTAGGTGTTTGGCGCGCTTGAAAAGCGTGCGTGGGGTGGTCAAAACCATCCAAACGACCTCTGAATGCCATGAAATCAGACTACAACAAAGGGTGGGTGAAATGTGAAATAGTCGTCTAGACGACACATCAATCGGAGGTGTCGTGTGACCGTGGTGGCCGAAAACGCACTCCACGTGTCGTAAATGGCCAAAACATGCGTTTAACGGTCAAATGCATACCGAACGACATCGGAATGACTTGAAATAACACGAAGACATCCTAATTATTATTCATGAGGTGTAAAAGGAGACGTCATGTCATTTGGATGCGTGGTTTGTATGACACTACTGAATATGTGTTTTTCAGGTGTTTGGCGCGCTTGAAAAGCGTGCATGGGGTGGTCAAAACCAGCCGAATGACCTCAGAATGCCATGAAATCAGACAAAAACAAATGGTGAGTGAATTTTGAAATGGTCGGCTAGAAGACACGTCAATCGGAGGTGTCGTGTGACCGCGATGGCTGAAAATGCACTCTGCGTGTCGTAAATGGCCAAAACATGTGTTTAACAGTCAAATGCATACCGGACGACATCGGAATGACTTGAAATCACACAAAACACCCTAATTTTTATTCTTTATATGTATAAGTAGACGACACGTCATTCAGATGCGCGGTTTGTACGGCACGACTGAATATGTGTTTTTTAGGTGTTTGACGCGCTTGAAAAGCATGCGTGGGGTGGTCAAAACAGGTCGAATGACCTCAGAATTCCATAAAATCAGAAGACAACAAAGGGCGGTTGAATTTTGAAATGGTCAGCTAGATGACACGTCAATCGGAGGTGTCGTGTGGCCGTAGTGGCCAAAAACGCACTCCGTGTGTCGTAAACAGCCAAAACATGCATTTAACAGTCAAATGCATATCGAACGACATCAGAATGACTTTAAATCACATGAAGACACCCTAATTATTATCCGTGAGGTGTATGAGGAGACGTCACATCATTTTAATACGTGGTTTGCAAGGCAAAGCTGAATATGTGTTTTTTAGGTGTTTGGCGCACTTGAAAAGCGTGCGTGGGGTTGTCAAAACCGGCCGAACGACCTCGAAATTCCATGAAATCAGACGACAATAAATGGTGGGTATATTGTGAAATGGTAGGCTAGAAATCATGTCAATCAGAGATTTCGTGTGACCGTGGTGGCCAAAAACGCACTCTGCGTGTCGTAAATGGAGAAAACATGCGTTTAACGGTCAAATACATACCCAACGACATAGGAATGACTTGAAATCACACAAAAATACCCTAATTATTATTATTGAATTGTATGAAAATATGACACAACATCTGGACGTGTGATTTTTGTTACACGATTGAATATGTGTTTTTTAGGTGTTTGGCGCGCTTGAAAAGCGTGCGTGGGGTGGTCAAAACTGGCCGAACGACCTCAGAATGCCATGAAATCAGACAACAACAAAGGTTTGGTGAATTTTGAAATGTCCAGCCAGACGACACGTCAATCAGAGGTGTCGTGTGACCATAGTGGCCGAAAATGCACTCTGCGTGTCGTAAATAGCCAAAACATGTGTTTTATGGTCAAATACATACCCAACGACATCAGAATGACTTGAAATCACATGAAAACACCCTAGTTATTATTTGTGAGGTGTATGAGGAGACGACACATCGTTCGAACGTGTGTTTTGCGCGGCACAGCGGAATATGTGTTTTTTAGGTATTTGGTGCGTTTGAAAAGCGTGCGTGTGGTGGTCAAATCTGACCAAACAACCTCGGAATGCCCTGAAATCGGACAACAACAAAGAGTGGGTTAATTATGAAATGGTTGGCCAAACGACACATCAATCAGAGGTGTTGATACTTTAGCACAACAATCCATGAATCATTTGTGACGGGTATGAGTCAACCCCACCTCAATCTGAGGCATGGTGTGACCGGTATCACTCAAAGTGTCTCACTTTTGTTTGAAATGGACAACATTTTAAGTGAAAACAACTGGAATACGGAAAATCTTCACAAGGCTACACATAGATTCTTGAAATTAAGGGATAAAAAATAAAATATGGTCTATTGGCCATACGTTATTAGAAGAAAATATTCACAAGGCGTAGATTGAAACACAATGGGTCATAGTATATATAAAAAACATGAATTATATTAGGAATGATTCTCGACATCCCATCATGAACATGCACCAACACTCATGTTCTAATTATCAATCATAGGTCGTTCATTCTATACAATAACATACAACAAATAAATATCATATAGTGATTTCATATGAAACCTATGAACACTCAAGCATACCATATAACAAATTGGTCAACAAGGCTACACATAGATTCTTGAAAAATAAGTTTCAAAGTCTTATAAAAATACCCCAATGGTGAGGAATACATATGGTGACACCATAGCCCCATGGATCACATCAATCCCATCCTCAAACAGTGGGTTCTAGGACTAAACCAAAGTCCCTTTGAGAACCCAATACCAAAGAATTAATTGAATATTCATACCCACTACCCAAGATGGGGATTCATCTCACATCACACCCAGGAGAGAAAATTACAATTAGCCACGTACCCCCGTATTCTAATTGAAAAGTCTATGAAAAACATGTAGACTATTCCGGTAACCCATCTCATATGTCAAGATTGGCCAATGTTTCCCACTAACACATCAAGAACCATTTATACATGGATACATAATCATTAGAGGAATATAAACATCCCATGTGCTTCCTATAACTCATCCTAGGTCTAAGCACATGACCACTGCCATTGTTTATCTTATGGGTATCATGATCCTTGTCTACTCTATCCAAGCTTTTCTGTTGGTTTTAAGATACTCAACCCAATACCATGACTAAACATCCCATGTGCTTCCTATAACATGTAGGTTTTTTCTCTTGTGTGTATTGGTGTTGTGGTTTGAGTGAAGAATGAATTCTAAATTTTGAATACTCTTATGTGTGTTGGTGTTGTGGTTTGAGTGAGGAATGAATTCTAAATTTGGAATACTATTATGGGTGTTATTGCATTTCCTATAACATGTAGGCTTTTTCTCGTATGCGTGTTATTGCATTTAAATTTCTAAATTTCTAAATTTATAAATTCTAGAATGAATTCTAAATTTTAAATACTTTGGATGGGGATTTTGTATTGGTGTTGTTGTGGGTCTGGAGAGGGGGAGGTGTGGAGCTGTGTTGTTGCAGGTATGGAGAGGGGAGAGGGGCCTACTGCTGTTGAGTTGAGCAAATCTATACCAACGGTTTTCAAAACCGTTGGTATAGATTCTATAAATATAACTATACCAACGGTTTTGTTATAACCGTTGGTATAGGTTTATACCAATGGTTATAACAAAACCGTTGGTATATCCTTATGGCTTTCCATATCCCCACTATACCAACGGTTGTAAACCGTTGGTATATGTTATATTTACACACATATGCCGACGGTTTGCGGCAAACCGTTGGTATACCTTCTATTTTGACACCTATACCAACAGTTTTCACAGAACCGTTGGTATAGTCCTATTGTCACGGCTTACTTGGCCACGGTTGAGGGAACTGTTGGTATACTATATACCAACGGTTTTTAGGGCTTTACCAATGGTTTTGAACTATTGGTAAAGTGTAAATTTCCAGTAGTGTCTCACTCCTTTTTTCCCTATTGATATACCTATTGTCTAAGATGTATTAATTTCTTCTTTTTTATTCCATGTTTATTCCCTTAATGGGATTTATGTCTCACCCTTTTCTTATACATGTCCATAGGTCATCCCACACAGTTTTAAATACAATGGAATAATATGGTCATGTCAAGGAGGTTTTCAATAAAGTTGTTGTATTCCCTGTTTTTAAGTTGTTATGTAATGTTCCTAATTTACAAAGACACTATATTTCTTGATCTTCCAAATTTTATTGTGTGTAATCTTATGTAATAAATCATGAATTAATGTGAAATAAAGATCAAGGTTTTCTTAGTTGGTATCAAAGGAAAAGTTTAGTTATTTTTGAGATTAGGATTAGAAAACTACCGAGAAAGCCTTAGGGATAAGACTAACCATATGAAAACATCCCAAAATTTTGGTAATTATAGAGTAATCGGTTTATCAAGAAAATACATCTCTATCTGGATACTACAAGTGGATATAGTTATGGCACAGATGTACGTAAAACTCGAAAACACCAAATTGATCTACACTAGATTGGGAACTGGTGCATGAAAACAGCCCTTGATGCACACATGGTTTGAAACTCCTAGAGGTATATTATTTGGTAAATTCACAAGATAATTACGAACCATTATTAAGAGAGAGAAAATTCCCATAGGAGTCAATGTTAGGAAATAGATCATGGATAACATAGGTTGAAGCCTAGAAATTCATAAGTTAAGGAAATACATGTCATTTATAAGTTATCCCATTAATGTTATTTGATTTCTATTTATATGTTTAATAGTTTACAAATATTCATCCCTTATTTTTCCTTTATTCTAGTCTATGTCTTGAAATAGGAGGAATAACTTGTTATTCTTTGGTGGATTATGTGATCTGTTAGAAGTTTATTCTACTCCTTCAAGCATAAAAAAATTATATCGAGTTCTCATCATTTAGAGAAAAATATGGGATTATAGAGAAAATTAATTAAAGGATGAAGTTATAGTGGATCTGATTGAAAGTAGCTGGCTATATTTTTCATCTGGTCGACTCATGACTAAATAATCCCTATAGTTTTCAGCTGCAGAAATCATTCTATCAACTAATGAGTAAAACTAGAAGTCATTGAGTTAAAATTGTCGTTTGAACTCAGTGAGTCTCTTTATCTTGAGTTTGATTTACTTTTCAGTTGAATACTCAAATTGAAAATAGTTTGAAATCAAATCCAATTAAATTCAGTTTCCACTAATACTTGATGTTTTGAAAAGAATGACTGCTCAAAGAGTGGGTGAGAGAGAACCAATAGAAAAAATAAGTGCATAAACAGAGGGAAGATCAGATTTAATTGATCATTCTATTCCCCCAAGGGAAATTAGCCTTGCATCGTGATTGAAACAAGCATATTAATAGATATAAAAAATGAGTTCATGCTGTAAAAAATTTGCAGAAAAATGAGTCTCTCTCCCAGCTTAATCTCTAGAATCTCCAATCATCCTCAATTCTTTGCCTCCTGATGGTGAATGAAATGATGTAAGTCTCTCGATATCCTACCCCGAGAATCTGAAATGGTTTTGGAGGTGGTGCTGCTTTGCTCCTGGATCTGTTTGTGGTTCTTTGATGCTCAATCTCTTGCACTCCTTCCAGTTGTGAATTAGAATGGATTGGAATGGTCTCATCTCCGATCTCCCGCCCTAGGGATCTGGAAGTGGAATGGTGATGGTCCTTTGATGTTATCCTCTGCTCTTGGATCTCGATCTTCTCCAGGAATGTAAAGTAGTGGAAGTCTCACTGTGGATGTGTTGAGGGTGTCGAATGGCATCCCCCACTACTCTAGAATTCTCTAGAATGTCTGTTGTTGTCTCGAAATGATCTGGCCCTCCTTTTAGAGTCTTCGAATCCCTCTCGCCAGCTGCAGTCACCGCTCTTGGATTACTTCACTGGTCTCCGCGTGGAACATTCACAATGTCTCTTCCTCTTCACAAGTGAATGAAGCAGAAGCCCTTAACAGAAATTTCAAACTCCCCCCATACACCACAATTCCCCCCCTACAAAATGATACAAGTGGAAAATAACTAAACAGAATTTAATAAATCCCTTAATTTAATAAAATTAGTACTGGAGTTAAGTATGTGCATAAATAAATAAGTATTTTAATATTAATTAATATATATATTCATTATAACTATTAAATTATATTTATTGAATTATTTATATTAAAAACAAATTATTAGATGTATATATACGATTACATTTACTTAATTATTATTATTATTATTATTATTATCATGAATATATAATTAAAAAGTTATAAAAAATGGTTATTATTGTAAGTATGTTATAGATAAATAAATGGTAAAAAGAATTGTAAAAATAAATGCTATTATTAAATATATAAAGTTAGTTATTATGAATTACTATAATTATGTTATTATTTAGTTAAATTATTATTATTAAATGTTATTATTATTATTATTATATTATATATTATATATTATAATTAGATAAAATAAATAAGAAAAAATGATGTGTGGGGAGAGGGGTGCAGGACGAATGGGGGAAATGTGGGGAGCGGTTCGCGCTGGGCAAGGGCCGGCATGGGAGGCGAAGCAGGGCTCGCGGCAGTGTAGTGATGTAGGCAAGGCGGTCGGCTGTGGTGAGAGGAGAGTAGGGTTCGAGTGATGATGCGCGGCGAGGCTTGTCGGTTGAGGTGGAACTCGGCCGATGGATAGCAGACGACGGCGCCGCTGGAGGCGGTTCGATTTACGGCGGACGCTGAACTGGTGGTTCTGTCCATGGCGGCGTGATGAGGGAATGCTCTTCTTCTCCGGTGAGTTTGGATCTGCAACAACAACTGGGTATTCTGATTTCTTTATTTTCAAATCTAGATTTGTTTAGATCTGGGTTTCTGAGATTTTGGGGTTTCCGTGGTTCAATTTGTGGTGCCTGATTTTGGTTTGATGTTGAAATTTGCGTTTCCTTGCTGTTGGATTTGATTTGAGATTTTCTGTTGTTCTTCTGCTATTGATTGTTTCGAATCTGCTGCCTGAGATTTGGTGACGGTGATTTGTGAGAATAGAGTTGTGATTGATGGAAGGAGTGGATGGCGGTGAGGAGGATTGCACTGACTCAAAGATTAGAGGTGCCTTGGTGGAGTGGTACTTCACAACAAAATCAACAAAAATATAGAATAAATTACAATTTAAATTAAATAATTAATTAAACTAAAAATTAAATTAAATAAATTAACAAATTTAATTAAAACTCCCCACACTTAAATCTTTGTCCTCAAACAAATGCATACTTTTGATTTTTTAAAACATAAAGTATGATTTGTGACAATGAGTTCAAAAAGTGCATGTCATGACTTTAAAAATCAGAGGCACAAAATCTAGATTGGATTTTCAAAGAATGTGTTCAGAGAAGGTCCTGCCTAGTTTCCAAAATACACTGGAAATTAAAGTCAAGCACAGACTCACCCACTTTCAGGAATGTCATGCCTCTTATATGAAATCACTAACTATCCTACATCAATTCCAAAACCAGTTCCTATTTAAGGAGTGATGACAGGTTAGGTTAAGTGGAATTAAAAACTTGACCAAAAGTACCTTCAATTATCACCTTATCCTAGGTTCCAAAAATTAAAGTCCTATTATTTCCTCAATTTATTTATTCAACTCGAATGATTTTTAAATAAGTCAATTGTTCCCTTCTTCATTTAGATTTAAAGTTCACCTCACATAAATGAGTTCATTTTTGATAGGGCGTTTTATTTTAATTTTTCCAGCCATATTTCTTGTACAAAGCATTGTGAATAACACTTATTCAAATTGAAAAGGGATTTCATTTATTATCAGATACACACCCAGTGCACCTTGTCTGAGAGACTCATCATGGGATCCCATATGCCCATTTTACTCCAGTTGTAAAAGACTTAAATAATTATCATTTGAGTTGAATTCCTAAAGTGATTATATATATTTTTTTTATAAAAAGTGATTCCCCTAGGTTCCAATAAAAATTTCTAGTTACCTAAGTTCATGATCTTAATTCCACAAAAACTATCCTATCACACTCTCTTCCTCACTTTCTAAACAGAAAATCAATAAATATAGTTAACAACTCCACTCAGCAATCACTCATCCTCAATAGTTTTAGACTAAGTGCAACTTTCAACATCTAGAAAGTAGTAATCCATTAGGTAGGACAAAATTGAAGTTCCAACTAAATGCAAATGACCCTCAAGTGATAAAAGATTTTGAAAATTTTGAAAATTTTTGAAAATTTTTGAAAAAAATAGATCATTTTTTTTACAAACTTCATGGGGGGATCTGAAATAACACCAGAGAGACCCCTCTCCACAACACTTAAAACTCAACATTTTCCCCAATGTTGAATTTTAAGGTGGGGGACAATATTCAAAGTTTTAAAATGGATTTTGAGGGGTGATAGAAAGTTCAAATAGAATGTTTGCCACACTAAAAAAAAGAAAAGCAAAAACATATATACAAAAGAAAGCAAAAGGGTGATTTTTTTAAGTTCATAGTAGTATCATGAAATGCACATTGTAAATAATAGTAGGATAATGAATGTGATTACTAGGGGTGCAAGCATGTTTAACAATGTAGTTCATCAAAATATTCACCTCACTAGATTTTAATAAGCTTGCACCATAGCAGAAAAATTGAATTTCAATTTCAAAAGAACTCAGAGAGGACTCCCCCACACTTGGCGTCATGGAACATATAGTAAAAAAATGAACAAAGAGATAAAAATAAGAAAGCAGAGCAACACTTCCCTAAAATATTAGAGCCCAGACCATTAATGTCCATTCAAAAGATACTCTTTTGCAGCACTAAGTGGTTACTCCTCTTCATTTCCTGCAAGTTTAGAAAAATAATCATAAGAGTCTAGGATTTAAAGTTAGGAAAAATTAAACCAAGGATTGGGTTGAAGAGATGTTATCTATATGATGCACTGTGATGCTCCCTTTGTTTTCCTTTCCTGAGTTTATAGCAGTAGTAACACTGTCAAGTAGCAACAAGTAATAAGACACCATTAGACATGCATAACATCAAATTGGAGACAGGTGTGCCGTGGTCAATAAGTTATACCTGGTGAGCCGACTCAAGAGATCAAAAAGGAAACTTTTCAAAACACACGCGCGCGATCAATGTTTTTGTGCGCTGAGTCAGAAATCAGAATTCAAGGTCATGGTGTATGAATACGTCGGTCGCCGCACCAACACTGGACTCCCCGAACTAAAAGCCACACTCATAACACTTAACACTATTGCTTCACAAAAAAGATTAGAGTCCTAGTTCTTCAGTAGAAGCAAACTCCTCTGATACCACTTTGTTACGACCCGTCCCCCGGGACCCATGCCGTGACTACCCCAAGCCCGCCTTCCATAGGCCAGAGGCTGACGACTAGCACCGAAAGATGTATTCCCAAAAATAGGAAGGCGTTGCCTTTAAACCTGTACAAACACACGGTCCGAGAACACAACAAGAAACAACTGTGAAGTAAACTGCTGTAGTAAAAAGTAGTGCTGAAAGTAAAAGGGGCCGGAATACATGTAACATCCCAAGTAAGTAATGAATAATAGATATTTTTATCTATGTCTATTAATGATTAAGATAGTGTTTTAGAGGCTTAAAATGAAAATAAATACAATCTTATGTATGGAATACACTAATATTCTTAAAAGATTGTTTTACAGCCTTTTGATGGCAAACCCTTTTTAAATCTATCTTTTGACAATTTTATAAGTTATGTATGTCAAAATAAACTTATTATTTATGATTGGGACATCAAAATTTACTTTGTGTGAATTTTTGGTATTTTTCCGATAAAGTTCATTTTTTTAATGAATAGTGAAAAATGTTGTATTTTAATTCAAAACCTCTTTTTAATCTAATTTATTTATATGATTAGATTATCTTTTGAATTGGTTTTGAAGTGAAATTAGAATATATTTTTACCATTTTATCCAATGGTGGTCATTGGAATCAATTTCACTTTGAAATTGGACTTAAACTAGTGTCAATCTTTTGATACTTATTGTTTCCTAAAAACACGTTATTTGTCATGACAGCGGGAATTAGTTATTAAATTAATTAATGCAACTTACATGTTTTGAATTTTGTAAAATAGACATCATTTTTGAATTCGGAATATCAAATATAGCTTAGGGTTAAGTTTTGGTATCTTTCTGAAAAACTTCAATTTTTGATGAATAGTGAAACCACTAAGTGGTAGTTAAAGAAACTAATTTTTCGTTTAAATGAATCTTTGCCACTTCTGTGATTTGATTTTCAAAAATCCGACATACATGGTTGTCATTAAGAAGTAAAATGTGGTTCAATGAGATTAAAATAATTTTTTGGTGAATAGTAACTTTTAAGTTCTTAATCGCGATTAGTGGTAATTAGTGTAGTTTAAGGTAAAAATAATGTTTTAATAATATGAGATGAGCTTGACACATGTCCTACCCTCATTGGATGTGTCATGGACAACCAACACAATCCATGGGTCAACTTGGGGACCCCATGGAGCCACTTTGGTTGGGAAATGACATAAATAATTTTTTATTTAATGTTAAAGTAAAAATGACACAAACATGAGATGTTTTACTAAAACAATTTTTACATGGGGTTATACAAGTCAGATTTTTGATTATAAATAGTCATTAGAAAGATAAAAAGATTTTCTACATCATAGTATTTTTTTATAACTTTTAGACTTTAAATAAATTAAATTATTTATGACATCATGATGATGCAGCGATTACCTCATTAATAAAGGATTTAAATAAAATGAAATGATAATGTAAAATCTATGAACTACACATGTCCAAAACCTATTTTATGGGTGGATTTCGAACCCTTATCACCTTAACCTCTAATTATATCAATGTGGGACCTTTTGAATTCGAAACTCATTTTAAAATAATGTAACATTTCTTTACTTTCCAAGAGTGCCCCTCTTCTCCTCTTATAAAAGGCCCCCACCTCTACCTCCTTACCCAAACTCCCAAAGCCTTTGTCTCGGCCAACCCCTGACCATTTTGTCTCTCCACATACCTCTATTACTCCTTGAAGCCTCACTTTGGGCAGAAGTTTTCCCAAGGAAGCCTTTGAGCTCAAACCAAAGGGAGTTACCCGATTTTAAGGTAAAGTCTTCACTTGAGTCCTTTTGTTTTATTTTGCTTCTCCAACCCCCTAAACTCTTTTTATTAATTTCTTTTGTAACAAATACAGTATCTTCAATATAATAGGATGTTGTTATAAGAAGGATTCAAGCTACACTTACACACACCTACATCTAATGGTTAAAGAACATACTGTTTCCGTGGATGGTGAATTCATGCCTCCCAAAACGATGATTGTTCAACATTCTTTTAACACCTTCAAAGGTGGAAATTAAGATGAAACTATATTTATATATGATATATAATATGTTTATGATTTCCTTAAGTTTCTGTATTTTTCATTTTGGGCATACCTTTATGGTTTCCATTATGGGTAAACACGATATCTTCATTTAAGGAAGTGCGGACTACCGCCCCCTCAAAGTGATTTGATTCGTTAAATACCATATGTGGGAAGTATAAGGGATGAAACTATGATATTATATATGATATTATACTGTAATTATAATATACCTTTATATCATTATGATTCCATTCTATAAAATACGAAATAGAAATGAAAGTAGCGTTCATGCGTACGTACGGCTTACCGTCTCCATGAACGGTGCATTTCATTTCTTACCTCTAAATGATTATGTAATATTATAAATGCATGCATGTACTAGATATATATGACATATATGATATCTACATCATGAATACCATTCTGGATATAATGGATACATGAACAAATTGTAATTATAAAGGGCTTATTTTTGACTCAAGTACCAATGATCGTTAAAACGACCGTTATTAACTTAAATAATTACATAGTGTTCATGACATGGCAATAAGTGATATAAAAGGAATAATGAACTTGAAAAAGGTTATTAAACAAGTAGAAATTAACTCAAGTTTATTATTCAGGAGATTAAAGAATGACCGAGTCAAGTCGGACCCGAGGTATGGGACTTCATCTCAATCTCCTTTCATTGAGGCATATTTTGTTTTATACACAATCTTCTTTTATATGGTGTATAAACCCCTTTGAATTTTATGTTTATTCAAAAGGAATCTTTTTTATACGAAGCGTTTACTAAACGACAAAAGGGAATGTTTTTGTCGTACGTATGCGGCGACAACGACTTCTCCGCCGCCGTGACCATTATTTGAGTTTCGGCTTCCTCTACAAGCCATACCTTCTTTTTGAAAGAAAAATAAATACCATGTTTTACTTTTCTTTTATTTTGGTATTGAAAATGGTTTTCATAATGTTTTTATATCAATGTGTTGTATTGATATCTTGTGATTGAAAGGTGGGAATGTTATGTTTCCTTTATGCATGTTTTATGTGATACGATTATGTTGAGGTTCTTGGGCATTATTATGAAGACAGGTGGTTCCGTGATAAACTAAGGGCAGATGAGCCCGATATAGCTCTCCAATGCATTGGGTAACACGAAGGAGTGAAAATTTAAGGTTTCTCCGAAGAGATTTAGGGAATATACTGTGATGGATATTCCAAATGTAACCAAGAGGGTTACTCCCTACGTAAGAATGTTATGAATGCCTCAAGTTACCTTTTTGTCTTATGATTTCTATGATTTATTCATGATTTGATGAGGTATGTTAAAGTGCTTATGTTTTATGGGTAAAGTATGATTTCATTCTTATGTATATATGTACCCATGTTTCCTTTCCATATTTTTATATCCCTTACTGAGCTTTTTATGCTCATCCCAAGTTTTTTTTGAAATGTTTTTCACAGGTCAAGGGAAAGGTACATGATATGATGATAGTGTCAAGGAAGTGTCAAGAAAGAATCCATGTTTTATTTTAAATATGTTTCCATTGATGGGAAAGAAGAATACTATCTTTATGTAACCACTTTGTTTATATGTGGAATGTAATGCAAGTTTTATGATCTAATTCTCTAAAAATCTAAACCCGAAAAGATCCTCAATGTGTAATCTTATAATAACTCAAGATTAAGTAAGGTTTAAGGCTGGGGCCTTATAGTTGGTTTCAGAGGTCGGTTTAGATAACTTTAGGAGTTAGAATTCTATTAAATGATTATCCAAAAATATTTTTTTTATGGTCAAATTGAAGTGATATAGTATTTGAAGATTACCATGTTGCTTCATCTAAGACATGTTTGTTCAGAATGGTTTTCTGCAGAGGAAACAGGGAAGCAGTGCTAGGAAGGCATACAGAAGGAAATAACCTTCCGAATCAGTATCCTGAGATGGTCGGAATTGGAACTGAACAGTTTGTTGCAGTAATGGCACAGTTGACTCAAGTGATAAATGGTGGTGGTATCCATGCACAAGATCAGCCAGATCAATCGCAGAGGAACATGTCAGTGGTGGAACATTTCATGAGGCAACATCCCCCATCATTCAGAGGATCATCTGACCCTGTGCTATCTGAAGGGTGGATTAAAGCACTGGAGAAGATTTTCGATGTCATGGGGTGTTCAGACAATCAAAAGTTTAGTCTTGCTATTTACTGTTTGGAGGGTGAGGCAGATCAGTGGTGGTCTATGGTTAAAAATATCAGGGACGCCGATGAGATTGATGCTCTTGACTGGGATGAATTCAAAGGTATGTTTCTTGAGAAGTATTTTCCTAAGGCTGTTCGACTTAGGATGGAAAAGCAATTCTTGGAATTGAGGCAAAAGAAAGACTCAGTGGCTACCTATGAAGAAAGGTTCACTCGATTGACAAGGTATGCTCCAAATTTTATCCGAGAACTTGATAGTAAAATCAATTGTTTCTACTCAGGATTAAAGCCAAAATATCGAAGGGCATTAGCTTCTCGTGAGTTTAAAAGTTATGAAAAGCTTGTTCGATGTGCTGAGAAGGTGGAAATGGAGTTTTCCGATGATCAAGTGTTCTATAACAACCAACAGAAGAAGAGACCGAGGTGGAAGGAGAAAGGTAAGAATTCTTCAAAAAAGTCTGATGGTAAGAAAACTAAGTTTCCAGTTTATGATAAATGTGGCAAAAGGCTTGCTGGGGAATGTCTTCTGAATTCTGGAAAGTTCTACCGATGTGGTAAGAGGGGACATAAGGCTCGTGATTGCACTGAAAAGGATCAAGGTGAAGGTAAGACCAAATTTGATTTACAGTTAGTGAAATGTTATAAGTGCAATGAGATGGGTCACTATGAAAACGAGTGTCCGACAAAGAGCTTGAGTGATGGGAAGCAGTTAGACTACAAGCAGAAAGGGGTGGTGAAATCCTTTGCAACTACTTCAGCAGATGTCGGGCCATCAAATGAAGTTGTATCAGGTACTTTGTTTATTTTTTCAGATTATGCCAGTGTGTTTTTTGATTCGGGGTCTACACATTCTTTCATCTCTGAAAACTTTTCTAGTAAAATGGGAATACCATCTCAAGAAATGACTCCTGAACTTTTGGTAAAAACACCTGGGGAAAATGTTGAGGCAAAAAGAATTTATAAGAATCTTCCTATCCTTATCTGTGGAAAGAACCTACTTACAAACCTTATTATTCTACCTCTAGTAGAGTTTGATGTTATCCTGGGTATGGATTGGCTCTCTATTTACCATGCTAAGATTGACTGTAGAGCTAAAGAAGTTTCTTTTCAGAAAGACTTTCAGTTTTTGTACAAGAATGAACCCTTACTGTTGATAACTTATCAAGAGGCCAAGAAACTTGTAAAAGATGGAAATGAATGTTACCTTGCACACATCGTTGAAAATAAAGGAACTGTTTAGATTAATGATGTGCCAGTGGTAAATGAGTATCTTGATGTTTTTCCTGATGAGTTTCCTGGAATAATACCAGATCGGGAAGTTGAGTTTACTGTTGACTTAGTTCCTGATGCTAAGCCAATTTCAAAACCCCCTTATCGAATGACTCAAATTGAACTTTTAGAGTTAAAGGAGCAATTGCAAGATTTATTATAGAAAGGTTTCATTCGACCTAGCACATCACCATGGGGTGCTCCTGTTTCATTTATTAAAAAGAAAGATGGTTCAATGAGACTTTGCATTGATTATAGAGCCTTGAATAACATCACTGTTAAGAACAAATATCCTTTGCCTCATATCGATGATTTGTTTGATCAGCTCCAGGGAGCTCAGTATTTTTCAAAGATTGACTTGAGATCGGGGTACCATCAGCTGAAGGTAAAGGAAGCATACGTTCTGAAGACCGCGTTTCGTACAAGATATGGCCATTATGAATTTGTAGTAATGCCTTTTGGGCTAACCAATGCACCTGCTGTATTCATGGACTTAATGAATAGAATTTTCCATGAGTTCTTGGATAAGTTTGTGGTGGTTTTCATTGATGATATTTTGGTGTTTTCTAAAAGTAAAGAGGAGCATGAAAGACATTTAAGGGTTATCTTGAAAACCTTAAAAGAAAATAAATTGTATGGGAAATTCAGCAAGTGTGAGTTTTGGTTGCAACAAATTTCTTTCCTTGGTCACATTGTTTCTAAAGATGGGATAACTGTTGATCCTGCAAAAACAAAAGTTGTGGAAGACTGGCCAAGACCCAAAAATGTAACTGAGATTCGTAGCTTCCTTGGTTTGGCAGGCTATTACCGAAGGTTTGTTAGAATTTTTTCACGGTTATCTAGTCCAATGACTAAGCTAACTCGGAAGGGTGTTTAGTTTATCTGGACAAAAGAATGTTATGATTGTTTTCAGGAATTGAAAAGAAGATTGGTGAATGCTCCAGTTTTGGCACTACCTTCCAGGAATGGTGAGTTTTTTATCTACAGTGATGCTTCATTGAAAGGACTTGGTTGCGTCCTAATGCAGAATGATCAGGTAATTTATTATGCTTCACGACAGTTGAAAACTCATGAGGTAAATTACCCAACACATGATTTGGAATTAGCTGTTGTTGTTTTCGCTTTAAAAATTTGGAGGCATCATTTGTATGGAGTAAAGTGTGAAATATATACTGATAAAAAAAGTTTAAAGTATATATTCACCCAGAAAGAGTTAAACATGAGACAGAGGAGATGGATGAAATTAATCAAGGATTATGATTGTACAATTCATTACCATTCGGGAAAAGCAAATAAGGTGGCTGATGCTTTGAGTCGAAAAATTAATGCTTCATTAACAATGTTGCGTTTGGAACGTGATCCTTTGGTTAAGGATTTGATGAACTTTGGCATATAAGTTTTTGGCGCAGGATGTTCTTCTGTTTTGTTTCAGGTATCAGTGAGATCATCTCTATCAGATAGAATCAAGCAAGCACAGAAGCAAGACAGTGAGTTGCAGAAAAAGGTAGAGCTGGTTCAGAAAGGTAAGTTGCCTGAATTCAACATTGATAATGATTGTGTTTTGAGATTTGGGAAGAGATTGTGTGTGCCTTGTGATTCATAGTTGAAGAGAGAGTTGTTATGCGAAGCTCATAGTTCTTCATTTTCAGTTCATCCTGGCAGTACTAAGATGTACAGAGATCTGCAGGAGTATTACTGGTGGGATGGAATGAAAAGAGATATTGCTGATTTTACTGTGAAGTGTTTGACATGTCAACAGGTTAAAGCAGAGAGGAAGTTACCGAAAGGGATGCTTCAGCCTTTACCAGTGCCAGAGTGGAAATGGAAGAATATATCCATGGACTTTGTTGTGGGATTACCGAAGACATCTTGAGGTAATAATGCAATCTGGGTTATTGTTGATCGGTTGACTAAATCTGCTCATTTCCTTGCTATACGAGATACTTTTTCCCTAGATCAACTTTCCCGATTGTATCTTAAAGAGATAGTCAGGTTGCATGGAGTTCCCCTCTCCATTGTATCTGATCGTGATCCCAGGTTCACTTCTAACTTTTGGAAAGGCCTTCAGAAGTCGTTGGGTACTGAATTAAATTTTAGTACAACTTTTCATCCTCAATCAGATGGGAAGTCAGAACGAACAATTTAGACCTTGGAGGATATGCTACGAGCTTGTTCGATGGATTATCAGGGAAGTTGGGACTAACATCTTTCTTTGGTTTAATTTTCATATAATAACAGTTTTCATTCTAGTATACAGATGGCACTATTTCAGGCATTATATGGGAAGTGGTGTCGAACTCCAGCTTTCTGGGATGAAGTGGGTGAAAGGAAGTTGATGGGACCAGAATTGGTAGAAGAGATGACATAAAAAGTTCAGCTGATTCAGAAACACATGAGAACAGCTCAGAGTGGGCAGAAGAGTTATGCAGACAACAGGAGGAAGGATCTCTCTTTTGAGGTAGGTGATCATGTTTTTCTCCAAGTATCACCATGGAAAAGTGTGATGCGATTTGGTAAGAAGGGAAAGTTGAGTCCAAGGTTCATTGGACCATATGAAATTATGGAGAGAGTTGGATCCGTTGCTTACCGAGTGTCTTTACCTCCGATTTTATCTCAGGTACACAATGTTTTTCACGTTTCGATGTTGAGAAAGTACATGCCAGATCCATCTCATGTTTTGAGTCCAGAGGTAGTTCAGCTGGAAGAGAACCTATCTTATGAGGAACAACAGGTCCAGATTCTTGACCACAGAGAGCAAGTGTTATGGAATAAGGTGATTAATCAGGTAAAGGTTTTGTGGAAAAACCACATGATGGAAGAGGCAACATGGGAGTCTGAAAATGCAATGAGGGATAAGTACCCCCATTTATTCGATAAGTAAATAAATTGCGGGGACACAATTTTCTAAAGGGGGGAAAGATGTAACATCCCAAGTAATTAATGAATAATAGATATTTTTATCTATGTCTATTAATGGTTAATATAGTGTTTTAGAGGCTTAAAATGAAAATAAATACAATCTTATGCATGAAATACACTAATATTCTTAAAAGATTGTTTTACTGCCTTTTGATGGAAAACCCTTTTTAAATCTATCTTTTGACAATTTTATAAGCTATGTTTGTCAAAATAAACTTATTATTTATGATTGGGACATCAAAATTTACTTTGTGTGTATTTTTGGTATTTTTCCGATAAAGTTCATTTTTTTTAATGAATAGTGAAAAATGTTGTATTTTAATTCAAAACCTCTTTTTAATCTAATTTATTTATATGATTATATTATCTTTTGAATTGGTTTTTAAGTGAAATTAGAATATATTTTTACCATTTTATCCAATAGTGGTCATTGGAATCAATTTCACTTTGAAATTGGACTTAAACTAGTGTCAATCTTTTGATACTTATTGTTTCATAAAAACACGCTATTTGTCATGACAGCGGGAATTAGTTATTAAATTAATTAATGCAACTTAAATGTTTTTAATTTTGTAAAATAGACATTATTTTTGAATTCAGAATATCAAATATAGCTTAGGGTGAAGTTTTGGTATCTTTCTGAAAAACTTCAATTTTTGATGAATAGTGAAACCACTAAGTGGTAGTTAAAGAAACTGATTTTTCGTTTAAATGAAACTTTTCCACTTCTGTGATTTGATTTTCAAAAATACAACATACATGGTTGTCATTAAGAATTAAAATGTGGTTCAATGAGATTAAAATAATTTTTTTGGTGAATAGTAACTTTTAAGTTCTTAATCGCGATTAGTGGTAATTAGTGTAGTTTATGGTAAAAATAATGTTTTAATAATATGAGATGAGCTTGACACATGTCCTACCCTCATTGGATGTGTCATGGACGACCAAGACAATCCATGGGTTAACTTGGGGACCCCATGGAGCCACTTTGGTTGGGAAATGACATAAATAATTTTTTATTTAATGTTAAAGTAAAAAATGACACAAACATGAGATGTTTTACTAAAACAATTTTTACATGGGGTTATACAAGTCATATTTTTGATTATAAATAGTCATTAGAAAGATAAAAATATTTTCTACATCATAGTATTTTTTTTATAATTTTTAGACTTTAAATAAATTAAATTATTTATGACATCATGATGATGCAGTAATTACCTCATTAATAAAGGATTTAAATAAAATGAAATGATAATGTAAAATATATGAACTACACATGTCCAAAACCTATTTTATGGGTGGATTTAGAACCCTTATCACCTTAACCTATAATTATATCAATGTGGGACCTTTTGAATCCGAAACTCATTTTAAAATAATGTAACATTTCTTTACTTTCCAAGAGTGCCCCTCCTCTCCTCTTATAAAAGGCCCCCACCTCTACCTCCTTACCCACACTCCCAAAGCCTTTGGCTCGGCCAACCCCTGACCATTTTGTCTCTACACATCCCTCTATTACTCCTTGAAGCCTCACTTTGGGCATAAGGCTTCCCAAGGAAGCCTTTGAGCTCAAACCAAAGGGAGTTACCCGATTTTAAGGTATAGTCTTCACTTGAGTCCTTTTGTTTTATTTTGCTTCTCCAACCCCCTAAACTATTTTTATTCATTTCTTTTGTAACAAATACAGTATCTTCAATATACTAGGATGTTGTTATAATAAGTATTCGAGCTACACTTACACACAACTACATCTAATGGTTAAAGAACATACTGTTTCCGTGGATGGTGAATTTATGCCTCCCGAAACGATGATTGTTCAACATTCTTTTAACACCTTCAAAGGTGGCCATTAAGATGACACTATATTTATATATGATATATAATATGTTTATGATTTCCTTAAGCTTATGTATTTTTCATTTTGGGCATACCTTTATGGTTTCCATTATGGGTAAACGTGATATCTTCATTTAAGGAAGTGCAGACTACCACCCCCTCAAAGTGATTTGATTCGTTAAATACCATATGTGGGACGTATAAGGGATGGAACTATGATATTATATATGATATTATACTGGAATTATAATATACTTTTATATCATTATGATTCCATTCTATAAAATACGAAATAGAAATGAAAGTAGCGTTCATGCGTACGTACGGCTTACCGTCTCCATGAACGGTGCATTTCATTTCTTACCTCTAAATAATTATGTAATATTATAAATGCATGCATGTAATGGATATATATGACATATATGATATCTACATCATGAATACCGTTCTGGATATAATGGATACATGAACAACTTGTAATTATAAAGGTCTTATTTTTGACTCAAGTACCAATGATCGTTAAAACGACCGTTATTAACTTAAATAATTACATAGTGTTCATGACATGGCAATAAGTGATATAAAAGGAATACTGAACTTGAAAAAGGTTCTTAAACAAGTATAAATTAACTCAAGTTTATTATTCAGGAGATTAAAGAACGACCGAGTCAAGTCGGACCCGAGGTATGAGACTTCGTCTCAATCTCCTTTCATTGAGGCATATTTTGTTTTATACACAAACTTATTTTATATGGTGTATAAACCCCTTTGACTTTTACTTTTATTCAAAAGGAATCTTTTTTATATGAAGCGTTTACTAAACGACAAAATGGAATGTTTTTGTCGTACGTATGCGGCGACAACGACTTCTCCGCCGCCGTGACCATTATTTGAGTTTCGGTTTCCTCTACAAGCCATAGCTTCTTTTTGAAAGAAAAATAAATACCATGTTTTACTTTTCTTTTATTTTGGTATTGAAAATGGTTTTCATAATGTTTTTATATCAATGTGTTGTATTGATATATTGTGATTGAAAGGTGGGAATGTTATGTTTCCTTTATGCATGTTTTATGTGATACGATTATGTTGAGGTTCTTGGGAATTATTATGAAGATGGGTGGTTCCGTGATAAACTAAGGGCGGGTGAGCCCGATATAGCTCTCCAATGCATTGGGTAACATGAAGGAGTGAAACGTTAAGGTTTCTCCGAAGAGATTTAGGGAATATACTGTGATGGGTATTCCAAACGTAACCAAGAGGGTTACTCCCTACGTAAGAATGTTATGAATGCCTCAAGTTACCTTTATGTCTTATGATTTCTATGATTTATTCATGATTTGATGAGGTATGTTAAAGTACTTATGTTTTATGGGTAAAGTATGATTTCATTCTTATGTATATATGTACCCATGTTTCCTTTCCATATTTTTATATCCCTTACTGAGCTTTTTATGCTCATCCCAAGTTTTTTTTGAAATGTTTTTCACAGGTCAAGGGAAAGGTACATGATATGATGATAGTGTCAAGGAAGTGTCAAGAAAGAATCCATGTTTTATTTTAAGTATGTTTCCATTGATGGGAAAGAAGAATACTATCTTTATGTAACCACTTTGTTTATATGTGGAATGTAATGCAAGTTTTATGATCTAATTCTCTAAAACTCTAAACCTGAAAAGATCCTCAATGTGTAATCTTGTAATAACTCAAGATTAAGTAAGGTTTAAGGCTGGGGCCTTATAATACAAGCCCAACTGAAAGTATGAGTACAACTGAAAGTACAATTACAATTGAAAGGAATAATACAACTGAAAAAAGGGAAAACAACTACTGAGTCGTCCTCCGAGGATCCTACCTAATGGGTAGGTACAGATCACCTCCTCAGCTCTCCACGTCTACCTGTCTCCTCCGCATACCGCCTAGTCTGGGCTCCCACAAACCTCAGACCAACTGGTCGTCGTCTACACAAGACACAACAAGGTGCGGGTGAAACCCATGCAAGGGTGAGTATAACGATACTTAGTAGGGACCCCAAGACCCCCAAAGGTCTCTCAGAATTCCACAAGGAAAACCACATGGCATGTTTTCAATCACAAAGCACAAAGAAGTAGACACAGCTCAATTAGAGTCTCAACTCAAACCATGTGTACAACTCAGAGAAACATGATATGATATTGACCCACACAGGATCGCTATGAATACTGATAGCTAGCCACATATTCTCTAGGCCTAGGAACAAGTAAGATTCCCGGTCACAACATCGAACACCTCGGCTGCTGGAGAACGCCTCCTCTATCGAGTATAGTGGGCCTGCCACGTCACACAGAGGCACTTCACACTAACCTTGAACTGTTGAGGTACTCCTCCCCATCGCGTACCGTGGGTCTACCGGGTCACACAGAGCCACTCCCCCACCGTGGCTTACTGTGTTACTTCTCCCCATCGCGTACCATGGCCGCTACCCACCATGGACTGCTGAGGTACTCCTCCCCATTGCGTACTGTGGCGGTCGAGTCACTTCGAGTCGAAAAGTTAGTAGTCGTCAGGGTCTTAGCCAGTCACAGGGTTCCGTACGTAGCACACTTGGGAGAACCGCTCCCCAAGCCATCAGTCATATTTCAACCAGCACAAAGTCTCACAAAGAAGTAACATGATGATCCGCTGTGTCACAAGGGTTCCAACGCAACAGATTCCTCGTTAATCGGATGCCCGATCTGTGCGTTATTGGCATTTCAGTGTCGAGGGCCCGGTTGGATTTAGGTGCGATCCAACTCGTCTGTACTCAAAGTTTCTCCAAAACTCTCATGGAGTAATTCAAAAGGACCGTCTCGCTCTAAGGATCCCAACACCACAAACGGTTCGTCAAACGGACATCCGGTTCTCGAGATAAGGCCCTTTAAATGTTTCTCAGCCAGGTTGGGCCCAGGTCTGGTTCGACCCGGTCGGACCAAATCAGCCCGACTTGGTCTGGGGTGGGCCGCGGCGGACTCGGCCCGCTGGGCCGAGGTCTGGACTGGCCTTTAAAAAGGGGCGGGCAGGTTTGTGTAGGGAGGGTCCCACAAAGGGGCGGTCTGGCCCGCGGTGGGGTGCGACCCAGCCCGCGGTGGGGGGTGGCCCTACAGGTGGGGCGAGGCCTGGCCCACTGGAGGGCTATCCGCCCGTGAAGGGCGCGGCCCATGGTGCTTCCTCCAGGCGGCTTGGGGGAGCCGCTCCCCCGAGATCCCGAACAGCCAAAGGTCGTTCGACCTTTAAAGTGGCAGCGCCACATGGGTGTCGCCCGGTCGCCGCAGAACCCGCCAGAGGTGCGGGTTCTACCTCCTCCATCGCGGCTTCGGCCGCGGCCTCCTGCTCACCGGCAGCGTGCAACGGCGCACCGCCCTTCCCTTCGCGGCCTGCTAACGAGCCGACCGCCTTCTCCGTCTGCCGCGGCTGACGAACCACGACCCCCTTTGCACACCGACGACGCACGACGATGCGCCACACCTCCTCCACAGCCGGCCAGTACTGGCCCCTCTGATGTCCACCACGGCTTCATGTTGCGTCCTCCTCTAGCGGCGTGCGTTGGCATGTCCCCTCCTTCGTAACCGGTTGGTGTCGCCGCGCCGACGGTCTTCCATGGAAGGCGCAAGGCTAACACAATTGTGGAGGGTTTGGGCTGGGTTCGTTTAGCCTGCGCCCTCCGTGTTAGCTCGTGATCAAAAGGAGGATAAAATGGGTTTAACAATTTCTTATATTAAACAACAAACAAAACCCCACAAGGATACCCCGTAACAACCTCCCGCAAAATGAATGATTCGCGGATCAACCCGTTAGTTGGTTGACCCGCGTTCTTCATATAATTTTCAAGGATGGGGAAGAGGGAATCTTTTAAGGAAATGTAAATGCATAAATCCCCAACCTTGAATCGTCGAAGAAATGTGCATGCTTGAAGGTGGGTAAGTGTTCTTCATTCCCGCAACAGGCTTCTAACAATGCCGCTCACACGTCGTCCTCCGGTTCGTGGTTTGGTGTCACCTGTCACCTCCTGCTGGGATCAGCTCTGTCTTCTATGGGTCGGTGTCACGATGCTCCTTTAACACTTCGTTGCTTGGCGAAGCTGTGCGATACCCCTCCCCAAACTCTATATATATAGGAGAAGGAGAGGGTAAGTAACGACGTTAGAATTTAATGGGGCTTATCAATTAGGAAGATTCCTAATTCCCCAACGACATCGTTACTTAGGGTTGCAGGTCAATCCATTTATTGTCTTGACATGTCACTTTCCCCACCCCTTTACTTGTATGTTGGAGGATATGAAATAAAATAATAAAATTATTTTATTTCATTTCTTTTAAAAATTCACAAAACTTAACTTTTTCTCCGGACCTACTGTGGTCAAAGTAAAGCCTCCCTTAAGTGAATCTTGACGTTGCGGATTCAATGGTGCCCTCAAAATTTTAATCTGAGCAATGGTTCAGAATTTAGAAAATGCCACTCGCTTGTTTACTGAACGTACCCGAAAAAAAGTTTAATAAATTATTAACATTCACCCTCGACCCGCACTGATCGAGGTTAGGCACCGCCTAAGGAGAACACACCCCAACGAACCCAATGGTACTCTTGTATTTTCAATCCAAGTTACTATTTAGAAGTTATGGATTTTACATTAAAATAATTACCACTTAATTATTTTATTTACGGCCAAAAATTAACTTTCACTGGTGGCCCGTGCTGGCCAATGTTAGTATCAGCCTAAGGAAATAATACCCTCATGAGTTCAGCGGTGGTCTCAAATTTTCAATTTGAGTTACCATTCATGAGTTATAAGCATTTGGAAAATAAAATAATTTTATTTAATTATTTTATTTACGGTTATTCCATTTTCGGATTTTCTCACAGGAGGCCCGCGCCGACCAAACTTAAGTTGCACCTAGGGTAAAATCACCATTCTGAGCGCAACAGTGCCCTCATATTTCTGATTCAGGTAACCATGTAAGAGTTATTCCATTTGTTCAGGAAAACTGCTTACGTGCTCTATTTAAAGTTTAACATAACTTTGGCGGATCATTCTGGGCACTCCGGGCCTCAAAATCACGCGCCGTCAGATTTTGCGGTCTCTAAATAATTCCATATAATTAAAAAAAAGATTAATGAAAAGAAAATATAGGTATTTACATTCTCCCCACCTTAGGGCTTTTCGTCCCCGAAAGCCACAACATAGACTAAGAAAACAAATGGGGGTACTGAGCACGAATCTGAGCCTCCCGCTCCCATGTACTCTACTGGAGGTTTCTGTGTTGCTAGCGAATGCACACTAGAGGTATCGACCGCCCATGAAGGGCCCTCTCCTATCGATCCTCAATCTCTACTGGAACCTCCGTAAACTTCGCCCCATCGTCTAAGTCCAGCTCGCCATGGTCGATGATGTGAGATGGTTCGTACACGTATCTTCTCAGCTAGGATACATGGAAGATTTCGTGCACTTTATCCAACGACGGTGGAAGTGCCAAGTGGTATGCCACCTCACCTATCCTCTGAAGTATCAGAAATGGCCCGATAAACCTCAGTGATAACTTACCGCCGCGGCCAAATCTCCATAGTCCCTGTCGAGGAGAGACTCACACACTACTACAACCTGGCCCTTTATCAGCGCTAAAAACCGGCATTAATAGCGCTAGAAAAGCACTGTTAATGCCGGCGTAGATAAATGGGGGGGGGTCCCCTTTATCAGCGCTCCGAGAAGCGCTGATATAGGAGACCTTTATCAGTGCTAAAAGAAGCGCTGATAAAGGACCACCTTTATCAGCGCTTCTCTTAGCCCTGATAAAGGTCTCCTATATCAGTGCTTCTCGGAGCGCTGATAAAGGACCCCTTTATCAGCACTTCTTTTAGCGCTGATAAAGGTCTCCTATATCAGCGCTTGACGGAGCACTGATAAAGGCCCCATCGCCTGCACCTACAAAACAGTACCTGCACACCTGCACACCAGAATACCTGCACAAAGTAGCACATGCACACCTGCACACCATTGCACTCGCACCCAATATTTTGACCGACAACGGTATATACATTTACTTAACATCATGAATACAAAAAAACGCATTGTTATATACATTTCAAACATTGTTTTACATGGTTACATTTACAATTATTCCACAACAGTTATAAACATTCATGTTTCATCCTTTGATATCCGTGATCCGCTCTCGACGGTATTTGTTGCCGAACAAAGCATCCGAACTCAAGGAAAAAAATTCACCTATATAAGAAAACAAATATTATGTTAGTAATGCAATAATGAAAGAAATTAAAACAATAATATAAAAGAATACATTAATATGGAAATGTGAAACTAAAATATGAAATTTTAAACTCAAAAGTTTTCATTTTCATAACAATGAAAGGGAATAATGTAAAATCAATATGTTTTTGATTGATTTATCTCATTTAATAAATACTGATTCTTTATCTAATGAAAAGCTTTACTAGTCATACCGTGCGTCGGTCGGATTGAGGTGCGGTCGATTCGTACATATCACAAATGACTCGTGGATCATTGTCCTAAAGTATCAAAACAATCCGAATGTGTTTGCTTGGTTTGGCGTATGTCATTGGTGTTGTTTTCCAATGTTTATCTCAATTTGAAACTGATATCAAACACTTTTATCCATACCGGTCACGTCGTGCGTCGGATTGAGGTATGGTCAATTCGTACACGTCACAAATGACTCGTGTATCGTTGTCCTAAAGTATCAAAATAATCCGAACGCCTTTGCTCGGTTTTCCGTATGTCATTGGTGTTGTTTTCCAAAGTTTATCTCAATTTGAAACTGATATCAAACACTTTTAGCCATACCGGTCACGTCGTGCATCAGATTGAGGTGCGGTCGATTCGTACAAGTCAAAAATGACTCGTGGATCGTTGTCCTAAAGTATCAAAACAATCCGAACGCGTTTTCTCAGTTTGGCGTACGTCATTAGTGTTGTTTTCCAAAGTTTATCTCAATTTGAAACTGATATCAGACACTTTTAGCCATACCGGTCACACCGTGCATCGGATTGAGGTGAGGTCGATTCTTACACGTCAAAAATGACTTGTGTATCGTTGTCCTAAAGTATCAAAACAATCCGAACACGTTTGCTCAGTTTTCCGTATGTCATTGGTGTTGTTTTCCAAAGTTTATCTCAATTTGAAACTGATATCAGACACTTTTAGCCATACCGGTCACACCGTGCGTCGGATTGAGGTGCGGTCGATTCTTACATGTCACAAATGACTCGTGGATCGTTTTCCTAAAGTATCAAAACAATCCAAACGCGTTTGATCGGTTTGGCGTATGTCATTGGTGTTGTTTTCCAAAGTTTATCTCAATTTGAAACTGATATCAGACACTTTTATCCATACCGGTCACGTCGTGCATCGGATTGAGGTGCGGTCGATTCATACACATCAAAAATGACTCGTGGATTGTTTTCCTAAAGTATCAAAACAATCTGAAAGCGTTTTCTTGGTTTTCCGTATGTCATTGGTGTTGTTTTCCAAAGTTTATCTCAATTTGAAACTGATATCAGACACTTTTAGCCATACCGGTCACGTCGTGCGTCGGATTGAGGTGTGGTCAATTCGTACACGTCAAAAATGACTCGTGGATCATTTTCCTAAAGTATCAAAACAATCCGAATGCGTTTGCTCGGTTTGGCGTATGTCATTGGTGTTGTTTTCCAAAGTTTATCTCAATTTGAAACTGATATCAGACACTTTTAGCCATACCGGTCACACCGTGCATCGGATTGAGGTGCGGTTGATTCGTACAAGTCACAAATGACTTGTGGATCGTTTTCCTAAAGTATCAAAACAATCCGAACGCGTTTTCTCGGTTTTCCGTATGTCATTGGTGTTGTTTTCCAAAGTTTATCTCAATTTGAAACCGATATCAGACACTTTTAGACATACCGGTCACACTGTGCGTCGGATTGAGGTGCGGTCGATTAGTACACGTCACAAATGACTCGTGGATCATTTTCCTAAAGTATCAAAACAATCCGAACACTTTTTCTTGGTTTGACGTATGTCATTGGTGTTGCTTTCCAAAGTTTATCTCAATTTGAAATTGATATCAGACACTTTTAGCCATACCGGTCACACCGTGCATCGGATTGAGGTGCAGTCGATTCGTACATGTCACAAATGACTCGTGGATCGTTTTCCTAAAGTATCAAAATAATCCGAATGTGTTTTCTCAGTTTGGCGTATGTCATTGGTGTTGTTTTCCAAAGTTTATCTCAATTTGAAACTGATATCAGACACTTTTAGCCATACCGGTCACGTCGTGCGTCGGATTGAGGTGCGGTCGATTCGTACACGTCAAAAATGACTCATGGATCGTTGTCCTAAAGTATCAAAACAATCTGAATGCATTTTCTCGGTTTTCCGTATGTCATTGGTGTTGTTTTCCAAAGTTTATCTCAATTTGAAACTAATATCAGACACTTTTAGCCATACCGGTCACGTCATGCGTCGGATTGAGGTGCGGTTGATTTGTACACGTCACAAATGACTCGTGGATCGTTGTCCTAAAGTATCAAAACAATCCGAACACATTTACTCGGTTTGGCGTATGTCATTGGTGTTGTTTTCCAAAGTTTATCTCAATTTGAAACTGATATCAGACACTTTTAGCCATACCGGTCACACTGTGCATTGGATTGAGGTGCGGTAGATTCGTACACATCACAAATGACTTGTGGATCGTTGTCCTAAACTATCAAAACAATCCGAACGCGTTTGCTCGGTTTTCCGTATGTCATTGGTGTTGTTTTCCAAAGTTTATCTCAATTTGAAACTGATATCAGACACTTTTAGCCATACCAGTCACACCGTGCGTTGGATTGAGGTGCGGTTGATTCTTACACGTCTCAAATAACTCTTGTATCGTTTTCCTAAATTATCAAAACAATCCGAACGTGTTTGCTCGGTTTGGCGTATGTCATTGGTGTTGTTTTCCAAAGTTTATCTCAATTTGAAACTGATATTAGAAACTTTTAGCCATACCGGTCACGTCGTGCGTCGGATTGAGGTGCGGTCAATTCGTACATGTCACAAATGACTCGTGGATCGTTGTCCTAAAGTATCAAAACAATCCGAATGCGTTTGCTCGGTTTTCCGTATGTCATTGGTGTTGTTTTCTAAAGTTTATCTCAATTTGAAACTGATATCAGACACTTTTAGCCATACCGGTCACACCGTGCGTCGAATTGAGGTACGATCGATTCGTACACGTCACAAATGACTCGTGGACCGTTTTCCAAAAGTATCAAAACAATCCGAATGCGTTTTCTCGGTTTGGCATATGTCATTGGTGTTGTTTTCCAAAGTTTATCTCAATTTGAAACTGATATCAGATACTTTTAGCCATACCGGTCACACCGTGCGTTGGATTGAGGTGTGGTCAATTATTACACATCACAAATGACTCGTGGATCGTTTTCCTAAAGTATCAAAACAATTCGAATGCGTTTCCTAGGTTTGGCGTATGTCATTGGTGTTGTTTTCCAAAGTTTATGTCATTTTCAAACTAAGTAGTAAGAATTCACTAATCTAAGGATATGAAACATAAGAAAGGGAGATCATAGATTCTCAATAAGTGTAAAGGGAGATATCAATGACCATATAAAGATAACATAAGTATTAGGAATTCACCTTCATTGTCCTATTTGTTTACATTCTTCCATCAGGTACGATGCCCATTCGTTTCTAAAGACATTTATATCATCTTCTGAATAGGAGTTTTTGCGACAGTCATAGTAGTACTAAAAAAATATAAATACACAAAGGATTAATAATTATTTTAAATAAAGTAGTAATTATTTTCAAAAGTACCTCTTCAGGGATGCTATTTTGTTCATGAAATACGATCTCTTTCATAAATTTACAAACATAATAACCGCAGTCCTTGTCATTTGTTTGTTTCGGACACTGCAGAAACATCGATAAAAATAAGTAATTTGTTTTGATATGTATTTGGATAGTGAAATATAATTATATATACCCAGATACTTCTCCATTTGTAGATCTTGTGGGCATTGTCTTCCTTACGCCCTGGATTCATTCCATCCTTTAGACGATATTCATACACCGCCCTATCATAACAAAATCCTCATTAAAAGATAATATAAATTATATAACTAGATATTTAGTTCTAAAATGTTGGATATAGTGTACTACAAATTGACAATCGCCATCATCTATGGTCGGTTAGTTGGATATTCATGCAGTGAATCCAGAAAATAAATCTTTGGAGTATCCAAATTGACTCCAATGAGCATCCAATGTTCCCTAAAAACACAAAAAGAAATAAGTACTGATAGAAATGAAAATATAATTGATATGATTAAAATGTAGAGTTTTACCCTTGCATTGTTGGTATTAAAAAAAGCATGTCAGTCGTAATTCTTCTTTGAAACGTTCTGAGCAGATTTGACATCAATTCAACCTGAAAATTAGAATCTATTTCTGTTCATTGTGTAGAAATGGTGTGAGGACTAACGAGTCCAAATTTGTATTCATGGGAAAATCCCTTCAATTGTTTTTCATATATACGCCTGTGAAAAATATGAGATGTATTTATCCATAATTATCAAAGTATATCAGCTTCTATAAATTCAAATCATGAAAACATACCTCATGTATACATTTATAACTGAGGCACCTAGCCAGTCGTATGTGATGATCTCAAAAACAGAGTCTGCACTAACAAAATCTATTGTTTCCTCTCCGTACATATCTTTTTCACAAAAAATTGTATGACTCTTTCCGTCTTTCATTTTCGTATCCACATAAGCTTGCAATGATATTAAATGTGGATATAGAATGGGCGGGGTGAACGCGCTCTCAGTAGATCGTTTTGATTAGTTGGTTGATTCGATGTTGGAGCCGCTCTTTCGTTTTAGCTTCTCCATTTTATCCTTCTGTAATAACATTCATCAGTTCAGCCATTTTCTAATTTAATGTTAAAGGTTCTGCTTAAAAAATGAACTGGAAATGAATACCTCCTGCTCGACATGTTTTTTTTACAAGATTCGACGGCCATGCAACGAATGTTCCAACAAATTTTTCCACCGTATGAATGTCGTCATCGTCATTTGGCACGGGTAGCTCGGCGCTCGGCTCATGAGCTACGTTAATCGACACTTTGACATGACCAGTTGGAAGTGGTCTGGAGTGTAGTGTGTCATTCTGCATATTGAACACCGTAACCCTCACTACAAGGCGATGGGTGGGAGTTGACAGATATAAATCACAGTCATTTTCACCCTGCAGAATATCATTACATGAAAGGTATCAGTGTTTATGTGATTCAAATCTCACAAAAAAGAATATTATAACATTGATTACCTCGGTTAAGTCAGGTATTTGAGGGGAATGGATCGCCACAAAGCTGGTGAGGGGTGGATCTTCTCGCGGGGGTTGTTCTTGAGTTGTTTGTTCTCTTCGCCTCTCCTCCATCAAACTCGTTAACATCTTTCCCTGAGTTTGGATTAGTTCTTCAAGGGTAGCTACTTTATCTCTCATTACATGCAATTCTTTAGTTTGTTCATCCTCTTGTTTTTTTAACTGAAAATATGTCCGGGGTGACACCCCAAAACCCACACCTCTGACGCGGCCATACTGTTCTGGCTGTTTCAAGGCCGTTGAAAGTATGTCTACATCCGGTGTGGGTGTTGTTGATTCCTGTGACTATGTCAAATAGAAAATATGAAAAAATAAGTAAGCATCGTTATGTAATAGTGATTTAAAGCAAAAAAAGTTTATATTATGTCATACTTACACATGTTTCCCACACTTTTTGTGTGTTTTCATCTATCAATTTCCCCTCTTTATTAACACGAGCCTCCTTCCATAGCACATGGTGTGGAATGGAAGTGACTTGATATTTTGCTTCATCAATCTGCATATAAACAGAGAAACATGGTTACAGTGTTGTTTTATGTCACATAAAATTATTACAGTACTTTTAAAATACATACCAATTGTTTTTCAATTGAAGTGTACCCCAACCTTGCTTTACGGTAGGGGTACACTGGTTTTGCTGCCCGTTCTTTATTTTCAGCACTCAGTTTCTATTTCATAAATAAAAACCTATCAATAAACGTGATGAATACAAGAAAAGTTACACAACGTGTAACCAAACAAAATGTACCTGAAAATTATGTTCCGCACGAAGGTTGCAAAACGCATCCCACGTTCCTTGGGATATCAAGTGTGCATAAAGAGGAGGCGGGTGCAGCTTGATTTTCCCTTCGGCATCTTTCAGATGATGTTTCGTTAAAATGCTGCGAAAGCCTCTATGAATCCTTCCTGCAGTCTGAAAACATATTCTTTGTGCGAAACATCTACTATAAATGCACTCTGCAAGAGATGATGAAGGGTTAGTCAATATTTCAATATTTTATTTTATTTTAATAAATTAAATAGTTGATATCATAATTTTATCGTAATCTCTTCCCACATTAATGTTTTCAACCCGCTGACAACATGGTTCCATGACTCTACGTCAATCGGCACACGTTGTCGAGTGACGATTCCAATGTAACTACTAAAAATGGATTTGTTGGGGTTTACATGCTGGCCTAGCTTATTCCATCCCACCTCATATTTGATGCCTTTTGCTTTTGCCTTAAGAATTTTTGCTAAAACTGTCAAACTATGACGCACCTGTTTTTTTTGTTTCGTTAGGGTTTCATCGCCTACCATTTCTTCAGTTTCTGCATCATCATTATGTTTCTCCGAAGAGCAAGCATCGGCACTGACACCAGCTGCAACAGGTTGAGAGACCTGTTGTACGTCAGCAATGGGACTAGCTGCAACAGGTTGAGAGACCTGTTGTCTCTCAGCAGTGGGACCAGCTACAATAGGTTGAGAGACGTGTTGTGTCTCGGGATTGGGTGCATCAGCAGGTGAAGAAGTCATTATCTGCAGAACTGGTTTAAAATTTAATTTATATCACATAAAAGCAGCAGCGAACAAATAATAACATAATGTAACACAATCTATATTACAATAAAAATCAATAACCTGATTATTGAACTCCCTTTTTTTTAAAGGCTGAAGAGATTTGACCCCTCTATCAACTATCCATATCCCTTCATTGTGGTCTCCTCTGACATACAAAACGTCGTCTACATTGGGACCACTACGAAATGATTGCAAAGTCCCAATGAAAGGGTCATCTTCCGTTGAATTTTCATCTGACCCTTCAGCTGTTTTGGTCGATAACAGAACAATTGACCAGTTTCAGTTTGCGGGATATGGAATATAAAATACTTGCACTACCTGTGATGCCATTATAAATGGTTCATCTTTCTCCCCTTCCTTACTGAAATCAACTTTCACGAATCCCAAATCATCTATTTTAACAGCACTCCTGTTATCAACCCACTTTCATTGAAATATCAGAACTTGAAATTCCATATAATCCAACTCCCATATTTGTTTGATGATGCCAAAGTATGACATATTCGCATAAATTGGATTTCTGTCCTTAGCACCGGAAACATGCATCGCTTCAGCCACAAGTGTAACCCCACTATTCTGCATGGTGCTGTCTTCATCATGTTCATTAGTATAAAATGTATAACCATTAACTACATAAGCATTATAAGATAATGCATACACACTTGGTCCTCCGGCTAGCCATCGAAGTCATTCCAAAATTGACTTTGGATTTTCATTTGACTTCTTAAAAATATGATCTCGAAACCATCCTATAAACTGTCGATTATGTGTATCTGATATCCATTTTTCATCCCTTGATGGATTCAAATGCCTAAGAATTTCTTTGTGGATTTCAACATATGGGTCAACGTCGAAACTGTTATGAAAAACATAAAGGTGGGCCTGCTCTCGATCTGTAATATTGATTGTGACAATCTTTCTTCCAGAAATTCCTTCACCCTCAAGCCGCCCAGTGTGACGAGATTTCGGTAAGCCAATGCTTTCCACACCAGACAAGTATTCGGTACAGAATTCAACGGCTTCCTCAACAATATATCGCTCTGCAATACAACCCTCTGTCCGACTTCGATTTTTGACATACCCTTTCAAAATCTTCATATAACGTTCAATGGGGTACATCCATCTGTAATGTACAGGACCACATAGTCGAATCTCTCTCACCAAGTGGACCATCAAATGAACCATCATATCAAAAAATAAAGGCGGGAAGAACATTTCTAATTCACATAATATGACGGCAATTTCTTTTTCCATAGCTGGCAATTTCGCCGGGTCTATAACTTTACTGCATATAGCTTTAAAGAAGAAACACAGTTTTGTTAATGTATGGCGGACATTCTTGGAAAAAATGCAACATAAAGCAATTGGAATGAGATTTTGCATCAAAACATGACAGTCATGTGATTTCAGAACTTTTAACTTCAAGTCGCTCATTGACACAAGGTTACTGATATTTGATAAATACCCCTATGGAACCTTTACGTCATTCAATAAGTTTCAAAACTGATATCTCTCCTGCCTGGAAAGAGTGTAAGTAGCAGGAGGAAGAAATGTTTGTTTTTCACCCTTCACTGGTGACAACTATTCTCGTATTCCCATCTCAACCATGTCCAACCTAGCCTTAATTCCATCTTTTGTTTTGCCAGATGTATTTAGCAACATGCCGATAACACTGTCAAATACATTTTTTTCTACATGCATAACATCAATAAAATGTCTTAGATACAGACAATTCCAGTATTGTAATTCAAAAAAAATTGATCTCTTTTTCCAACCGATTTTCGTAAGGTTTTTCGAAGCCGATTTACCAAAAGTAGTGTCCACATTTTTAACTTTCTCAAACAATTGATCGCCTGTTAGTGGAGACGGTGCTATACGTTCTTCTAAACTTCCATCGAATTATGTATTCCAAGAATGGTACTTATGTCATTGCGGTAGAAATCTGCGATGTCCTAGAAACACGATTTTCAATGAATGTTTCAACCTAATTGATTGTGTACCTTCTTCACAAACGGGACAGCCTTGAGTTCCTTTAATGATATATCCTGACAAATTTCCATAAGCAGGGAAGTCATTTATCATCCCATACAACATGACTCTCAAAGTGAAATCTTCATTTCTGTAAGCATCATACAATGTAACACCTGAATCCCACAATAATTTCAAATCTTCGACCAATAGAGGTAAATAAACATCAATATCATTACCCGGTTGTTTTGGTCCTGATATAAGCATAGATAACATGATGAATTTTTGTTTCATGCATAACCACGGTGGTAAGTTATAATTTATCAACATAACCAGCCATGTACTGTGATTGTTTCTTTGAAAACCAAAAGGATTCACTCCATCTGTAGATAATGCAAGACGAAGGTTTCTCGACTTGTTTCCAAATTCAGGATACTCATGATCGATTCTCTTCCACTGAGGAGAGTCTGCTGGGTGATGTAGTATCCCATCTTTAATTCTTGTATCTGCATGCCATGTTAATTGTTCTGCAGTCTCCTCACTTCCATATAGGCGTCTAAACCTTGGAATGATTGGAAAGTACCATACAACTTTAGTAGGACTGGATTCATCTTTCTTGTATCGAGAAGCACCACACTTTGGGCATTATTTAAGTGATTTGTAGTCCTTGCGAAACAATATACAGTCATTCGGGCAGGCGTGTATTCTTTCAGAGATCATAACCATAGAGCGTAGCATTCGTTTGGCATTGTATGTTCAGCTCGGGAGCTCATTGTCTTCTGGGATCATGTCATTCAAGAGGGCAAGTAGTTTCGTAAAACTGTCGTCACTCCACCCATTATCTGCTTTCAAATTATACAGCTTTAGTACGACTGACAATGCTGTATATTTAGTGTAACCAGCATACAATGGCATCTTTGCACAACTTTTTAACTTCTCAAACAATTTTGGGAAATCTCGAAGTTCATCTTCGAAGGTCCTTGTCATTTTCTCAATACGATCTTCATCATCATTCACATCTGTAATCACATCCTCCATACGGTCATCTTCATTGTTCATGTTTGTAATCATATCAGATGATCCATAAAACGTAGTGTCACCCCAGTCACTACCTACATTCGTTGTTTCCCCATGTTTATTCCAAAATTTATAACTTTGATCTATTCCGTGACAGATCAAGTGTACTTCCAACTCATCAGGACTAATTTGTTTTGAATAACAATAGCGTAAACACGGACAAAGGATTTGAGAAGAGTCACATGCATGATCTTTTGCAAACTTGATAAATTCTTTCATGCCTTCTTCATACTCTTTTGTCAACCGATTGGCATTCATCCATTCTTTATTTATATTCATCCTATTTGAAATCCATAGGATGAGTATATAGGTTAGAGGAGAAATGACTTCTCGAACCTTTTCTGAATAACCTAGAACTCCTTCCAAGGAAATAATGTGACCATGAAACAATACTTCTTAAAAAAAATATGGAGAATTTATAATATTGTAATAAAGACAAAGCTCTCTAAAAACACCCAAAACAACCTCTAGATTATCGGATTACTCCTCCTATATATTTTAATACACCAAGAAGTATTCTAAAAAAACGAAAATGGAGGTGTCTAGAAAGAAATTAAAGATCTAGTTCATCAGTTCCATGAAATAGATAGAGCATTGGTGATCCCAAATGGAATTCATAAATACTTTAAATTTCCATATCGACTTTAAAAATCTATATTTTGAGCATCCTCTTCCCAAACCCTCAACTGTTGGTACCCTGATCTCTAGAAAATTTTCAAAAACCAATAGAACCTTATAAGATGGTCAAACAAATCATCAATTATAGGCAATATGTAATTATTCATTACTGTCACCTGGCTTTGACTACGGTAGACTGTTAAAATTAATAGGCTATGATATGAATTCATTGAAAACAGAATTGTAAAATCCCATAGTGACATGATCATATAGATAGAACCATTTCCCTAAAGATCTTATAGCTGATCTTTTAGCTCCTCTAAATCGGCCAGAGCCTTATGATGTGATGGAATGGAAAATGGGATCGTCTTGTGAATCAAATAGATAGAAAATGCAAACACTCATTGGGGAAGTTATCCCATGAAGTCCTCTAGAAATGATTTTGTGTACTTTTCCATGACCACTGGAATTTCACATGAAGAACACTTCTCAAAAACCCCAAGGAAAACCTTGTAAAAATGACATGATATGAACCATAACATAGAAGCAACTTGTCATACCCTCCATGGTTATAGATCACAATCTCCATAAAAGACATGGAATCTCCTGTTAAGAGTAAGTAACTGAACCCAATGGTGATAATAGTCATCTAGTGCACTAAATCCAATAAAAAAAATCCAAGACGATAATGAGGTTGGAAAAGACCAGGTCCAAAACATGGAATTCCGAAATGTCCTCCATGCCAAGTACCACAACACAACTCTCAAAGAACATGAAACCATGAACATTTTTCCTACCCAAAAGGGTTAGGCAATACATGAAATAATTCATAAACTCTGCCGTCATAACCAAGTAATAAAAAAATATGTGAAATTAATGACTAGGATTCACCATTTTGAAATGAAACCAATACTATAGAAGAATTAAAAAAAATTCACCTCGAATTGTGGTTGGCCAAGATTATGAGTCCTCATGAATGACCTCTACTGCATTGATTTTTTCTGGATTAGACTCGTCTATATATTATTTCCCTATTAAGAATCCCCCTTTCTTTTAGGATGTGATCCTCCACCATTTGAAGCCTCTTATTTTAACTAAGAGTCCTTAAAAAAGTGGAGCCTACACCACTCCCATTAGGAGCCAATTGAAAAAATCACAAGATATTCCCCGGCTACCCAAATATTTGGAACGCCCTCAGAGTCTCTGGTAAAATCGTCCAGATGTTTCCCACATTTCTAATCCGATAAAAAAATAGGTCCATTTTCCATAGAATCCACATAATCTGTTCATAAAGACTACTCAAATCCCTTTCCACTACTTCTCTAAGACTCATCGTGCTTTAGATTTTATCCTCAAAAATAACTATGGATACCACCCATTAATGGAACACCATTGAGACCAATATTTAAATTAAAATATGCCTCTCACATCAATACCTTGGGAAACACCTAAAAATAGGTTGGTAGACTTAGAACAATAAGAATAAATCTGATATATTTCCTCAAACCCATCTCAAAATTAATAGCCATAAGATAATCGTTCGTGGGGAGATAAAGAGATACATGAACCAAATGAAAACACCAAAACATAAGAATAACTAAATAAATCTAATGAAGTAGTGGGAAATCATAAAAACAACCCATAGTCAGGATCAAAACATAACCGCAATCCCAAACCACCCATGGAAACTAAAGATTCAACACGAAGAATAGTTGGCCAAACACTTAACCATTCCAAATATAATTAATTAATGAAAATTCAATTTAAATCACCTTAAGGAGGAGGACCCAGTGGCGGAGGAGAAGGAGGTTGTAGGACCCCGGGACACCCTGAGAGGGGAGGGGTGAATCAGGGTGGCAACTTTTTCTTCTTAAATTTGTGGATCTTGTTCCCACGTTGGTAGGAACTACTTAAACCTGTATGATGGATATGATCAGCAATTAAACATTCACATGCAGAGACAGATGACACAGCTATTTTACTTGGTTCACCACTAAGGGCTACGTCCAAGGAGCATACGCCGACAGGTTGTCGGTCGTACCTAATCCACTATGCTTCACTAGCTGTAGATTACAAAGGTTCGGGTACAGTCACTCTGTCCCAGGCTCACTGCCTTTACAATTGTTCAGGGATAGCTCACTGCGTCCCTTGGGTCACTCCCGTTGACTCCCCCTGGCTCACTGCCGTTGGTGAAGTCCCACTCAGTTTATAGACGTGAAGGTCTCTTCAATAGGTGTGCATTGAAGTTCTGCGTCTCCTGTTCAGCATGAGACATGGCTTGCATCAGGGTTCAGATTTGATGCTCCTTTTAGTTCAATCCTTCTTCTTTAGCGCAATGAATGAATGCACTAGATCCCCTTGTCTTCGTTTGCCTGAATCACAATCACTGATGTGATTGCTTACTTAATGAAGCTCAGCTTACTCGGCGTTTTCAAAATCAGTTCTCCATGTATGCATGAGATCATGCATGTATCTTTTAGATTTCTACTTCAACCTCGCTTTGCACCGAAAGTATCAGGCAATCATTATCTCTTGTGCAGCTCCAGAAAGGCGGGCGTGCTTCAACAGTGTCTGGGTCTCCTTTTCAAGCCCGGCGCGCAAGCCTCCCGGCGGCGCGCAAGTCTCAGGCGCGCAAGTCTAAACTGGCGCGCAAGTGTCACTGAAGCACCTGCGCGACACTGCCTTCTTGAACTTCAAACCTGCGCGACTCACTTCCTTCCTTGCCCAAATCACCTGGGGCGCTCAACCATCAGTCGGCGCGCAACCTCTACTTGCGCGACCCAATTACCACTTGCGCGGTTCAACCACCTGCGCGACGAGAGCTCGAACAATCTCAAAGTCTTGAGCTCCGTTGGAAATGAGGAGGGGTGGTCCAGTATTTATAGGCAAACTGGACCCCCTGCGCGGCGGCGCGCAAGTCCCTCGACGGTGCGCAAGTCCTGTCTCCAGATCCTCTGTCGCGCAAGTTACTTGCGCGACCCAACCAACACTTGCGCGACCTTCTTTCCTTAGCCAAATTTTGATGTTCTGATCCTCAAAAACATATGGCGCGCAAGTCTTTCATCCTCCAAGAGCTCGGCGCGCAAGTATCTTTACCAAAAACACTTTACTTTATTTACGGATTTTCAGGCCCAAAAATTTGGCAAACACTGGAAAACGACGCCACCTTGTATCTGCTCTTTTTGTACCGCCTCCAGATCATCCATTCCTCTGTCGATGTTCTTGATTCAAACATAGATCGTTGACCACAACTCTTGAACTCGACATGTCCATTGAATCTCCTTTGTCAACAAATTTGTATGTCGTTTGTTTGCTTTGTCGACAAGCATGATCACCTCAACAACACTTCTTCTTGGGGATCTGTATCCTTCAGCAACTCTTTTGCTTTTATCACAAACTCCACTATTGTGATATGTATTCTATGAAGGAACAGATTTAGTATCGTCATCTTCTATGACAATGTGATGTGCATGGACATTTCATAAGTCAACTCATTGGCACATTGCCTCCTTCATCAACTGTCATGATCAACTTCATGCAAACCATGTGATTTAATCCGTCAAGAAGTCTCTAGCATGGTTCTCACGCAATCATGAGTAATTGCATGGTCTTCATCAAAACCCATTGTTCTCATGCAATAATGAGTAATTGCATGGTCTTCATCAAAGCCCATGGTTCTTATGCAATAAGGAAGAATTGCATGGTCTTCATCCAAAAACACCATCCTTCTTTACTCATCCTTGGATGGATTACTCCTCACATTCTTCATTTTTGTAAACAATGTATCACCATTGACACATGTTCTTTGAACTTACGATCAGTACAACAATCGTCTGAATCACCACTCCTCTACTTTATCGGAGTATTTCATGATTACCTTCATTTTGATCTGCATTGACAACTATTGACAACAAATACAACCTTATACACAAAGTGGTTCCAACAGAGGTGTCGACAGCGGAGGCACCAGAGGCAGCGCGGAGGCAGGGCGGAGGCAGGGCGGAGGCAGGGCGAAGGCAGCAGAGGCAGCGGAGGAGGAGGAGGAGGAGGAGGCCGCGGTGGAGGAGGAGGCAGCGGAGTAGGCAGAGGAGGAGGAGGAGGATGCGCCGGTGGAGGAGGAGGAGGATGAGGCCGCGAACTAGGAGGAGGAGGAGGAAGCGCCGGCGGAGGAGGAGGAGGATGAGGCCGCGATGGAGGAGGAGGAGGAGGAGGAGGTGGTGGTAGCCGGAGGAGGAGGAGAAGAAGGAGGAGAAGGAGGAGGCGGCGTCCGCGGTGGAGGAGGAAGAGGCGGCGACAGCAGCGCAGAGGAGGGCTTCCGCGAGAGCTTGACCGGGTGCAGGGAGGAGGAAGAGGACCCACGAGTTTTTAACAAATCCGCGTGAGCCTTTATCAGCGCTAGTAAAAAGCGCTGATAAAAGGTGTATTTATCAGCGCTAAAATAAAAAGCACTGATAAATACAACCTTTATCAGCGCTTGCTTTAGCGCTGATAAAGTGGACCTTTATCAGCGCTTTTGTTAGCACTGATAAAGGCTCGGCCCTTTATCAGCGCTTTACTGTTAGCACTAATAAAGGCAGGCGCATGCCTTGCCCAGTTTTGTGGTAGTGACAGGAAAACATGGTCCCCCTCCTGGAACTCCAGAGGTCTCTGTCTCCTGTCGGCATATGACTTCTGTCTACTCTGTGCAGTCTTCATCCGCTCTTGGATGGTCTGCACCTTCTTAGTGGTAGCTCGTACCAACTTTGGACCCATAAGTACTGACTCCCCTCGGTCTGTCCAGTATAGAGGTGATCTGCAAGGTCGACCGTATAGGGCCTCAAATGGTGTCATACCGATGGTGGAGTGATAACTGTTGTTGTATGTGAACTCTAACAATGGAAAGTGATCCTCCCAACTACAGCCAAAATCTAGGATGCATGCACGTAGCATGTCCTCCAGCGTCTGAATGGTCCACTTCATCTGACCATCTTTCTGAGGATGAAAGGCGGTGCTCAAACGTAGCTGAGTCCTGAACGCCTCCTACAATCCCTTCCACAACCGGGATGTGAAACATGCGTCACGGTCAGAGACAATCGTCAATGGAACCCCATGAAGTCGCACAATCTCCTACACGTAGAGGCATCCCAAGCCCTCTACTGATCCCTACTCTCAGATAGGTAGGATGTAACACCCTGAGATTTTATGAAAAATATTCTTTTTAATTTCATTAATGTCTTGTGTTGTACGCTACACCAAAATGAGCTTGCACAACACACATCCCTGACTTGGCTTGCATTACACGCAATCACGACCTTCCATGATAGCGTGTGTTGTACGCAATACCAAGTTTCGCTAAACAACGATATGTTATATAAACTAGCCGTTATGAACAGTAATACCCACTTTTTGAAATTTTATAAATTTTATCTTTCAAAATGGACTTCATTATTGGATTCAGAATATCGAAATTAGCCTAGGGTGAATTTTTGGTATTTTTCTGAAAAACTTTCAATTTTTAATGAATAGTGAAAACACTGGGTTACTATTTAAAAACTGACTTTTTTATTTAAATAATTATTTATTTTATTTAAATTTATTTTAGGTCAAAATTTATACATAATACATATATAAGTTCAATGAAATTCATTGGAGTTGTTTTATAATAATTTTTCGCACATGAGCCTTAGCCCGGTTGGCAAGGTCTCTGATGGTGCATCCAAGCGACCAGGGATCAAAACCAGGCGGAGGTAGGATTTCCAGGTACTGTAGCAGTTACTGTAGCAGTTACTATAGCAGTACTGTACCAGGAACTGTTTGGCACTGTAGCAGCCGGGAATATGCCCCCGTTTGGGCCTTCGGGCATCAGATTTGGTCCCCGAGTCCTTCATTGGCCTTCGGGCACCCAGGCCTTCGGGTCAGTTGGGCCTTCGGGCTATCCATATGGCCTTCGGGTCACCTGCAGATACAAAAAACCAGACCAAAAACTACAAGGAACAAGCTCTACAAGGAGGATGGGCAAAAAGGAGCTTTCACCACAGCAGGAGCTAACGAATTGCAAGAATGAGAGGGTATGGAACCTTCCATTGGGACAAGCCTGTGCATGCACAAGAATGCCTAGCCGAACATCCATGCGGAGGTGAAGAGCTGATTTCAAAGATGAAGATGCTGGGGAGGAGCAAGTTCCAAGTTGTTTGTCTGGGTTGTATGGTATGTTTGTGCCTACGGGCATTGGTTCCTAAAAATGGCCTACGGGCATGTAATAGGGTTCCACCTCATCCCTTGAAATGTGGATTATCAATCAATAAAAAAAAATGAAGGCCTTCGGGCCATTGGAGGTAGATATACAAAAATTTTATTGAACTTTTCACCGACTTTTACCCACCTCCTAGGAGAATTTTCAAATTCACATAAAACTTAATTTTACCACTTCTGTGATTGGAATTTCGAAAATCCGAGATACGCGGTTAATATCAAGGACTAAAATGTTGTTCAATGAGATGAAAATAATTTTTGGCGAATAGTAACTTTTAACTTTTTTTTTACCACGGTTAAAAGTAAATAGGGTAATTAAGGGTAAAAATGATATTATTATTACCCTAACACATGTCCTAATTCTATTGGATAAGTGTAATTCGACCAAAAACAACCTTAGGAATAAAATATGGCCATTAAAGCCCACTTGGATTAGATTAGGACATTTATTATTAATTTATTTAAAGAAGGGTTAAAATAGTTAAAATCAAAGTTTAATAACTAAATAATTTTTAATATAGGGTTATACATAAGATAAATTCGACTATAAATATTAATTAGAAAGCTAAAAATATTTACTATATAATGGTTTTTTATTTATAATTTTTTGACATTAAATAATTTAATTTATTTATGACACAATGATGATTCAGTAATTATCTCATTAATGAAATATTGACATAATTGATGTTATAAATACTCAAATAAATGTAATTTTAGACTTTTTATGAATTAAAATAATTTTATAGGTTAATATTACATATTAGTACTGATTTAATTAAATTTTTTCGAACTAATCATTCTGTTATGATTTTCACAAAAATCAATTACCAAATAGTGTCAAAATTGACATAAAATAGTTTTTAAAACAAATATTATATTATTAATTGTTATTTTATTCCCAAAAATCTAAGGTTCATCCAAATGACTTATATAAGGTTATATATATTAATAATAAACAACTTGGGGTTTTTTTTGGCTTGTTATAGTAAGTTTATTAACCTTATAGTGTAAGCAAACAAGAAGACACAGTAAAAGAAAAATTATTTAACTTAAAGTTAAATCTAAATGATAAGGTTAAAATAGAAACCTAAACTTGTCTAAATTATATTTGATGAGAGGATTTCAACCCATAACCACCTTAGCTTATAAATAACTCAATTTGGATCTATTAAAAACCAAATACGACTTTATAATAAAATAATGTTTTTAGTTATTCCAAAGGTGCCCCTCTCCTCCCTTATAAAAGGGAACCTCCTCCCTCTCTTCCTCACACCACTTTGAACCTTCAAACTCGGCCAACCCCTATCAATTTCTCTTCTCCAATTCCCTAGAAACATCCTAGAGGTTCTGGTATTCTTCAAAGACCAATCTTAGTGCCCTAATAGGAGGTTTCAAAAAGGCGCGTCGAAAGAAGAGGTAATATCCATTACCGATTCTTTCAACTTTATTTCTTCTTATACTTCTTCTTCTTTATTTGTTTCATTATGAAGTAATAGAATCAGTATCACTCATATAATGATATGTTATTATAAGTATGAAACAACCCTATTTCACCATCTATCCATCCTATGGAAAACGAAATCACCGCGCGTGCGTACGTACGGAATACCGTCTCCACGCCGTGGTGTAATATATTTTCGACCACCACCTTACTTGGATGGCTATAATGGTGTAAAAGAATAACTATATATGATTATGGAAAAGTGATATTGATTCTGAAATATTATACATACACTTCAATGCAATTTCGTGATCATGGGAATGATATCATCGCTCGTGCGTACGTACGGACTACCGTCTCCACGACGCGATGAGATTCATTCTCCATGTTAACCATTCATGAATGATTATAAAGTATATATAATAAGTAATCATGAAATATATGACATAATAATGATACTGGATTTATGTGTATATATATGTATTTCATCTACTTAATTTCATTCAATTCAATAAGGAAACAAAAACAGCGTTTAGGCGTACGTACGGCCTACCATCTCCATGAACGGTGTATTTCATTCCATTTAATCGATATATCATATATATATGTATATACTGAATATATATTATATATAAATCATGTTTTACATTCTATAATTAAGTAAATCAGGATATAAGTAATAGTATCAAGAACAACAAGTCCAAACACGTACAATAAATATAATGATTTAACCCAAAACGCTGCTTTAACATGGAACTTACAAAAGAACGGGTAATATAAAGTCATAAGTGAACCATATATGATATCATAACAATGAATATGATTCTGTAATAAGTCAATGACATTATTTAAATCATTATATAGGAGGTTCGGAAACGTACGAAGCATATCGGACCTAAGGTAAGGGAAAATCTCACAATCTCATTTTTATCCGAGATTATTTATACATCAGAATTTACTGGGGAATATTTATCATATACATCCATGTTTCCTCAATATTTAATATTATTTCCATCCACCTACAATTGTTTAAATCCGATTTTACCCATTGGTGAGTTTTTAGTAAAAGATATGAAAGGAATCTTTTGTCGTTTTTCGTACGAGGTACTTTTTGACTTTTCCGGCCAAAGTACGAGAAGAATGTTTTTTTAACTTATACGACATGAATGGATTTTTAGAAAATTATTTCCATGAAGTTTCCTTTACAAGTTTTCAAGTTTATTTTTAATCAAATTCTTTTAGTTTAATATTATATGACATTTTAAGAAAGTAAAATGTTTTTGAAGTAGAAAGGATATTTTCCTCAAGAATGGAGTTCAAGCATTTTATCAAAATTATTTTCCATATAAGATAATATAGGGTTCTGTTTCTATCCCTATTTTTACATTGATTTGATTATGTTTTGATGGAATTATTTTTATGAAGTCCTTTTATCTTATATGGATTATGTTATGATGGCACGATGTTTAATAATCCCATTTTTATTACATGGGTTATGCTATGATGTATGATTTATGATTTTGTGGCACACATAAGAATGGTTTCATTATGAGATGGGTGGGAACTATATCTCCCTCCAATGCATTGGGTAATGATTTATATCTCATGAGATAGACATGGCTGGAATGGCAGGTTAATCCGGTTCAGTGAAATAGGATTGAAACGAGGAGTGAACTCAGTTTAGAAATGGACTTTGTCCGCTAAGATAGTCTTGGAAATGAGTCTTTACTACTAAGAAATGATTCTCTATGATTATGTGTGTATTACACAAAGTTTCATGTTTTAAGTTATGATTATTGGGATTAAATTTCACTACTATGATTTATCCCATGTTATGAAATTATGATCTCTTTTGCAGGTTAAGATTTCCAAAATGTTATGTTCTTATGAATATGATGTGATTGATATTTCTTTTTTTTACCCTTACTGAACATTTGAGCTTACCCTTTTGTATGTTTTCATGTATGTTTAAATTCCAGGATATAAAGAAAGGTTTTATGTAAGGAAAAAAGGGGAAGATCTTTATGGGAGATGTTGAAGATCTTTCACCACGATTAGAAGATTATATTATGAGTTTCCAAAGACACTAAACTATTACGGTCCTTGTGTGTCTGTTTTTGTTATGTACTAAGTATTCCACAAAAGTAATGTAATGTCCATGTACGTCAAGCTTTGGGTCTCTAAAGTTGGTATCAGAGCAAAGGTTTAGTCAACCTTTGGAAACTAGGATGTGATAACTTTAGTGAGATACCTAGAGATATTTCTAAGGTATGTCTAGGGATGTCCCTAAGGTTAAGTATAAGTATAGGTTGTAATCCTAGAATTACGGTAATGATCTTATAATTAAACCTAAGATGTTAGATATTGAAGGTACTCCCCCTTTATTATGTTGTTTTCCCTAGCATGATTTTTTCCTCTCACACTATTCTTTTTGGGTTTTAGACGATGGTTGGAACCCGAAGGAACCGTGTTGATCAATGTAATGGAAAATGCAATGATTGTTCTCCTGAACAAACCAATGTTATGGGAGATGGAGTGCAAAATCTTATTGCTATACTTACACAAGATATGAATCATTCTGGACTTCCAAATGAGCAGAGAAGGGAACAATATTCTATTGAGTCCTTCATGAGGCAACGTCCACCTTCTTTCAGTGGGTATTCCGATCCACTTGTTTCTGAATAATGGATCAGTACCACTGAAAAGATATTTTTAGTTCTTCAATGTTCTGAACATGATAAAGTCATCTTAGCAGTATATCGTTTGGAAGGTGAAGCTGATCAATGGTGGAATCTTATCAAGAATACGAGGCCAAGAGATGAAATTGAGTCCATGGAATGGGACGAGTTCAAGAACTTATTTTTCAATAAGTACTTCCCTCGTATTCTTCGAACAAAGATGGAGAAGGAGTTTCTTGAACTAAAGTAAAAGGATGATGAATCTGTTGGTATATACGAAGCGAATTTTACAAGGCTTGCAAGGTATGCATCTGGCTTTATCATCCAACCTAAAAGTAAAGTTGATCGATTCTTTAGTGGCTTAAAACCAAGTCTTTGAAGGGAATTAGCTATAAGAGACTTCAGTAGCTATGAAGAAATTGTGCATTGTGCTATCAAGGTAGAAATGGAAGATGGTGTTACATATCCATCTCATAGTTTTGACAAGAAACGAAAGATAAAGTTCAATGAGAAATCTCAGAATAATGGTGGAAAGAAGATGAATGTTTCCTTATGCTCAAAGTGTGGAAAGAAGCATGGTGGAGATTGTATTAAAGGGACTAGAAAATGTTTTAAGTGTGGAAAAGAAGGTCATCGAGTAGCTGAGTGTCGAAGTAATGGAAAAAGGGTTGCTAATGATGTGAATAAAGAAAAGACTGCAGAGAACGCACCACCAACACTTCAATGCTTCAAGTGCAATGAAATGGGGCATTATGTTAATCAATGCCCTAATCCAAGGGTTAATGATGATCGACATGAGCAATCACTTAAGGAAAAGGACAAAGGGAAGTCACATACGATCACTATTGGAGATGTTGAATATGACAACGATGTGGTGGAATGATTAAGTGTTTATGTAATGGGATTCCAAAATAATGTTGTATATAGTATCGTGGAATATTGGAATATTTATGTATTGGTCTATTGTGGTTTTCAATAATTTTATGGTACCGGTAACCATGGAAAGTGAGTGAGATATTTTTAGAAAGAAGATGATATGCGCATAAAGAAGGGATAATGAGAAAATGAAATGTTTGACAGTATTCATGAGCTCATGACTGATATAAGGAAATAGTTATATCATGGTTTGAGTATACAGAATTTTGAGATTTTGGTATGTGGAAAGAGTTAACTTTTGACAGCACTCATGTTTTCACTAAGGTTCAATGAGTATTCATTTTTCAAGAGAATACATGATTAAGGCCTTAGAATGTTTGGAATGTGACCAACAAGACACATCTTATGATATACGGGGATCAACGATGGTATTAACATGCTTGTTATATGAACTCTCTGGTAATCGTTTTCACTATAATATAAGATTGGACAATAGTATTATGGATAAGCCTAAAGATTGGAATGGATTATGTTGGACATAAGTTAGTATTGTATTTTTAGAAAAAAAGGACAACCTGCAGAACGGGTGACAACCCGTCACGTCGAACAAGGCTGTGGAAATCGAACCCACAACCGAAGTGCGACAGGTCTTTATTTCCTACCACTGGCCTACAGGAAGTCCTTGGTTAGTAGAAACTAGTTTTATTTTATTATACAGGATGATAGATGAAGTATAAGTCCATTTTGGAACCATATATGATTAATCTCACCATAGATGGAATTATGTATATAAATTTTTCTAACTTATGTTTGAGACAGATGGAATGACCTATCATTCTATCACATGATCTGCTAAAACTTCGTGAAAGACAAATTCAACTTCATTTCTTAAATAGATGAAGTGGAAATTGTTCAAGGCACGAACAACGGTGATATTATACCAAAATAAAGTAAGTATTTATTCTAATTCAAATTCTTCAACTTTAGGGAAATGATCTTGAAAACCAAAAATGTTGTCATAGTGCCCTTATATCCGATGAATCAGATGGTACCCTAGATCATCACAAATTTATGGCTTTGTGATTGTTTTATTTTTTATAGCCATGTTCTCTACCACTCTCCATCAGAACATGACAGTTAGATTTCTCTTCCATATCCATATTTTCACCTATGTTCTCCTATGTGGAAACCCAGTGATTTGTTAATTTGGGTAACCGTTACGTTTCATAATTTAGTTTTTAAATCCATGTTTTGGTATTCCTTTTTACGATGTGGTTTTCTATTAAACAAAACTTCGAGTAGTAAACCATTTATAACCCCGACAAATTTCGAGGGAGAAATTCATTTTAAGGGGGGTAGAATGTAACACCCCGAGATTTTATGAGAAATATTCCTTTTAATTTCGTTAATGTCTTGTGTTGTACGATACAACAAAAGGAGCTTGCACAACACGCATCCCTGACTTGGCTTGCTTTACACGCAATCACGACCTTCCACAATAGCGTGTGTTGTACGCAATACCGAGTTTCGCTAAACAACGATATGTTATATATACTAGCCGTTATGAATAGTAATACCCACTTTTTAAAATTTTATAAATTTTATCTTTCAAAATGGACTTCATTTTTGGATTTAGAATATCAAAATTAGCCTAGGGTAAATTTTTTGTATTTTTCTGAAAACTTTCAATTTTTGATGAATAGTGAAAACACTGGGTTACTATTTAAAAACCGACTTTTTATTTAAATAATTATTTATTTTATTTAAATTTATTTTAGGTCAAAATTGCTACATAATACATATATAAATTCAATGAAATTCATTGGAGTCTTTTTATAATAATTTTAGATATATAAAATTTTTATTGAACTTCTCACCGTCTTTTACCCACCTCCTAGGAGAATTTGAAAATTCATATAAAACTTAATTTTACCACTTCTATGAGTGGAATTTAGAAAATCTGGGAGACACGGTTAATATCAAGGAATAAAATGTGGTTCAATGAGATGAAAATAATTTTTGGTGAATAGTAACTTTTTACTTTTTTTACCACGGTTAAAAGTAAATAGGGTAATTAAGGGTAAAAATGATATTATTATTACCCTAACACATATCCTAATTCTATTGGATAAGTGTAATTAGAACAAAAAAAACCTTAGGAATAAAATATGACCATTTAGGCCCACTTGGATTAGATTAGGACATTTATTATTAATTTATTTAAAGAAGGGTTAAAATAGTTAAAATCAAAGTTTAATAACTAAATAATTTTTAATATAGGGTTATACATAAGATAAATTCGACTATAAATATTCATTATAAATCTAAAAATATTTCCTACATAATGGTGTTTTATTTATAATTTTTAGACATTAAATAATTTAATTTATTTATGACACAATGATGATGCAGTAATTATCTCATTAATGAAATATTGACATAATTGATGTTATAAACACTGAAATAAATGTAATTTGAGACTTTTTATGAATTAAAATAATTTTATAGGTTAATATTACATATTAGTACTTATTTAATTAACTTTTTTAGAACTAATAATTCTGTTATGATTTTCCCAAAAATCAATTACCAAAGAGTGTCAAAATTGACATAAAATAGTTTTTAAAACAAATATTATATTATTAATTGTTATTTTATTCCTAAAAATCTAAGGTTCGGCCAAATGACTTAGATAAGGTTATATATATTAATAATAAACATCTTGGGGTTCGTTTGTCCTGTTATAGTAAGTTTATTAACCTTATAGTGTAAGAAAAGAAGAAGACACAGTAAAAGAAAAATTATTTAACTTAAAGTTAAATCTAAATGATAAGGTTAAAATAGAAACCTAAACTTGTCTAAATTATATTGGATGAGAGGATTTATACCCATCCCCACCTTAGCTTCGAAATAACTCAATTTGGAGCTATTAAAAACCGAATATGACTTTATAATAAAATAATATTTTTTGTTATTCCAAAGGTGCCCCTCTCCTCCCTTATAAAAGGGCACCTCCTCCCTCTCTTCCTCACACCACTTTGAGCCTTCAAGCTTGGCCAACCCCTGCCAATTTATCTTCTCCACTTCCCTAGAAACATCCTAGAGGTTCTGGTCTTCTTCAAAGACCAATCTTAGTGCCCTAAGAGGAGGTTTCAAAAAGGCGTGTCGAAAGAAGAGGTAATATCCATTACCGATTCTTTCAACTTTATTTCTTCTTCTACTTCTTATTCTTTAGTTGTTTCATTATGAAGTAATAACATCAGTATCACTCATATACTGATATGTTATTATAAGTATGAAACAACCCTATTTCACTATCTATCCATCCTATGGAAAACGAAATCACCGCGCAAGCGTACGTACAGAATACCGTCTCCACACCGTGGTGTAATCTGTTTTCGACCACCACCTTACTTGGATGGGTATAATGGTGTAAATAAATAAATATATATGATTATTGAAAAGTGATATTGATTTTGAAATATTATACATACACTTCAATGCAATTCCACGATCATGAGAATGATATCATCGCTCGTGCGTACGTACGTACTACCGTCTCCACGACGCGATGAGATTCATTCTCCATGTTAACCATTCATGAATGATTATAAAGTATATATAATAAGTAATCATGAAATATATGAAATAATAATGATACTGTATTTATGTGTATATATATGTATGCCATCTACTTAATTTCATTCAATTCAATAAGGAAACAAAAACAGCGTTCATGCGTACGTACGACCTACCGTCTCCATGAACGGTGTATTTCATTCCATTTAATCGATCTATCATATATATATGTATATACTGAATATATATTATATATATCATGTTTTACATTCTGGAATTAAGTAAATCAGGATATAAGTAATAATATCAAGAACAACAAGTCCAAACACGTACGATAAATAAAATGATTTAACCCAAAACGCTGCTTTAACATGGAACTTACAAAAGAATGAGTAATATAAAGTCATAAGTGAACCATATATGATATCATAACAATGAATATGATTCTATAATAAGTCAATGAAATTATTTAAATCATTATACCGGAGGTTCGGAAACGTACGAAGCATATCAGACCTAAGGTAAGGGAAAATCTCACAATCTCATTTTTATCCGAGATTGTTTATACATCAGAATTTACTGGGGCATATTTATCATCCACATCCATGTTTACTCAATATGTAATATTATTTCCATCCACCTACAATTGTTTAAATCTGATTTTACCCATTGGTTAGTTTTTAGTAAATGATATGAAAGGAATCTTTTGTCGTTTTTCATACGAGGTACTTTTTGACTTTTCCAGCCAAACTACGAGAAGAATGTTTTTTTAACTTATACGGCATGAATGGATTTTTAGAACATTATTTCCATGAATATTCCTTTACAAGTTTTCAAGTTTATTTTTAATCAACTTATTTTAGTTTAATATTATATGACATTTTAAGAAAGTAAAATGTTTTTGAAGTAGAAATGATATTTTTCTCAAGAATAGAGTTCAAGCGTTTTATCAAAATTATTTTCCATATAAGATAATATAGGGTTCTTTTTCTATCCCTATTTTTACATTTATTTGATTATGTTGTGATGCAATTATTTTTATGAAGTCCTTTTATCTTATATGGATTATGTTATAATGGCACGATGTTTAAGAATCCCATTTTTATTACATGGGTTATGTTATGATGTATGATTTATGATTTTGTGGCACACATAATAATGGTTTGATTATGAGATGGGTGGGACCTATATCTCCCTCCAATGCATTGGGTAATGATTTATATCTCATGAGATAGGCATGGCTAAAACGGCAGGTTAATCCGGTTCAGTGAAACAGGACTAAAACGAGGAGTGAACTCGGTTCAGAAATGGACTTTGTCTGCTAAGATAGTCTTGGAAATGAGTCTTGACTACCAAGAAATGATTCTCTATGATTATGTGTGTATGCCACAAAGTTTCATGTTTTAAGTTATGATTATTGGGATTACATTTCACTACTATGATTTATCCCATGTTATGAAATTATGATCTCTTTTACATGTTAAGATTTCCAAAATGTTATGTTCTTATGAATATGATGTGATTGATATTTCTTTTATTTACCTTTAATGAGCATTTGAGCTCACCCTTTTGTATGTTTTCATGTATGTTTAAACTCTAGGATATAAATAAAGGTTTTAGGTAAGAAAAAAAGGGGATGATCTTTATGGGAGATGTTGAAGATCTTTCACCACGATTAGAAGATTATATTCTGAGTTTCCAAAGACACTAAACTATTACGGTCCTTGTGTGTCTGTTTTTGTTATATACTAAGTATTCCGCAAAAGTAATGTAATGTCCATGTACGTCAAGCTTTGGGTCTCTACATAGGAAGTGGGCCGACTTGGTGAGTCGGTCAAACGATCACCCAGATAGAATCATGTCCCCTAGACATTCGTGGAAGCCCTATCACAAAGTCCATGGAGATCCCATCTCACTTCCACTCTGGATCCTCTAGTTGATGAGCTAAGCCTATTGAAACTTGATGCTCGAACTTCACTTTCAAACAATTGAGGCATCATGAAATAAACTCTTCTACTGCCTTCTTCATCCCAGGCCACCAGTGCTGACACCGGAGGTCCTGATACATCTTTTCTACACCAGGATCTACCTCCAGAGGGGACGTATGGAACTCTCTCAACACCTCCTCCCGTAGCACCACCGATACCATGGTATGTCCTCTGAAGAGGATGACGTGCTCCCCACCTTCAAAAAATCTATCAGGTGTCTTCCCTAAGAATATCTAAGCATGTCAAGCCTCATAGTCGTTGTCCCCAAGTTGTGCCTCCCTGACTCGCTGAAGGTGTGGGGGAGTGAATATCATAGACTAGAGGTATGCTGCTCCATCTCTATCCATAAAGGATATCTGAAACGTGGCTAGCTGCTTTGTCGCCTCACTCAGCAACTGCAGACCGGACCTCCTGCTGAGTGCATCTGCTACCATGTTCTCCTTCCCAGGAGTATGGACTATCTCAAAGTCATAGTCCTAGAGGAACTCTAGCCATCGCCACTATCTCAGGTCCAGGTTCTTATGGGAGAAGATATACATGAGATTTTTGTGATCATAGTAGACTATAAAATGTTCACCCATCAAGTAATGATGCCACATCTTCAAGGCGAAGACCACTGCTGCTAACTCCAGGTCATGGGTGGCGTAGTTCTGCTCATGTTGTCTCAGCTATCACCAGCCATAAGTGATCACTTCTCACTCCTGAATCAGGACACACCCAAGTCCGTTCCCTGATGCATCTCAGTAGACTACATACCAAACACCCTCTTCTGGTAGCCTCAAGATGGGGGCACTCACCAGTCTCCACCTCTGCTCCTAGAAACTCTTCCGGTATCCCTCCGTCCATACTATGGGATGCCCCTTCTTCATCAACACTGACATGGGTGCTGCAACTCTGTAAAAGTCAGGCAGGAACCTCCGGTAGTACCCTGCCAACCCCAGGAAACTCCGCACCTCCGTCATTCTCCTGGGTGGCTCCTAAGAAAGCACAACCTATATCTTTGCTGGATCCACTGCAACTCTAGCCTCTGAGATAACGTGTCCCATAAAGTGGACCTCTCATATCCATAACTGGAACTTCGAGAGTTTACCATAAAGATGGTGCTCTCGGAGTGTATCTAGAACTACCTGCAGATGATAGGCATGCTCCTCCTCCGTCCCTGAGTATACCAAGATATGAACACCACCATGAAATGATCTAGGTATGGATGAAAGATCCTTTTAATGAGTCCCATGAACACTTCTTGGGTGTTGGCCACACCGAAAGGCATAAACAAGAACTCATAATGGCCATACCGACATCTGAAGGTCGTCTTCTGCACATCCTAGTCTCGTATCCTGAGCTGATGATAGCGTGATCTGAGGTCTATCTTTAAAAACCAACGAGCTTCCTTCAGCTGATCAAAAAGATCAAAAATCTTCAGAAGTGGATACTTGTTCTTAATAGTCACCTGGTTCAGGTGCCGGTAGTCCACACAGAGTCTCAAACTTCCATCTACCTTCTTGGTGAACAGAATTGGGGCTGCCCATGGAGAAACATTGGGTCTTATGAACCCATTTCCCTGTAAGTTCTCCAACTGTACCCGTAACCCATGAAACTCCGCAGGAGCCATCCGATATGCTGGTGTAGATATCGGTGCCTTACCTGGGTACAAGTCAATGTAAAATTCTACCTCTCTGTATGGAGGTAGTCCTGAAATGTCATCAGGAAAGACATCGGTATACTAGTCCACCACTACAGGACAACTCAGACTCTCAACATCAGCTGCTCCGAGGGTAAGGCTAGCAAACTGATGATTAATTGGTTTCACCCTCTTCTGGGTAAGTTCATCTTGTGCTACAAAGGTTCCCTTCTCATTGGTGAAGGAAAACCTGGTCCCATCAATGCGGACACACCGCACTTTGCACCTAATACAGTCAATCTGAGCATGGACTATGGATAACCAGTCCATACCCAAGATGACGTCGTAAGGCCTTGACATTGCTACTAGGAGATCCCAACCGAAGCTATCACCTCCTAGAGTAATCTCACACTACCGACACTAGTGTGTAATTGTCGAATCCGCTCCCGTAGGAGTCTCTAGCTGTAAGGATCGATCCAACGGCTCCACCAGAATCTTCGAGCTCCGAACAAGGGTCGTGGAAATAAAAGAGTGACTGAAACTTATGTCTATAAGTACTATAGCTAAGGTGGAGTAGACACAGATCGTACCTCTAATCATCTCTGGAGTGCCATAATCGTAGGCCTCAGCTACCTGGAGCTGAGCTCATCCTTGTCCTCCTACTCCCTATGGTCGGGGTGGACTACCTAGCGGTGGTGGCGGTAGAAACTCGAAATGTCGCGCACCAACTACTATACGACCAGCTCCTATACAATGTCTTCCACCCTTTGGACCTCCTCGCTCGAACCTCTACCTCTTCCTTGGTGGTCCCTCAACTGTCTGCTGGTCATCCATACAGTGGGTCGGGCAGTGGCGAGCCATGTGACCCTGCCTTCCGCATGTGTAACACTGCGTGTCCCTTGCCTATCTTCATCTACCTCTCAAACCTCACACCTTTGACTATGCGTCCCGGGGTCGTCCACCAGAAGGTCTGGTTCTCTTGGACCACTATGCCATCTACCTGCTGCCTGCTGAAGACGACTCTACTACCTGACGTCCGGTGGTGGCTCTTTCTAGAGTACCTGCTTAGCTAGAAAACTCTCCACCAATAGCGCTTGCTCTAGAACCCCATCCTGAGTCGTTATGCTGAGGGATACCATCGATGCTCTGATCTCCCATCAGATAACCTTCTAAAAGGTCCAAGCCCTGAAGAAGGGGTCCCGTACCATGTCATTGGAGTAGTGGGAGAGATCAGCGAACCTCGCTGAGTACTGATCCACTATCATGATGCCCTACTGTAAGTGCAGTAGCTCCAGTATATGCACAGAGCATAAGGTTGCTGGAAAAAACTTTGCCCTGAAAATTCCCTCAAAGTCCGCCTAGATGAGGGTCGCCTCATCGTGTATTTGGAGCATCAGGCACCACCATATCCCTAATACTTCCTGAAAAAGGTAGGATGCTAGGATCACCATAAAATCAGCTGGTGTCCCAACCAAGCAGAAAAATCTGTCCACAACCTCCATCCAGTCCTTAACCGCCTGTGGGTCTATCTCACCTCGGAACCTCAGAGGCCTCTATCGCAGGAACTTGTGAAACATGATCAGTTGGCTTGCATCCACTATTGGTGGAGACGGTGGTAACGGCTGCCCAATGGGTAGTGGTGCCTCTGGTACACCACCCGAAGTTGCCAACGCCGTAAGAGGGCCCTGCACTGAGGCCTCATTGCTCGGTGGGCCATCATCGCGTACTCTCTCAGGAATCCTACCTGGATGTCTACGTGGAGAAATCTTAAAAGAAGAAAGGTGTGCCACAATAAATAAGTTATACCTGGTGAGCTGAATCAAGAGACCAAAAAGGAAACTTTTCAAAACACACACAATCAGTGTTTTCGTGCGCTGTGTCAGAAATCAGAATTCAGGGTCCTGGTGTATGGATACGTCAGCTGCCGCACCAACACTGGAATCCCCGAACTAAAAACCACACTCATAACACTTAACACTATTGCTTCACAGAAAATATCAGATTCCTAGTTCTTTGGTAGAACCAAACACCTCTGATACCACTTTGTGACAACCCATCCCTCGGGGCCCGTGCCGTGACTACCCCAAGCCCGCCTTCCATAGGCCAGGGTCTGGCGACTAGCACTCAAAGGCGTATTCCCAAAAATAGGAAGGTGTTGCCTTTAAACCTTTACAAACACATGATCCGAGAAAACAATAAGAAGAAACTATGAAGTAAACTACTATAGTAAAAAGGAGTGCTAAAAGTAAAAGGGGCCGAAATACAAGACCAAATGAAAGTACGAGTACAACTGAAAGTACAAATACAACTGAAAGGAACAATACAACTGAAAAAGTGAAAATAGCTACTGAGTCGTCCTCTAAGGATCCTACCTGAATGGTATGTACAAATCACCTCCTTAGCACTCCACACCCACGTATCTTCTCTACATACCTCCTAGTCCTGGCTCCCTCAAACCTCAGTCCAGCTGCTCGTCATTTGCACAAGACACAACAAGGTGCGGGTGAAGCCCGTGTAGGGGTGAGTATAACGATACTCAATAGGGACCCCGAGACCACTGAAGGTCTCTCAGAATTACACTAGGAAAACCACAAGGCATGATCTCAATCAAAAAGCACAAAACAATAGACATAGCTCAATTATAGTCTCAGATAAAACCAGGTATACAACTCAAAGAAACAGGATATGATGCTGACCCACACAGGATCGCTATGAATGTTCATAGCTAGCCACAGATTCTCTAGGCCTAGGAACAAGTAACATTCCAAGTCACAACGTCGAATACCTCAGCTACTGGAGAACTCCTCCTCTATCAAGTAAAGTGGGCCTGTCGCCTCACACATAGGTACTTCTCACTAACCTTGAACTGTTGATGTACTCCTCCCCATCGTGTATCATGGGTCTGTCGGGTCACACAGAGCCCCTCCCCCACTGTGGCCTGCTGATGTACTCCTCCCAATCGCATACCATGTCTTCTCCCCACTGTGGCCTACTAAGGTAATCCTCCCCATCATGTACCATGGTCGTCGAGTCACTCCGAGTCGAAAAGTCAGTAGTCGTCAGGTCTCAGCCAATCGCAGGGTTCCGTACGTATTGCGCTTGGGAGAACCGCTCCCCAAGCCATCAGTCGTATTTCAACCAGCACGAAGTCTCAGAAATAAATAACCCAATGATCCTTCGTTTCATAAGGGTTCCAATGAAATAGATGACGCATTAACTAGATGCCCGGTCTGTGCGTTATTGGCATTTCAGTGCCGAGGGCCCAGTTGGATTAGAGTGCGATTCAACCCGGCTGTACTCCAAGTTTCTCTAAAACTCTCATGGAGTAATTCAAAGGGACTGTCTCGCTCCAAGGATCCCAATGCCATAGAAGGTTCGTCAAACAAACATTCGGTTCTTGAGACAAGGCCCTTTAAGTGTTTCTAGGCCCAGTTGGGCCCGGGTCCGGTCTGACCCGGTCGGACCAACCCGGTCCGAACCGGTTTGGGCTGGGCCGCGGTGGACTCAGCCCACTGGGCAGAGGTCCGGCCTGGCTCGTAAAAAGGGGCGGTCCGACCCATGTAGGGCGGGGCCCGTAAAAGGGCACCCCGGCCCGCGGGGGGTGCGAACTGGCCCGTAAAGGGGCAGCCTGAACAGCGGGGGGGCGCGGCTCGGCCCACTGGTGGTGTCCCGCTGGAGGGTGGTCCTGCCGCGAAGTGCATGGCCCGTGGTGCTTCCGCCAAGCATCTTGGGGGATCCGCTCCCCCAAGATCCTGAACGACCAAAGGTCATTCGACCTTTAAAGCAGCAGCACCACGTGGGCGCCGCGGAACCCGCTGGAGGTGTGGGTTCTGCTTCGTCTGCCGCGACTTCGGTCGTGGTATCCTACTCACCGACGGCGTGCGACGGCGCGCCACCCTTCCATTCCGCGGTCAGCCAACGAGCTGCCCGCCTTCTCCTTCTGCTGTGGCTGATGAGCCATGACCCCTTTACACACTGGCGATGCGCGACGGTGTTCCACACCTCCTCCACGGCCGGTTGGTGCCAGCCGCTCCGATGTTCGCCTTGGCTTCGTGCCACGACCTCCTCTAGCTGTGTGCGTTGGCATGTCGCCTCCTTCGTAGCCGATTGGTGTTGTCGTACTGACGATCTTCCACAGAAGGCACAAGGGTAACAACGTTGCGGAGGGTTTGGGCTGGGTTCGTTAGTCCCATGCCCTCCACGTTAGCTCATGATCAAAGGGAGGATAAAATGGGTTTAACAATTTCTTGTATTAAACAACAAACAAAACCCCACAAGGATACCCCGTAACAACCTCCCACAAAACGAATGATTTGCGGATCAACCCGTTAGTCGGTTGACCCGCATTCTTCATATAATTTTCAAGGACGGTGAAGAGGGAATCTTTTAAGGAAACGTAAACGAATAAACCCCCTACCTCGAATCGTCGGAGAAATGACCGCGCTTGAAGGTGGGTCAGTGTTCTTCGTTCCCGCAACAGGCTTCTAACAACACCGCTCACAGGTTGTCCTCCAGTTCGTGGTTCGGTGTCAACCATCACCTCCTATTGGGGTTAGCTTCGTCTTCTAAGGGTCCAGCGTCACGGTGCTCCTTTAGCACTTCGTTTCTTGGTGAAGCTGTTCTGATACCCCTCCCCAAGCTCCATATATATAGGAGAGGGGGAGGGTAAGTAACGACGTTAGAATTTAATGGAGCCCATCAATTAGGAAGCTTCCTAATTCTCCAACGACATAATTACTTAGGGTTGGAAGGTCAAGCCATTTATTGGCTTGACACACCGCTGACCCCACCCCTTTACTTGTCCGTTGGAGGATATGAAATAAAATAATAAAATTATTTTATTTTATTTCTTTTAAAAAGTTACAAAAGTTAAATTTTTCTATGGACCTACTGTGGTCAAAGTAAAGCCTCCCTTAAGTGAATCTCGACGCTGCAGATTCAATGATGCCCTCATATTTTTAATTCGAGCAATGATTCAGAAGTTAGAAAACACCGCTCGCGCATTTATTGAACGTACCTGAAAAAATGTTCAATAAATTATTAGCGCTCACCATCGACCCGCGCCGGTCGAGGTTAGGCTTCACCTAAGTAGAACATACCCCAACCAAACCAATGGTAATCTCGGATTTTCAATCTGAGTTACCATTTAGAAGTTATGGATTTTACAATAAAATAATTGCTACTTAATTATTTTATTTACGGCCAAAAACTAACTTTTACTGGTGGCACGTGCCGGACAATGTTAATACTAGCCTAAGGAAAGCATACCCTCACGAGTTCAGTGATGGTCTCAGATTTTCAATTCGAGTTACCGTTCGTGAGTTATAAGTATTTGAGAAATAAAATAATTTTATTTAATAATTTTATTTACGATTATATCATTTTCGGGTTTTCTCACAGAAAGCCTACGCTGACTAAAATTAAGTCGTGCCTAGGGTAAACCCGCAATCCTGAGCGCAATAGTCCCCTTAGATTTCTGATACAAGAACCATTTAAGAGTTATTCTACTTTTTCCAGAAAACTGCTTACGCGTGCTATTTAAAGTTTAACAAAATTTCGACGGATCATTCCGGGCACTCCGGGCCTCGGAATCACGCACCGTCAGATTTCACGGTCTCGAAATAATTGCATATAATTAAAAAAAATTACATGAAAAAAATATGGTTCTTTACAAGCATGATCGGTGAAAATGATAAATTTTGACCCTATCAATTACTGTATGAATTTCTCTAAGGCAAACATCACAACAAATAGCTCCTTTTAAGTGGTGGAATAATTATTTTGGGAATCATCCAATAGTTTTCTGGCATAGTAGATGACATGAAACTTTCTATCCTTCCTTTTACCCCAAACAACTCTGACTTCTAGGTCACTTGCATCACACATTACCTTAAAAGGGAGTTTCCAATCACGGGCAGTGATCACTCTACTTAATTGGGTTAAAGGACTCCATAAACTTCTCATAAAAAACAAAGGGAGTTTCCTTTACTAGAAGTGAGAACAGGGGCCTAGTGATCTTAGAAAAGACCTTAATGAACCTCCTGTAGAACCCAAAAGTTTTTTTTTGTTTTTTTTTATTTTTTTAACAATTTTTTTTTATTTTTTTGAATGTTTTTCTGCATTATGTATTTTAATTTTTTTTGTTTGTTTTTTTGTATGTGAATTTTTGTTTTTTTGATTGCACACATCCTCCCCAGAAACGAAGCTAAAATTTGACGTTGTGTGCTGTTGAGCATGCAGAAATTTGAATTTATAAAACTTATTTACTACATAGTACAAGGGTAAGACAATGTTGAACCATAGGGAAGGACTAATTTTGTGCTTAAGTGACCAAAAAAAGACCAAAGAAAAATTGACACAAACAAAAATAACAACAAAATAAGGAACAATGGATAGTAGAACAATGAAGTGGATGATGATTTGTGTGTAAGAGTGAGAGTGAATGTGAGTGCAGGGAGGCAATATAGGAAGACAAGAAGGTAGTCATACAAACATTAAAGAAAGGTTTCAAGAATCAGCATGAAGGAGGGGGAAATCAGCTTTCAAATTCAATATAATTTCCCTTGTTCATGCACTTAAATTGAAAAAATATGGATATGATTGAAAGTATCTGGCCATATTTTTCATCAGGTCAACTTGTGACTAAATAATCCCAACACTTTTTCTTGTTGTTTGAACTCATTGAGTCTCTCTCTCTCAAGATTGATTTACTTTTTACCTGAATCCTCAAATTAAAAACAGTTTAAAATTAAATCTAATTAAATTTAGTTTCTACTAATACTTGATGTTTTGAAAATATTGATTGTTCGAAGAGTGAGTGTGAGAGAGAACCAGTAGAAAAATAAGTGCATAAATAGAGGGAAGATTAGATTTAACCGATCAGCATATTCCCCAAAGGGAAATTAGCCTCGCATCGTGATTGAAACAACCATACTAATAGATATAAAAATAAATGAGTTCACATTGTATAAAATTTGTAGAAAAATAGAGTAATGAGAGAAACAAGTCTCTCTCCCAGCTTAATCTCAAGAATCTCCAATCGTCCTCTATTCTCTACCGCCTGATGGTGAGTGAAATGATGTAAGTCATACTAATAGATATAAAAATAAATGAGTTCCACTTCATCTCTTTGATCCATCCTCTTATCTCTATTGCCCATATTGTCATTGAAATCACAAACTTTTGTATCCAACTGCATCTGCTCCTGATCAGGGTGAGTCCCACTATCATTCCCAGTGCCTATCTCAGACATTCATGTTGTATTACGGGGTTGTTTTACCACTAAGTCAAACCCTAACTACATTATAAATATAATAAATCTAATAAATCTAATAAAACTAATAAAACTAATAAATCTGATAAATATATTTATTATTTAATGAAATTTTTTATAATCTTATAATTATTTAAATATATAATTATTTAATTATAATCTTAGAAATAATTTTTTTTAAATATTATATATATATATATATGTGTGTATTTGAATTATTAAAAAAATATTAATTATAAACATGCATTTTTCATTTAATGTATAGAAATAAACATTATTTTTTGATATAAATATAATAATTTTATATAAATTAATAATATTTTTTATTAAAAACTTTTATCAACGCTTTTAGCTAGTGCTGATAAAAACCCCCTTTTATCAGCGCTTTCTACTTTGTACTGATAAAACTTAACGCATCCCTTATCTGGATCTGTGGTAGTGTAATGAGCGCTGAAAATGTAGCGATAAAGATCTTCTTTATCAACGTACGTTAGTATTATCATTGAGAAAGAAGGATTTTATTAGCGCATTTTTAGTGCTCATAAAAGCTTAAGGGTGACAACAACCCTCTCATCTTCAATGGTAATAAAAACGGTTTTATGTGGTGATAATCCCCTTATCTAATGTAGTGGTATTCAATATGTCACAATTTATGTAAAAGTTCGTACCATAGTTTTTGTTATAATATAAAGTTAGAAACTTATTTTCATATCATTTTCATGCATTTTATAGCAAATACAAAGTTATAACTGAAATTTGTCAGTGACTTGAACGACACACATAATCGTGAAAATTAAATGAAAGTGGTGGGTGTTTCCAAAATTATATAGCGCTCCAATGCATTGGGTAATGTTTTAATCTCATGAGAAGTCATTAAAGGGATTAGGGAGTGAAACTATTCCATCAATTTTTTTTTTCTGTCATGATATGTTGGAAGTTAGCCTTGATCTATGATTATAATGTATTGGTTTATGTTGTCACTACATTTCTCAAGTTGCCTTTATGTTATGATTCTATATCTTGCCTCATTGTTCGTGTTTATGATTCTCACTCATTTTATGACCCACTAATATGCATATTATCTAACATGTTTCACATTCTTCATTTTATTCTATGTTTATTCCCATACTAAGATTTATAGCTGACCCCTTTCTTATGTATATCCCCAGGTTATTCCTTTCAGTTTTAAAGATAATGAAATAACCTGAGCATGTCAAGTAAGTTTTTAATAATATTGTTGTATTCCCTATTTAAAGTTGTTATTTAATGTACCTAATTACAAAAGACACTATAATTATCTATCTTATGGGTTGAATTATTTGTAATATTATGTAATAAATCATGAATTAATGTTTAATAAATAATAGGGTTGTCATCATTGGTATCAAAAGAAAAGTTTATTAATTTTTGGGATTAGGATTATAAAACTCTAGAGAAAGCCTTAGGGATAAGACTAAGTATAAGAAAACATCCCTAAATTTTGGTAAGTATAGAGTAAGTGGTTTATCAAGAAAATACATCCCTATATGGATACTACAATTGTATGTGGCTCCAGAATAGATGCACTAAGGGGTAAAACCTGAAAACACCACATTGAGTAAGACTCAATCAGGAATTGGTGCATGAAAATGGGCCTTGTTGCACACTTGGTTTGAAACTCCTTGGAGATATGATTTGGTAAATTCACAATCTCATTACAAACCATTATTAAGGGAAAAAAAATTCTCATAGGAGTCTGTTAGGAAATAGATCATGGATAACATAGGTTGAGGCCTAGATATTCTTAAGTTAAGAAAATGCATGTCATTTATACATTATCCCATTAATGTTGTTGGATTTCCATTTATGTGTTTAGTAGTTTAAAAATATTCACCCCTAATTTTTCCTTTATTCTAATATATGGATTGAAATAGGAAGAATTCTAGTTATTATTTGATGGATTACACGATCCGTTAGAAGTTTATTGTATTGCTTCAGTTATAACAAAAATTATCTTGAGTTCTCATCATTTGGAGAATAAGGTGAGATTATAATGGAAATTAATTAAAGGATAAAATTATACATTTCATGAAATTATATTTACTTATGTTATTCTAGATTAAAAAGTAATTCCTCAACTTTAGGAAAATAATCTTTAATAAAAAATGTTTTCATATTACGATCATTTCCAATGAATCGATGGTTATTTTACCCATCACAGATTTTTGGTTTTGTGGTCATTGACTTTCTAATAATTTTTTTTCTAATAAAATAAATTGGTTATTTGGTGATATTTTTCTCTTCCATTTTCATGTTTTCCATTCCCACTAAAGTTCTCATACTCTGAAACCTAGTTATGTGATGACCTTCAAACTTCCTTTTCTCTCTTTTCAAGAGGATGTTTTATTAACCCTTTTTACGATGTGGGTTTTCAATAAAGTAATTTTAAAGTGAAAAAACACCTCTTACCATGATCAAGATTAAATTAAGAGGAAGAAATTTATTAAAGGGCGGAATAATGTATCACCCAGAGTTTTTTTGAAGAGAAATTTATGTTCGATAGCGTGTGCGATAAGCAACATCGAGCCCAAACAAACAATGACTAATTAAATATGACCATTTTAACCTTATTATTAAATTTTAAGATATGCGTAGGATATAATAATTTATGAAATATATATATATATATCCTAAATATATTGATTAATTCTTAGTAAACATCAATGAAATTTTGGTAACATCGTTTTGTTTTTCAAAATATGTTTTCTTCAAAAATGTTTTTTTATTTATTTTTATGAAAAAAAATATTATAATTATTTAATAGAAAATTTATAAAATGAATTTGATAAAATGAGATTAGTTTTTTGATATCATCATATCAATATTAGCATAGGGTGAAATTTTTGGGTTTTTTTTAAAAATATTGATTATTCAGTGAATAGTGAAAATACCATTTTGAAGTAAAATTTTCATTTATGTTGATAAATTAAGTTAAATAAAAATACCAATATTATTTTAATTTTATTTCAAAGAAACATAGATATTATTTTTTTATATTTGTTTACATTAATTACATTTAAATAGTCTTTATACTGGATTTTAGTATAAGTTTATTTTTAGGATTAAAAACACATTTTATCTGAAAACTGTTTTAAAATATAAAATGTTTCTCCATTATAATTAATTAAAATTATCCCTAATGAGAAATTATATAAATGATATTATTATATTATTGATCTATATTTATGAATTGAAATTCATATAATGAAAATTACTAGTTATAGAGTTAAAGTAAAATCATATTTTCCTTAAAAATGTATTTTTTGGAAAACCGCTTTCCATCATGCTTGAAGTTTTATATTAAATTAAATTATTACACCTATATAGATTGATTTTGATAAAATATATTCCATATTTGGAATAATAATTATTAAAATTAGGTAATAAGGACAACTTAATTTTTGTACATTTTGAATAGTAAATGTAGTAAATATTAATTACCCTGTTAAGAGGAAAATAAGTTAATTAAGGGTAAAATTAATTTAACAAAGAATAGAAACAACATAACACAAATATTTATATTTTATTTTCATCAAAATTATGATTATATTTATTCTTTTTTATTTTTAATTTATAAATTATTAAGTAATTATTTTGATAAAAATTATTATTTGATAGAATAAAACAAAAATTATTTTGGGTAATATTCAAATTCAATTAAGGAATTTATTTTAATAAACAAATTAATTTTTTAGATAAATAATATTTTATTAAAATATTATTATTATTTTCTATAAAATATAACAATCATATAATTTTAAGAAGTTAAATGTAATTTTTAAAAGGGTTTGGAAACTGTTGTTGTAAAAAACCCAACATTTCTTAGTGAATAGAGATTCTATTTTAAAAGTAAAAATTCATATATTAATAAAATTATTTAGTTAAAATGAATATATTTTTTTCGAATTAGAATAACAAAATTACCCAATAGTGAATTTTTCATAATTTTATAAGAAAATCAGATTTTCGAGTAAAAATTAAATACCGTATAAATATATGGTGTGTATTATGACATCATAATGACCCAAAATGATGTGATAAATACTATAAATGGTATCCATGAACAAATTTTTATTTTACATTTAAAATACTATGATTTTGAGGTTATTTGATTAATTTGATAAATCCATTATGAATCCTCCAAAACCTACAATATATTTTAAGGTTTTAAAATCATTTCTTTAAGGATATGAATCACTTCCACATCAGCAAGGGTAATATTTCAATAATTTAATACCTTGGCCTAAAAAAATAATTAAAAACACCCCTATTTTTTAGAAACCATGGGAAAAAACTATGAGAATATTTGTGGTTTTGGTTATTTTATTATATAGAGTCCAAAACCGAAGTCTGAGAAATGATAAATAATTCGTCACTCATTTCCTATAAAAATCCTTACAAGCTCCCATTTCTCTTCACTCAAAAACCTTGAATCATGTCCTTACTTTGACTTCCCCTTTATAAAGTCATTCCAAGGTTCCCCAAATCTCTCAAGAAGCTCCTCCCATGTAATGTTTCGAAAATTCCATGTAATTTTTTTTAATTATATGGGATTATTTTGAGACCAGACGCTCTGACAACACCTGATTCCGAGGCCCTGTGAGCCTGAAATATAATTTTGAACTTTTTTTAAGTTCATTTAAATAAACGTGCTAGAATGTTTTTATAACCTTTAAACCAGTGCTCGGATCAAAAATATGAGGGCGCCGTTGAACTCAGAACATTCAGATGCCTAGAAAGGACCTAACTTTGACCGACGACGGTTGACCAGAAAAGTTAGTTTCAGACTTTTTGGGAGAAAAATAAAAATAACATAATTTTTTTTTCTTCATCATTGAGCGATGACACGTCCGCACTGCAGTGCCGAGACGAGGTGACTCTGAGTCACATTAAATGAAGCCCTTTAATGGCTTGTTAATATGCAGCGTAACAACTCATTATATGAAGTGTAACCGATACATTGTTTCGTAAATGAAACAACGTAATGACATGACGACGCCGTGTAACGAAAATGCTATGACACATTTCTCTTTTAATGGATTATCGAGGTTGGAGAAAGGGGATAAAAAACGTGGAACTCATCTGAAGAATCGATGGTGAGGAATACTCTCCAATGAACACCGGTGAATCACTAGCGACATTGATGCACCTCGAAGAATGGGACCCGTGAGCATCGAACACTGACGGCTTCGAACTCTTGAATCTCCACAGATGTATTACCACCAACAATGAGTTTTACTCTAGTGCGAATCTATACCAGGTAGGGGTTACTTTTGATTTTTGATTTCCCCATTCTTCATTCTAAAACAACGAATGCAAATCAACCCACGAACATGTTGATCTACAGCTAGATTGTTCTTGCAGGAGGGCGATTTTCATTGGGGTTTTGCATTGGGATAAAACTTTGATAAAAACTTAAATCTTTCCCATGTTTCTTAACCTCTAATGCGGAGGGTGCGGGCTGACACGAACAAGGCCTGATCCCCTAAGACTTTCCGCGTTCTTGCGCGTTCTTTGTAGCCGCAACTCCAAATTGATGGAAAGCCCATAATGAGACTGTAGCAGGGAAGGTGGAAACCCGAGAAGACCATTGTCATAGACATTTCGCGGAACGGACCACCAGAACGAACCCGGTGGCCCATAGAAAGCACTGTCGGCGCGCTGGCACTGGCGACCGCCGTCGGTGGCCCATGGGGGCAGCTGCAGGCGGGTGGTGGCTCACCATGACGGTGCGCTTTGGCCAGTTTGGACCGCGGAGGAGCAATAGGAGCCGCCGACGCTCGGGCTGGTGGCTTGCGGAGGCGGGACGTGACCATCTGGCCACGTCAGAAAGGAGGCCCGCACCACGCAGGCCGCAGTGCGCTGGCACGCGGTCCAGCGGTGACCGCGTGTGAGAGGAAGGGAGGTCGGCTCCTGCTGGCTGCGTGCAGTGGCCCGGGATGAAGAAGAATTTCCCTTCATGTGGGCTGGGCCACGGGGCACCAAACTGGATGTCACATGGCGTCCGGGATGGAGAGGACCAGCCCACCGGGCGGGCCAGACCAGGGCGCACAAATTGGGTCTCTATACATCCCGGGCTGGAATAAATTCGGCCTGCTATTGCGGGACTACCAGCCAGATAAAACTAGGCGGCTGATTGCGGGCCGAGTTTGACAGAATTGGGTCGCGGGGCGACCCGGCGGGCTAGTCCCCCGACCGAACTGGATCGGGTCTAGCAAGGCCTTATGGGCTTGGCCAAATGGCCAGGCCGGAATGGGATGGACTAGACCCAAACTGGGTCAGGTTGAATTAGTCAAACCAGGCTGGGGCATGCAGGGCCCCTGGGCTGGGTTGGTTGGGTCGGTCTGACCGGGTCGGACTGGGTCCAGACACTACCGACCCCCGATTACTAAAACACCAATATCTTTCAGATCAAGCATCTGATTGACGATCTGTTTGCGGTGTTGGAACCATTAATACGAGGAAGTCATTTTAGCATACTTTAATGAGGTTTTCATATAAGGTGAAATGTGATGAATGGATTGAGGATCGGTTTCACCCAGAATCAAGTGCGCTACGTGCGAGAATCCTGTGGCTGACAGAGACCCGAAGACTGTTGAAAAGTGACCCTATGTGTATTATCTACAAGAGACCCTATGTGGATCAACTACGATGTCCCAGTGGGAAGCGGGTATGTGTGACCCAGCAGACCCACAATACTAATCAAGGATGAGTACCCCAGTACGATGACCAAAGTGGGAAGCAGATCTATGTGACCTGACAGACCCACAGTGGGGAGCGGCTCTATGTGACCTAGCACACCCACAGTACTCATCAGGGATGAGTACCCCAGTAGTCCAAGGTGTTTAGTGTTGCAACCGATAGTCCTGCTTTCTATACTTTAGATTATACTTGCGTGAGATGACAGTCCCATGTGTATAATTTCTTTGCAGTCTTTCCTTTATGTTTCAGGATCCCTACTGAGTATTGTGTTACTCACCCCTTCACGGGCTTCGCCCACACATGTCGTGTCTTGTGTAGATGACCGACGCCTAGACGGAGGGCTTGGTGTCCTAGGACCAGGCAGGCCCCAGTGAGATCAAGCAGGAGTGGCATACTTCTACAGCTTCGAGCAGCTACTCTACACTTACCATCAGGTGGGGTTTTCAGTGGACGACTTTCCCGAGATCCATGCACTTTCCTATTTTTAATTTTTCTATTGTTGGATTTTTATTCTGGTCTATTTGACCTACATCTTGTAACTTTACTCAGTGGTAGTTTAGTGGCATGCATGTTTTACTTTCCAGTTTTTGGGATGTGGTTGTGTGTGTGTGCATATAGGTACTCAGGAAAATACCTCCCACTTGCAGGTTAACACCTTCTATGATAGTCGCCAACCCTTGACCTTTGGGAGGTGGGATTTGGGGAGTAACAGGATGTGCCTTGGGGGACGGGTCATGAAAAAGTGGTATCAGAGGTGGGAAGTTCTACCTCAAAGACCGGGAGTCTGTCGTTTTGTTTTTGGGAAACAATGTTAAATGTTTTGAGTTCAACTTTTAGATTCAGGGAGTCCGGTGTTGGTGTGACAACCGACGTATCCATACACTAGGACCTTGAATTTTTCTTTTCAGATATATACATAAAAACACTAGTTGCATGCATCATATAGGAATTGAGTGATTCCTCATGTTCTTCTTGTATTTGAGTCATCTCACCAGGTATAATCTATTGACATCTTGATCTATTTGAGAATGTATCAACACAGACTGCCATCTAGGATTCCGATGCGTGACCATGAGGACAACCCACCTAGTAATGAGGCGTCGGTTCAGGGACCTGTGCTAGAGATGGCCCCTCCGGGTGGTGCACCATCCTTACCACCACCCATTGATCAATAGTTACTACTGGCGTTACCAGTAGAGGACGCATGCAGGCTCAACGCCTTGCATGAGTTCCAGAGTTTGAGACCTCCCAGGTTCAAGGGAGAGGCAGATCCTCATGCCATTGAGGACTGGATGGAGGCGATGATGTGGGTCTTCTGGTTAGTGAGGACGCTACTTCCCCAGATGGTGATCTTAACTGCGATCCTTCTTCCGGGATCAGTAGGGAGATGGTGGAGCTTAATGATTCAGAATCCTGATGAGGCGACCCACTCTTGGGCTGACTTCGAGTAGTTTTTTTGGGAGGAGTTCTTCCCCGCAACATTGTGATCAGTGCACATACAGGAGCTGATTCACCTATAGAAGGATATCATGATAGTAGCAGAGTACTCGACGAGGTTCACTAAGCTTTCTCACTACTCTACAAACATGGTACGAGACCTTTTCTTTAGGGATCAAGCCTTTGAGTATGGATTGAGTCTGGAGATCCGGGCATCCATGTTGTCTCTTAGCATCCCTACTCAGGTTGGGGTGCTTTAGTGAGCCCTTCTTATGGAGAGTTTCTTGGAATAGCAGGCACCGACAACTGGAGTCACTATTAGACACCAGGCGGTAGAGTCTTTAGTGGTGAGCAGCGGGAGCAGACCCGGGGACCCAAGCAGGTCATATATTTCAGGGGATGACCCCAGGACTTATGGTTGGTTGTGCGGGGCTCCCAGAGCAGAGGGAGTTAGTAGGGAGCCTGGCTGTGCTTCACGTGTGGCGGGCAGGGACACATGGATTGTGATTGCCCGACCCACCACATAGACAATCAGCAGATGGTCGAGGAATTTCCAAGGCGAAGACATAGGTTTCAGTGAGGATGTCTATAGGGTGGAGGATGTGTTAGAGGAGTAGTTCGAGCAATAGGTGGTGGGAGATGGTTCAAGGTACTACCACCACCACCCCTAGGTGGTCTACCCCGGCCTGTGGGAGGAGGTGGATAGGGATGGGCTCAGCTTTAGGCATTAGAGGCCTATGACCATGATGCTCTAGATATTATTAGAGGTGCGATCTTTTTCTTCTCCACCTTAGCTACAGTTCTTATAGACATAGGCACCCTTCACTATTTTCTTGCTATAGACCGCGTTCGAGACTTGGAGAATCTGGTGGAGTTGTTGGCTCGATCCTTATGGTTAGAGACTTCTATGGGAGGGGATTCGACAATTATACAATGGTTTTGGTAGTGTGAGATTACTCTTGGAGGCAAGAGATTCAGCTGGGATCTCTTAGTAGTGGCATCAAGGCCTTACGATGTCATATTGGGTGTGGACTGGTTGTCCACAGTTTGTGCTCAAATTGACTGTCTTTGGCATAGATTGCGGTGTGTCTGTGAGGATGAGACCAGGTTTTCCTTCACCGACAAGAAGGGAACTCTTGCAGCACAAGACATACTTTCTTAGAGGAGGGTGCAACTGATCAGTCACCAGTTGGATAGCCCCACCTTCGGTGTAGTGGATGAGAGAATTATTCACTTTCCTGTAGTGGTGGACGAGTATGAAGAAATTTTCTTGAGGATGTTTCGGGGCTACCTCTTCATAGGGAGGTAGAATTCTGCATCGACCTATATCCTGGGATGACACTAATATTCACACCAGCATATCAGATGGCCCTCGTAGAGCTTCATGAGTTAAGGGTACAACCAGAGGACTTGTAGGAGAAGGGCTTCATGAGGCCCAACATTTCACCATGGGCAGTCCCAGTGTTTTTTTCTAAGAAGGAATATGGAAGCTTAAGGCTATGCGTGGACTTTCATCCCCTGAACCAGGTGACTGTGAAGAACAAATATCCACTACAAAGAATTGATGAACTCCTAAACCAACTAAAGGTATTGAGGTGGTTCTTAAAGATAGACCTCAGATCAGGCTATCACCAACTTTGGGTATGAGATAAGGATGTAATGAAGATAGCCTTCAGATGCCGGTATGGCTACTACGAGTTCTTGGTGATTCCCTTAGGCGTGAAAAATTCCCCAATAGTGTTAATGAGACTCATGAATAGGATCTTCCAACCTTACCTTGATTTTTTCGTGGTGGTCTTCCTTGATGACATCTTGGTGTACTCGGCGTCAGAAGAGGAGCATGCTATACACCTGCGTATAGTCCTGGATAACCTCCGAGAACACCAGATTTAGGGGAATCTCTCGAAGTTCCAGTTCTAGATTTGGGAGGTCCACTTTTTTGGACACATCATCTTAGAGGCTAGAGTTGTATTGGATTTGATGAAGATAGAGGCAATGTTTACTTGGGAGACACCCAAGAGCGTGACTGAGGTGCAGAGTTTCTTAGGGTTGGTCGGATACTGCTAGAGGTTCGTGCCCAACTTTTCCAAAGTTGCAGCACCCTTATTAGCTTTGACACGGAAGGGAAAACCCTTCGTGTGGATGGAGAAGTTCCAGTAGAGTTTCTAGGAGCTGAGGTAGAGACTGATGAGTGCCCCCATCTTGAGACTACCAGAGGAGGGTATTGGGTATGTATTTTTTTTTGTGACGCATCAGGGACTAGATAGGGTTATGTCCTGATGCAGGAGAGAGTAGTGATCACCTACAGTTCATGGTAGTTGATGTAGCATGAGAAGAACTATGCAACCCATGACCTAGAGTTAGCAGTAGTGGTCTTTTCTATGAAGATGTGAGAACACTACTTGATGGGTGAACGATTTACCGTCTACTTTGACCACAAGAGTCTCAAGTATATCTTCTCCCAGAAGGACTTGAACTTGAGATAACAGTGATGTATGGAGTTCCTAGAGTAATATGACTTCAAGATAGTCTATACTCCTAGAAAGGAGAATGTGGTGGCAGACGCGCTCAGCAGGAGGTCCGGTTTGCTGATGCTGAGTGAGGCGGCAGAGCAAGTATCCATAATACAAATATCCTTCATTGATGATGATGGAGCACCTTACCTTCAATCGATGAATGTCAATCCCCCACTCTTACAGTGAGTTAGGGAGGCACATCTTGTAGATGTTGACTGCGAGGCCCGACCTGCTCTGTTATCCCCAAGACAAGATCCTGATGAAATTTTGATATATGGGGAGCACGTCATCCTTTTTGTGGGCGCACGGTAGTACCAGTGGCATTTCGAGAGTATATTTTTGAGGGAGTTCCATAACTACCCCTTGGTGGTACATCCTATAGTGGAGAAGATGTACTAGGATATCCGACATCAGTACTGCTGGTCAGGGATGAAGAAAGTGGTGGCCAAGTTCATTTCACAATGCCTCACTTGTCAATAAGTGAAGATAGAGCATCAGGTTCCAGCAGGCTTGGCACAACCACTTGAGGTACCGAAGTGGAAGTGGGATGGTATCTCAATGGACTTCGTGATAGGATTACCACTCACGTCCAAGGGCCCTGATTCTATATAAGTGATTGTTGACCGAGTCACCAAGTCGGCTCACTTCCTACCCATCTGGGAGGAGGGATTGGTAGAGGACTTGGGACGCATCTACGTCTTGGAGATAGTGCGACTTCATGGGGTTCACTCAATGATCGTCTCAGAATGTGATGCTCGCTTCACATCCCGACTATGGAAGGGATTACAGGATCCGTTCGGGACTTAGCTGCGCTTGAGCATAGCTTTTCACCCATATACTGATGGTCAGACAGAGCGGACCATACAGGCCTTGGAGGACATGATTCTTGCTTGTGTCCTTGATTTTGGTCATAGTTTGGAGGACCACCTACCACTTGTGGAGTTTGCATACAATAATAGCTATCACTCCATAACTAACATGATGCCATTTGAGGCTTTGTACGGGCATCCATGTAGACCACCTCTATGTTGGACAGACCCAGGGGAGTCACCACTCATGGGTCTAGAGTTGGTATGGGCTACCAATGAGAAGGTGTAGATCATCCAAGAACAGATGAGGACTGCACAAAGAAGGAAGAAATATTATCTTGATAGGATATATAGGCCCTTGGAGTTCGAGGAGGGAGACCATGTGTTTCTTCGGGTCTCACCCCGGTGGGGATTGCATAGATTTGGCCAGTGTAGTAAGTTATCTATGAGGTTTATTGTAACTTTCTAGATTCTGAGTAGATTTGGTGAGGTGGAGTACCACCTATCTCTCCCCCCCACTAATGCACTGAGTGCATGATGTTTTCCATGTGTCGCAACTAAGGAGGTACGTGCATGATCAATCGCACATCATCGACTAGGTTGAGATGGACATTGATGATGAGGTGACGTTTGCGAAGTTCCCGGTGGAGATAGAGGATCGATAGGAGCGACTCCTTCATGGATGGTCGATTCCTATGGTATGCATTCGGTGGCAGCACGAGAATCTCCAAGAGAGCAATGGGAGAAGGAGGCTCAGATTCATGCTCATTACGCCCATTTGTTTGTTTAGACTTGTTTTAGATTACGTGGACATGACACCCTAAAGGTTGGGGTAATTTAATGTCCCAGAAATTCCATGTATTTTTTTTAATTATATGAGATTATTTCAAGACTGGATGCTCAGACAACACCTAATTCTGAGGCCCTATGACGCCAGAATAAAATTTTGAACTTTTTTTAAGTTTATTTAAATAAATGGGCGAGCAAGTTTTTCTAACTTTTAAACCGGTGCTCGGATTAAAAATATGAGGGCACTGTTGAACTTATAATTTCAGGATTTTTCTAGAAAGAACCTAAATTTGATCAGAGAGGGTCGATAGGAAAAGATAGTTTTCAGATTTTTCTGGAGAAAAATAAAAATAACTAAAAAATTTATATTTGTTATTTCCTTCACTATTGAGTAGTGAAACGTCCGCACTGCTGTGCGATGATGAGGCGACGATGAGTCGCATTAAATGAATCCATTTAATGTCTCGTTAATGTGAAGTGTAACGACTCATTAAATGAAGCGTACCTGATACACTATTTTATAAATGAAACTGTGTAATGACACGATGAAACGACATTACAGAAACACTACGACACATTTCTTTTTTAACAGATTAATGCGGTTGGAGAAAGGGTATAAAAATGTGGAACTCCTCTGATTAATCGACGACAAGGAATCCTATCCAATGAACATCGGTGAATCTATAGTGACATTGATGCACCTCTAAGAATGGGACCAGTGAGCGATGAACGCCAACAGATTCGAACTCTTGAATCTCCCCATATGGATCACCACCAAAAATAAATTTTCCTCCGAAACAAATCTATCCCAGGTAGGGGTTACTTTTGATTTTTGATTTCCCCATTCTTCTTTCTAAAACAACGAACATGGATCAACCCATTAACAAGTTGATATGCAGGTCGCTTGTTCTTACGGGAGGGTGATTTGCATTGGGGTTTTTCATCGAGATATAACTTTGATAAAACCTTAAATCTTCCCCATGTTTCTAAACCTCTAATGCAGAGGGTGCGGGCTAACACAAACAAGGCCCGAGCCTCTCCACATTTGTGTGTTCTTGCATATTCATCCTGGACACATCTCTAAATTGACGGCAAGCCGTACCAAGATTGTAGCGGGGAAGGCGATGACCAGAGAAGACTGCCAGTGCAGAAGGTTCCCAGAACGGACCACCGGAGTAGACCCGGTGACCTGTAGAAAGCACCACCAACACGCCGACACCGGAGACCGCCAACGGTGGCCTGTGGCGGCGGCTGCAGGTAGGTGGAGGCCCGCCATGATGGCACAATACGACCATCTCAGACCGCGGTAGAGCAGCAGGAGATGCCGATGCTCTTGCCATCCGACCGCATCGAAAGGGTAGCCTACACCACACAGGCCACTGTGTGCTGGAACGTAGTCGAGTGGGGATTGCGTGTAGGAGGAAGGGAAGCTGGATCTAACCATCTACGTGCACCTGAACTGGGCTATGGAGTATCCCGAGCTGGTGAAGACCTTCCCGCCATACAGGTCGCGCCACAGGGCGCTGAATGGGATGCCGCATGGTGTTCGGCCTGGAGGGGACCTACCCACCAGGCGGCCCAGACCGGGGCGTGCCAACCAGGCCGCTACATGACTTGGGATAGAATAAACCTGGACCACTTTTGCAGGCCAGTATAGTGAGATAAAACTTGGCCACTGGGAGGTCCAGGGTGGGAACGAACTGGCTCACTGGTTGCAGGCCGGGCCAGATGGAACTGGGTCGCTGGGTGACCCGACGGGCTTGACCCCCAGCTGAACCGGACTGAGTCCAGCATGGACCAATGGGAACTAGCTGGCCCATACCCGAACATGGTCGGTTTGGATCTGTCAAACTGGGCCGAGGCATGTGGGGCCCTGAGCTTGGTTGATCGGGTCAGTCCGACCGGGTCGGACCAAACCCAGACACGACCGACCCCCGATTACTAAAACACTAATATCTTTCAGACCAGGCGTCTGATTGACGAGACATTTGCGGAGTTGGAACCCTTGTGACGAGGAAGTTATTTTGGAATACTCTAAGGAGGTTTTCATGGAATTTGAAATTTAACTAATGGCTTGAGGGTTGGCTTTTTCTGGAATCAATCACACTATGTGCAAGAATCCTATGACTAACTAATATCTGAAGACTGCTGACAAGAGAACCTATGTGGATCATATTCAAGAGACCCTATGTGGATCTTATACAATGGACCAGTGGGAAGTGACTCTATGTGACCTGGTAAGACCACAGTGGGGAGCAGCTCTGTGTGACCCGACATACCCACGATACTCATTAGGGACGAGTACCTCAGTATAATTGCTGAGGTGGGAACCGACTCTGTGTGACCGGGCAGGCCCACGGTGGGAGTGGATCTGTGTGACCCAACATACCCATGATACTAATCATGGATGACTACCCCAATAGTATAAGGTGTTTAGTGTTGCGATTGATGGTCTTGCTTTCTATACTTTAGATTATACCCGCATGAGCTGATAGTCCCATGTGTATACTTTCCTTTGTGGTCATTCCTTTGGGTTCCGGGATCCCTACTGAGTATTGTGTTACTCACCCTTTCACGGGATTCACCCGCACATGTCATGTCTTGTACAGATGACCGATGCCTAGATGGAGGGCTCAGTGGCCTTGGACCAGGCGGGGCCCAGTGAGATCAGGTAGAGAGGACATACTTCTATATCTTTTAGCAACTACTCTACACTTACCATCAGGTGGGGTTTTCAATAGATGAATTTCCCAATATCCTTGTACTTTCCTATTTTTAGTTTTTCTTCTGTTGGTTTTTTATTCTAGCCCATTTGACCTAGATCTTGTACCTTTACTCAGTGGTTATTTAGTGGCATGCATGTTTTTCTTTCTAGTTTTTGGGACGTGGTTGTATGTGTGTGCGTACAGGTACTCAGGAAAATGCCTCCCACTTGTAGGTTGGTGCCTTCAGTGCTATTCCTCAACCCCTGGCCTTTGAGAGGCGGGCTTGGGGGAGTCACGACACGGGTCCTGGGGGACGGGTCGTGACATACCAAGATTTTGGAATCTCCCTCTCAAGGTATGAGATTTTTCCATTCTTTTTATTCAACCACCCCTTTTATGTTATGTATCTTAAATTCAATTGTTCATGTTTGGATATATTATTCCTTTTACCCATTACTGTCCATTTTATTTATAATTTGAGAGAGAACCCTTTCACTATCATTAATTCCTCCCATGAACCTTTATGTTCACTCGTTACCAGGCCGAAATTTAGTAAGGGATCCACTCATTCTCCTATTTACTCAAGAATCTCCTCTTTCTTATGACTTTTATCTTTTTTCATAATTTTGGGATATGTTCTCCCATATTACCCATAATTCTCCTATGATTCCTAAATTAGTATAGATCCCTTTAAATCTCATTAAACCCTTCCATGAACATTTACACTCCCGTGTTACACTGCCGAAATTTATTTGCTTTTTTCCTTGCCAAACAATTGTGTAGTAAATACCCATACCCATTTCCTATAAAATGTGTTCAACTTTATGCAATTATAATCATTTTATTTGGGATTTACATTTATGTATTCAACACTCATTGATCATGGAATAAAATATGATGACAAATGAATCCATGTTGTATGATCAATATAGCACACTTAAGACTGAGAATGAAATGAAAGTGATGGGTGTGAGTAGAATTATATAGTGATCCAATGTATTTGGGTAATGTTTTAGTCTCATGATACATCATACAAGGGATTAAGGAGTGAATCTATTCCATCAGGAAACATTTACCATCACGATGTATTGGTAGTTTTCCTTGACCAATGTTTATGATGCAGTTTTTTAAGTTGTTGTGACATTTCCCATGTTTCATTTATGTTATCATGCTATATCATGCCTTATTGTTCATGTTTATGATTTTCATTTCTTTTATTCCCCATTGATATTTCCATTTTCTACCATGTATTAATTTATTTCTGTTATACCATGTTTATTTCTTTATTGGGATTTATAGCTCACCCCTTTCTTATGTATGTCCCCAGGTTATCCCTTGTAGTTTTAAATACAATGGAATAATATGATCATGTTAAGGAAGTTTTCAATAATGTTGTTGTATTCCCTATTTTAAGATTTAATGTAATGTACCTAATTCCCAAAGACACTATACTTCTTGATATTCTAGGTTGTATTATGTGTAATCTTATGTAACAAATCATGAATTGATGTGTAATGAAAAGAATGGTTGTCATATATCCCAAGTAAAAAATATGTTTTTAAAGCATTAAAAGATTTTTTGACATAGAAAGAATAGGAACTGATTTCCTCCCATGTTTATGTGTCATTGATATTTTCACAATATTTTATTTGAAATCTTATAGTCTAAATGGACACACAAATCAAAATATATGACTGTTTGGAGTTCAAATATATTTTTCCATATTTTCATAAGATCTGAATTAATTTATAAAAATTTTCTATCATGAAATTGTTGTTAAATGTATATTACTCTATACTAATTAGAAAATTATTAATTAATATTAACTATCAATTAATTTATGAACAATTTTTTTCTAACTATATTATATAGTAAGTTTAAATACATATTTAGTATTATATAAACCTTATTAAAGAATATTTATTATATATATATATATCAGTAGAAATATATTTTCATATTTAAATATAAATTTTAATAATATATGTATATATATATTTTTATTTTATTATCATTAAGAAAATAACCAATATGGGTCATCCTTTATCAGTGCTAAAAAAGTGATGATAAAGGGTGACCATTATCAACGCTAAAAAAAGTGATAAAAATGAATCCTTTTATTAGTGCTGATAAAGAAGGTTGTTTATTAGTATTTTTTATTACTAATATAGGTATCGTTTATTACAGATTTTAATTAGGGATGATAAAACTGTAGCTCTAAGTAAAAATGATTCTAAATTAGTGAGTTTTAACATCATTTATCCAATAACTGAAATTGAAACATTGAGAGAGTGGGTTTTTACATTAGTGATATAGTAAACAATGTTAATTTTTTTAAAAAATGAAACACGTAAGTCTTTATTTTATTTTCATTCTATTGACACTCAATTTTCTGGAACCCTAAATTCAAATAATTGCAAGTTACCTCCCTTAAAACACATTCCTTATGATTTTTCAGCATTAATCTTCACTCAATATTATTCTAAACTACTTCAACCCCATTCCAATTCCCTCATACACATTATACCAACCTCAGATGTGTTCCGCATCTCTCCTTTGAGTCCTGTTATCATCGACCACTGATATTCTATTTCACTTACACTTATCCTTCATCACATAGAACCTAACATCCATCTATTATTGTTTTCCTCTCCTGGTCAGGAATCTACCACCCACATCTTAATTTTTTAAAGTTAAATTGTTATTTTATCTCTTTAATAAAAATAATGGAAAAAATGATACCCTTTTATTATTACTTTTAAAAAACACTGATACAATTACCATTTTTATCACTTTTAAAAAACATTGATAAAGGTTCCTTTTTTAGCATTGATAATGGGTGACCTTTATCAGTACTTTTTTGGCACTAATAAATATAATATGTATAAACAAAAATATATAAACAAATATGAATATACTTATACACACAAACACAAATATATTCAAACACACACACGCACACATATTTTTCAACAAATATATATGAACATGCACAAATATGCACATTTTTCAATAAATATATACAATTGATATACAAATAAATATAGAAAAATAAATATGCACATTTTGGAATATGTATAATATAAAAAAATTAGGACAACAAATATGCATATATTCACGCATTTTTCAAAAAATATATAAATACATATAAGAGCCCCCCAGTAGTAGGAGACACCCTTAACTATGGATAACAATAATCTCATACAATTTATTTTGTTCAAAATTTAAGTGATATAAGGAGTTATGACTTTGTATTTCTTTGAGGGATTTTATTATTTATCAAAAAATGAATTCATTTTCTATTTAATATTATTGAACTATGTGATCACACTCACAACTTGAAAATGCATTAAAGAGAAAAAAATTCTTCATGTGTAAATTTATTTAATCTATGAATGCTCGTTTATTATTATATATGGTCACATAAATATGAACATTCATAAAATAATAATAAATCATGCATAAATAAATAAAAAAAATGACTAATCATGAGGGCATACTATTGGATGGTCTATAGAGTATAAACAGATCAACCGTGACCCTAGGGCTAAAAACTTGAGTTGTATTTGACTCATGTTACATCACACACCCCCTTTCAATGTATTTATATATTTTTGGTAACTTTACCTAAAAAGAGCGTGGTCCACACCTTCATTTATATTTACCATTAAACATAAATACTCACAAGCAGGTATGGGATCTTGATATTCATAACACACATACAATAAATTTATCATGGACACACATGACATTATATATATAATGAGGAAGGAAACCAATGCTGAAACCATATAATTAATTAATTAATTACTACAAAAATCAAAGATATGCAACAATTAAATAAATAAAATCCAGACATATTTTGGTCAGTCATCGCTAAAGATAATTCGAAACACAAATTAAATGCATAAAAAAACTGTGATAAATTTTTGTGGTGGGCAATCAAAAATGAATTAAAATAATTCATTCCAATTTTAATTCATATAATATATATTATGTGGTCTCAAAATAAACGTAATTTTATTTCAAAAAAATTTAAACTTGATTTTTTATTTTTTTTATTTTTCCAAACCGTCGAGTGATCCAAAATCCCTAAAATAGGGTTCTGGGACATTTTTGAACCCACCTGAGCTTCCAGGTCAGTTGATAATGGATTCCCCATATGATGCATAGGGTATGGTGTCCAGGGAGAGGGTGGAAAATCTACCTTGGGAAGTAGATTAATTTTTTTAAAAGGTTTTGTACCCACTAATGGTGGATGGTTATGTGACCACAGACCACCATTTGAGGGGGGGGGGGTATTTTTCACACTTCCCCCTTTAATATTGTTTTTCCCTTCACCATAGGACCCGCTTCCCATACCATTTCTACACTTTTTTTGATTTTAGGTTTTTTATTGGTTGAATGCAGTGTGCGAAAACCACACTACCACTCTTCAAACTTTTTTTTATTTTGGTTTTATTTAAAATTTTCCACGCCTACCACATTAGGATTTATTTTAATTTTTTTCTATAAAAAAAATAAAATTCCCAAAATTTTAGGAATTAAGGCTATCCTAGAAAAAATATTTCTAATAAGAGAAACCTGGTTGGAACCCTGAGAATCACTAGAAAAATATTACCACCCATTGATCCAGATAATAGAAATTTTTTCTTCAAGTTTAGACTTAATAAATCCATCTTTCGATCTTCCAATGTACATATCTTGGCCATATGATATCAGATTGGATCACCATATATGATTATGGGATTATCACAACCCTCTATTATAATTTAATGAAAATTTAATTTTAATAGGATTAAACAAATACACACTCCACCTGATTCTAATTTTTGGTACCGAGCACAAAGAAAAATCTCAAAAAATTAGTAATTCAAAATATTTAGGTTGTGATCAAAACATTGAAATCATTTCTAGTAAAATCATTGTCTAGTTATAACCCAAGAATCTCATGTAATTTAATTTAATCATAATAAATTAAATCAAAATGGTACATCTTACAATATTTATTGGTAACATGTTGTGCTCGTCACCGAAGATTGTCATTCGAAAGAACTAAAGTTAGATTCATTAGGATCATCCATATTCACTCAAGAAGAATTATTGACAATCAATATTTTATCTCTGGGTGCTAGAATAGAGAATGAAAGGTGCTTTCAATGTCAAAATTACCTAAAGATTGTTAACTCTACGATTCGGGTGGGAGAACATGGATTTGGATGCAATAAATCTCCATATCTCTTTTTAGAACTTGAGAGGGAGGTAATTGAACCTCTAAAATTCATGGTAACAAATTGTCCCAAAAATTTGGGAATATTTTGGAATTTATAATTTGGTTTAAATACATTATAATTTTACTTAATCCCTTTAATAAATTAACACTTCATTTAATGCCCAAAATAACGCCTATAACCTCGAAAATGTATCAAAAATATCCTAAGTAAATTATAACATATTTGTAACACAAAAATAATGTTACATGAAAATATATGATTCATTAACCCAACTATTTTCTCGCATATAAATATTTAACGAACCTCAATTATTAAATATTTAATCTTCATTTGAAAAATATTTCTTTAATAACCACTAAATAAATCATGAATATAATTAGTAAATAAATTATTTATATATTATTACAATCTTGAATAATATTTTATTTATTTATTTTCATGTGATTATTTAATCTTGGACATTGCCTAACCCCAATGTGGGGCCGCTAATGTCATCAAACTCCAATTCAATGGAATTAGACAAACTTATGAATATGCTTTGTGTGACACCCTCTAGGACCTTATATTGATAGTAGTCAGTAATACTCATAAAACAAGAGTGGAAGATAACAAAACTTCTCGACACCTAAGGAGATATGGTGTAGTCTTATAAATGAAAACCTCTCATGAAAACACATTGTGTAATATAATATCTTTGTCACGCAATATCTCATAAAGAAGAACGCACACTTTGTGACATCATCCTTTCTTTATTTAATGTTTTTTGACCTTATAGGAAATACATACCTTCTTCTACCACTTCTATGGATTTAACAAAGGTACTTATATCCTGATAAACTAGGCTCAATATATAACTTCCTTTCATAAGAGGCAAATTGTATCTTGATCATTCAATCAATGATATACCACTAATGATGCACCCAATGCATGATACATCACCACAACATAAATTCCAAAATTTTATTCTTGAATAAAAGTACACAATAAAATGGAATACATTGATAATGATATCATGTTTAGATACCAATACACATGCTTGTAGATAGGAACAATTAATTACACCTGAAACATGTGGTGTTCCAATTGGCAGGTCAGTCATCATGATATCCTCTACTTAAGATCCCAAAGTGTGAAATTCATGAGAGTAAGTCTTAATGATTATGATCCCCTAGAAAATGATAGTAAGAAATCATTTGTGTCTAGTCGATATGATGTATCTAGACCATATGACATATTTTTAAGACTAATGTCATAGCATCTTAGGGTTCTAGTTATAGTTGGGAACTGATATGACCTGTTGATATGAAAAATAATCTATGTAAATTTCCATGTAAATAGAAGACACAGAAATATCAACACTGTTCTAGTAAGAATACATTATGCACTATTCATAGAATACATTATATGATAATAAAAAAGTATTGTTTAAGTTGGGTCTAGGGAACCCACTTTCACAATAATATGATGAGTCAAAGCACCCTACTATTTTTGCACACACATGCGCCATGGACAACCATACTAGATAAAAATTATATATATATTAATATATACACACACATTTAATATATATATATATATACAAAAATATATAAACATTTTGTAGAAAATATGCACACACACACACTTTTCAACAAATATAAATTAAAATATAAAAATATAAAAATATAAAAATATAAAAATATAAAAATATAAAAATATATTTAAATATATAAATATATAAATATATAAATATATAAATGTATAAATATATAAATATATAAATATATAAATATATAAATATATAAATATATAAATATATAAATATATAAATATATAAATATATAAATATATAAATATATAAATATATAAATATATAAATATATAAATATATAAATATATAAATATATAAATATATAAATATATAAATATATAAATATATAAATATATAAATATATAAATATATAAATATATAAATATATAAATATATAAATATATAAATAGATAAATAGATAAATGTATAAATATATAAACGTATAAATATAAAAACGTATAAATATATAAACGTATAAATATATAAACGTATAAATATATAAACGTATAAATATATAAACATATAAATATATAAAAATATAAATATATAAACATATAAATATATAAAGATATAAATATATAAAGATATAAATATATAAGCATATAAATATATAAGCATATAAATATATAAACATATAAAGATATAAACATATAAATATATAAACATATAAAGATATAAATATATAAACATATAAATATATAAACATATAAACATATAAATATAAATATATAAACATATAAACATATAAACATATAAATATATAAACATATAAATATATAAACATATAAATATATAAACATATAAATATATAAACATATAAATATATAAACATATAAATATATAAACATATAAATATATAAACATATAAATATATAAACATATAAATATATAAACATATAAATATATCAACATATAACTATATGAACATATAAATATATAAACATATAAATATATAAACATATAAATATATAAACATATAAATATATAAACATATAAATATATAAACATATAAATATATAAATATATAAAGATATAAATATATAAATATATAAATATATCACTATGTAACAGAAAAATTAGGGCTAGTGGTAATGTTTCTAAATCATCGGGTGTTGTGTATGGGGTTCAAATCATACCGAAGTCCAATTGATTCAGAATTTCAAGTGGTTTTGAACATGGGGTTGTCATGGGCTCACCGTAGCTTGTTCCCACCATTGCAGGTTCTTAGGGTTTCCCCAAGCACACCATCAATGGGTGGTTCATCAAATAAATTTTTTAAATATTTTTTAATGTTTTTATCAGTTCTGATTTCTAGCATTGATAATTGATCATATTATCAATGCTAAAAAATCATTGATAAAGGAAAAATTTATCAATGCTAAAATATAATTGATAATGGAATGAATTTTTAGTGCTAAAAAGCACTAATAAAGCATGATTTTATTAGTGAAAATATTATTAGTTCTATTTTAGCACTGATAAAAGTAATTTTAGTGATTTTAAAGCCTAAAACTGTAGTAGTGTATGTTTATGTGATTCAATACATGTTTTTTAGTTTTAAATTATATTTATTTATTTATTATTGATATAAACACTGTAGTTATTTATAATTTCAATTTTTTATATTTATTATATCCATGTTTATATTGTGTAATTGTTTTTTTGTCTAAATGTTTATAAGTTTATATTGTTTTAATTTTTAGATATGATTAAATGATGAAATATTTATATAAATACTTATAAATATATAATATTTATAATTTTTGTAAGTTTGCATGATTAAATGTTTATATAAATGTTTATAAGTTTATATTTTGTTTCTTTTTAGATTAGTTGATTGTTTTTTATATAAATGTTTATGAATACATGATTATTTGATTGTGTGTTTTGATAAAATTTTTATATAAATTTTTATAAGTTTTTATTGTATTACTATTTAGATAAGTTTATATTTACTTATTTGTATATATTATTCTTATTCAATGCATGATTTACTTTTTTATATTTGTGTCTTATTTATTTTTTGTGTGTTTGTGACTACTTTAGTTTCTTGTATATATTATCTTTTTGTTTATATATATATAATATTTATAACTTTATATGTTTAAAATTTTTATTTTTATATGTGTATATATAATTTTAATCTATATGTTTAGTGATAAATATAAGAAAGGGGTTGACGATTTTTTTTAATTCACTAAACAAAATATTGAAAAAATACATGATTTCCTATCCATGTGTGATGTGATCGAATATGATAAAAATAGGGTCCATATAAATCAAATACCATCTAATTTTATATGATTTTAATGATAGTTATACACACTTGATCTTGCATAGTGAAATAAAAGAGAATTCATAATCTAATGCTGATAAAAATGCTCAATATGATACAAAGTATCATATTTATAAATTAATTCATGATGTAGGCATTGGAACCATTAAAAAAATAAAAAATGTTGAAAAAAAATATTCCCAAGATGTACTAAATTTAAATTATTATCAGTATTTCTAAGAATAGACAAACTAAAAGAAATAAATGGCTAGAATGATAAAAGTTTCACCAAATTTCTTAAACTTTTGAAATAGTTACCTCCAGAAGACAACATGCTTCTAGATTCTCATTATGATGCAAAAAAATATTATATCCAATGGGACTAGGGTATAAGAAAATTCAGGATTTCTGTAATGACCATATGTTATATATAAATGAATATAAACATTAATTAGAATTTTCTAAATGCGAGACATCCTGATATAAAATGGATAGGATATATAACTATGATTTATTCTCAAGGATAAAAATTTAATCTCATACTATATTAATCTAGTATCTTCAAATATTTTTTCATTTGAGAATTTATTTTCAAATTCAAATACTGAAAATGGGATAAGATGGCACATATATGATATAATCTTTGATGGAAACCTACACCATCTTATTAATGATCCAAAATGAAAGAGATCTTATATACAATTTCATGATTTTGGAAATAAATTTAGATATATTAGAATTGGACTATTAACAGATGTAATGAATCCATATCGGATCCTCAATTGACAACATAGTTCATGGTCTGTTATAATGGTAGTTTATAACCCATCAAAACATGTTTGTATGGAGAAAAATATGTTATGACGAGCTTGATGATTTATAGACCAAAATATCCTATAAATTATATTGATGTTTACCTACCACCATTTATTTATTATTTTTAATTTCTATGGGAGACAAGTGTTAAAGTTTTTGATACATACAGAAAATAATATTTTCTTTTGAATTTTATGTTAATATTTTCTATAAATGAATTTCCTATAGATGGATAATTATCATGATACAGTTTTAATGCATGTAAAACTTATCCAATTTGTAAATAAGTGACTTAATATCATCAATCTTAGTATGAGAGAAAGGTAGTGTAGATGGTTCATTAAATATTTTTACAAATGGATCACCCTTATGGAAGATTAAAAAAATCATCTAATGATTTATAAGAGTTAGATTTTCCCCCACAACCTTTGTCAACTAAAGAATATGACAACAAGGTGAAAAATATTGATTCCACATATGAAAAGACAAAAAGTTTAGGTCATTAAAAAAATTCAATGAAGAAATATTCATCTTATTCAATTTACCTTATTCGAGATTTTTTTGAGGTAAAACATAATATTGATGTTATACATGTTGAGAAAAACATATGTGACAGTTTGATTAGAATTTTTTTAGACATAAAAAGGAAATAAAATGATGGGTTTAATACATGATTGTACTTGATATCTATAGGAAAACCTATTGAGTTATTTTTAACTAAGAAAGAGAAAAGGAACATATTTACCTCTAGATTATCATAGATTAAGAAAGTGTGAGAAAATTTATTTTTGTTAATGGTTGAATGGAATTAAAGTACCTAGTTGGTATTCTTTTAATGTATAAAATTTGGTGTTAATGAAGTATTTGAATTTAATATTGATGAAATATCATTAATACTATGTATTGAGACAATATCTACTACCAGTTTCACTCACTACAACAAAACCACCGTTTAGCGGCGGTTTATAATAAACCGCCGCCAAACAATTTTTTTTTTCTTAAACGGCCCCGACCCTTCCCCCACCCCGACTCTCATTCTCACCCGCGCTCCCCCCCGCCCCCCGCTTTCCCTGCGACCCCGGCCCCCCGCGACACCGGCGACACCGGCGACCCCGCAACCCCGGCGACCCTGCTTCCCCGGAGACCCCGCAACCTCGGCGACCCCAGCCCCCTGCGACCCCGGCGACCCCGCGACCCCACGACCCCGGCGACCCGGCTTCCCCAGCGACCTATACAAACCCTAGGGTTTGATTTCTAATTTTTTACTTGTTTTGATATTAGTTTTTTTTATATTATTGTTTCTTGAAGTGACATGTTGTGCTAGATTTCCCTCAACATGTGATTTTTGATCTCATTGATCTTACAGATTAATCATACCAATGTGTATTTACTGTTCGAGCTTCATAATCCTTTAAAATTAATGATTAGCCGATGGTGATGACAAGTATGGTGAATTAGGATGTATGGGGCTCATCTATGTGGGTTAATAATATAACAATTATACTCAACTTCCTTATTTAGTTGATTAGGAATTTTAACATTTTTATAGATGAAAAGTATTGGACATAGTGTTGGATGTAGTGGTGGGTTTAGATGTCTTACCACCGTCATGATTTTGTTTATGCTTTCACCTTTTACCAAAGACGTACTGATGATTACAAGAGTCACTTCCTAGATTATGGAATATGAACCTGGCCTGATAAGACCCACTTTCAGTTTCCCAAATGTGCTTCATAAGAACCGATTTAGTTTCCCTTTTACTCATATATTTTGGAATCCCATATGTTTATTCTGGGGTCTGGCTTCTAAGACATTTTATTTGATTTTTATAATATTGGGATACCCAATCATACATCTTCGAATCTGGATCTTGAGATAATTGATTATGACTATTTGGAATAACATACCATGTGATTGGATGCTCATGGATGATTATGCTCTCTTGAGTGATTGGGATTGTTATGATATCCATGATCTGTCACATGGACATAGTGTTGGACATGGCAATCCACATCATTGATTGGAAATAATGTTTGATTACTCTCTCCTAAGGGAAGTGGTCAATTACCCTCTCCTTGATCAATTACATGATTGAGGTGGTGGACATGGTGAACATCACCATTGATGTGACATATACTCAACAGATAATTATGCTCTACTTGAGTGATTCTGAGGATACTCTTTAGTGTTGGGTGGATGAAACATTACTATATATCCTAGATGTACTTCTTGATGATGTGTATATTGATCGTTATTATGAATAGATTCTGAGCATGTACTTGTGTTTGAATATAATTCCTTTTATATATCACAATAGGGATAGCCCATTAGTGTTCATCTATGTTCCAATATAAGGATAGGCTATGGATCATGGCCTAGGTCTTAGACCTCAGACAATATTTTCTTAACAGGATTTTCCATTAATATACATCATCCAAAATTATAGTTATTGGGGGAGAGTATAGGGGAAGATAGTTCTAAGACGTGTATTCCCCTATAGTGATATGGCTTGCTCAAACATATTTATGGCACTGAATGGAGATGGTTTTGTCAATAAGGATTATAGACTTGAGGATTCAATAATTATGAATGGTTTGATTGGTATGACATCTAGCTCAACACCCTTTTCTAAGGACATCCACATAATAATGATTACAGACCCAAGAATAGGCTCCTATTGTTTCATGACATTTTTCACCTAAATCATATATATACATGTTTATGTGTATACATATACATTTATCGGAATATATATATTTTCCCACATATAAATATAAATATATATTTATAATTCCACAGTAGCTCACTGAATAGGATCACAAAGCCAGGGGTTGATTGTGGTTTCACTTTATTTATTTTATTTATTCATTTTTAGTTTTGTCTCAGCTAGACTGATCACATTCCTTGACCATACATTATATGAGTTTTTATTTTATCTTAATTCTAGATGTTATTACTAGTATTACTGAAATTTTAATGAGTTTTTCATATATACATAAACTATATATTAATGGATATGTGTTGGACTATATTGGTGGTTCCCTACTAAGTATTGTAATCACAACCTGTTTGGGAATCGATTTCACTATGTTACTCGAGAAGAAGTTTGCTTGATTGAAAGACCAAGATAAGGTGCTGACCTAGAGTAATTGAATAGATGGATCAGATATGTATGTGGAGACCGTATAGGTTATATTCCATAGGTATATTAGTGTAGATTTGTATTTCATTTCATTTTCCTTTATGTACTCCAACTTATATGTTCGTACATGTGGATGACTGGTGTTATATGTATGACATGGTTGTTCATGCTTTTAAATATTTTCATTTGTTATTGTATCATGTTCTATTTCAATTTTTACTACTTCTGTAATCGGTTTATTACATCTATGGATGATCTCCTTTCATTTCATCATTAGATACTCTAATATAAGGGTATAATATCCCCAATGTATCACATTTACACCCTCGCGTCTAGTCGTCAATGTATGGAGTACAGGGAAGCACACATATGGACTTATGGATAATTGGCTTGAGGGACCTATTTAGTGTCACCCAGCATGGGATGTTATAGTCATAAAATCTAATTCGAAAAAATTAAATTATCTAAATAATACTATTATTCATATTTAATTTTGATATCATTCTAAAAGAAACCATTTTGATAATCATAATACTTCATTAATTATGTTACGTTCTTGTTTAGGTATGTTAGATAGTTATATAATGTGTTTTCCATTACTATATCATGATACTAAGGATTTAGCAAGAATTTTACTGGTTCCTGACATTATCTTTATATTCAGTCTACACTATAAATTTTAATTAAAATTAGAGGTTTTTGAAAAAATTAGATAAAGGAAAATAGTTCATTTTAAATATCTCAAAATATTTTTAGCATCATTTAAATGAGATTCTATTGGATTAGATTTAAATATTTCACAAATAAATAATGAAAATATAAAGTACAAATTATTTATAATAGATTTATTCGATATGAGAGTTTTATATGAAGACTCTATAGAGAACTTAGGTTGGGGTTATTCCAAATTAACAATGTGTTTTGGTTTTCATGGTAAAGTAGCTACCACGTTGTTAGCACACTGTTTCTCTTTACCAAAGAAACTTCCCCTATCCCAAACACTAAGGGTTCATATCTAACTCAGGGGATCATATTTATTATATTATGTTTCTCTAATCTTATACTATCGTATATATGAATCTCTTTATCTATTTAGTAGTAACTATGTGTTTTAATTTTTCTTATTATTGTGTAGGTACATTGTGATATACATGGATAAAAGTTGGATCACATTACCGAGGAACACACCTTAGTATGTTAAGGGTTTGAATGAGTTTTTAGATTTTGCAATTTCTAATCGATCTGTTGAAGGGAGAATAAAATGTCCATGTCCTAAATGTAAATTTAGAACATGGTTGAAGAGAGATGAGGTTTATGAACATTTAATACTGAAGCAATTCCCTGATCAATATTTGTGTTGGATTTGGCATGGAGAATCGAACGTTACAGAAAGATTGAGCACCGATGTTAATCCGCAGAATGAGGTCCCAAGTTCGTCGACAATTGAAAATGAAATGAAAAACCTAATAAATGATGCATTCGGCACTGCAAGGCACCACTATCAGCATCAAAACATACCAGAACAACCAGAAGAGGGTGCTACAAATTGCAACGTGACAAGTGATGTTTTTGAGACTGAAACACAGGCAGATCAAGATTGTCACATATCATTGGATCCTCCTCTTGATTCTGTGGAGCCAAATGTAAGAGAAAACTTCACTGAGGAAAATGTGTTTCATGATTTAGTTGACGATGGAAATCAAGAGTTGTATTGTGGGTGTTTGAAATATTCAACACTTTCATTTCTGCTGAAGTTGTATCACATCAAATGTCTATGTGGAATTACAAATAAGGAAATGTCCATGATATTGGAATTGATACGTGATGCATTTCCTGAAGCAAAAATCCCAGAATCTTTTTATGATATGAAAAAAGTTGTTAACAAGCTTGGTCTGAATTATAAAAAAATACATGCATGTCCCAATGATTGTATGCTTTATTGGGGAGAGGATTCAAGTAGACCAAATTGCAAGAAATGTTCTTCTTCTAGATGGTAGACAAAGAGTGATGTTGGAAGTCTGAATGAACATAATTTCATGGGGAAGAAGAAGAAAAGGAGCACACCTGCAAAGGTTTTGCGTTACATTCCTTTGAATCCTCGATTGCAATGATTATTCATGTCATCGAAAACCGCCGAACACATGAAGTGGCATTCTGTAGATAATAACAATGATGGGTTAATGAGACATCCATGAGATTCTCAATCGTGGAAAACATTTGATTCATTACATCTCGATTTCTCAGTTGATCCTAGGAATGTTCAATTGGGATTGGCTGCCGATGGATTCAACCCATTTGGGACTTTGAGTACCAATTATAGCATTTGGCCAATTGTTTTGATCCCTTATAATTTTCCTCCATGGATGTGTATGCAACAAACATATTTTATCCTTTCGATGATTATTCTTGAAAAAAAAATCCTGGAAATGATATTGATGTATACTTGCAGCCTTTGATTGACGAATTGCAGGAGTTATGGAGAAACGGTGTTGAGACATTTGATGATTCTTCTAAAACAATGTTCACAATGCATGCTGCTTTAATGTGGACCATTAGTGACTTCCCTGTGCTTGGGAATTTATCTGGTTGGAACACTTATACAGGTTTGGATTGTCCCGTTTGTAACTTTGATTTTGAGCCCAAACGGCTACCTCATAGTAGAAAATGGTGCTTCTTGTGTCATTGAAGATTTCTCGATGCATCACATAGATTTCGGCTGAACAAATCAAAATTTAATTGTTCCATTGATCGTAGACCACCTACAAAGTTTTTAAATGGTTTTGAAATATTGAAACAACTTGAAAATGTTGAAACAGAATTTGGGAAGGTTCATCATTTGAATGATAGCGGAAAATGGGTCCGAAGTGCATCATCAAGCTAAACCGGAACGCAACAATGGAAGAAAAAAAGTATATTCTTCAAACTTCCGTATTGGGAATTTAATTTGTTGCGGCATAATCTTGATGTGATGCATATTGAGAAGAATATCTGTGACAATTTGATTTTCACATTGCTTAATGAGCATGGAAAGTCGAAGGATAATCTCAATGCTCGCAAAGACTTACAACCAATGAACATAAAACGTGATCTCTGGCCAGATGAGAATGAAAAGTATCCTCCGGCAATTTTTTCAATGAAAAATAGGGATAAAGATACATTCCTTCAAATGTTAAATAATGTCAAGGTATCTGATGGGTATTCAAGTAACATATCGAGGTGTGTTGACTTGAATAATCGTAAGTTACATGGATTGAAAAGTCATGATTCACATATTTTGTTACAACAGTTACTACCATTGGCATTGCGTACATTATTACCTGAAAAAATTACTGCTATTGTACTACAGTTCTGCACATTTTTCAGACAATTATGTGAGAAATGTCTACATCCATTTCAGCTTGACAACCTCTAGAAGAGGTTTGTATTGACCCTTTGCGCTATGGAGATGATCTTTCCTCCGTCCTTTTTTACTGTAATGATGCATTTAACTGTACATTTGGTTGAGGAAGCTAAATTAGGAGGCCCCGTTCATTATCGATGGATGTATCCAATTGAGAGGTACTTTATTTATATGTCTTCCAGTTAAGTAAACAATTTTTGGTACTTAATTAAATGCATAATTATGTTTATTTTATTTCACAGATATCTTGGACATTTGAAATCATACGTGAGAAATAAAGCTCAACCAGAAGGCTCAATTGTTGAAGGCTATTTGGCTGAGGAGTGTCTTACCTTTTGTTATCGACACTTGGATGATATTGAGACAAGATTTAATCGAGTTGGACGTGTTGATGACACATTGACTCAATCTGAAATACATCAGAAATCCAAAATATTTCCTGCTATTGGCCGATCAGTTGGGAGGACCTCAAATGCGACACTGACTGAATTGGAATTATTACAGGCACATAGATATGTGCTGCTGAATAGTGACATTGCAGATCCATTTATTGAAGAGTTGAGGATACAAACAAAGAGACGAATGAGAGGCCGAACACGAAATGAGAAAGATATAACGAAAGCTGTTAATAAAGAGATTGTAGAATGGTTTGCACGACGTATAAGTTCATAAATATTACAATAAATATGAATATTAGTTTGACACATACATTTTGTGAATCTAATAAATTATATTTCTTTTTTCAGATCATGAATACTGATACTCGAGCAGAGGTGTCAGAATATTTGAAGTTTCTTGCTAGAGGTCCTCTAAAAGAAGTTAGAAAGTTCAACGCTTATAATGTGAATGGCTTTAGATTTCGTACAGTCGATCGGGAAGTGGGTTTGAAAACACAGAATAGTGGTATATTTACATTTGCTGAAGTGGAATACTATGGAAAGCTATATGATATTATTGAATTAAACTACCATGGACATTTTTTGGTTGTTTTATTCAAATGAAAATGGGTCGATATTATCAGAGGTGTTAAAATAGATTCCTTGCAATTTACTTCTGTGAACTTATCTCGCTTGATGGATGTTGGTGATCGTGAACTGCATGATCCATATATCTTAGCATCGCAAGCAAAAATGGTATATTATGTGAATGATGTTGCCGATGAAGGGTGGAGTGTAGTTTCTCATGCAATACAAAGAGATTTGTATGATATGGGTGATGAAGTGGAAAATTTGACCTCTGAAATTGAATTTAATTAGCAACAGGAAGCAGAATTAGTTGTCGATCATGATATTGAAAATATTAGTCTAGCAAGGATGAATGAAGTGGATGAAGCAATGGAGCAGGAAACCGACATGATTGAAGGAGAAAATGATTGTATGTACAATTTTTTATTTATTCAGCAACCACTTGTTTTATTTCTGCACTCTTCATTATCATTGTTATATATATTTTGTTCATTAGTACTGGGCATCTATTATCATTTTTAATTTTTTTTCTGCATAATTTTTTTGAAATATATATTCTGAACTTAATTTTATTTGATTAAATGACATGAATGCCAAGGAATAAGAGGTATATTGTTTCATCTAGTTCCCCGACAGATGGTGATCCATTTGTCTCCCTCCCCACGACATCTGAGACGCCAGGTGTCGACACCCCTACACCATCCCCCCCTGCACCATCTCTCACACCTTCCGTGGATGTCCCAGTAGAGGGTGAGTCGTCGACTCCCCTTTCAGAAGGCTCAGCAGTGGGGCAGCGTCGTGCCCCTTCTAGTTCATCCTGGACACACTGGAGTGTCACTATCATAGGTACAAATTTTAATTAAATAAATTTATTGCATTTTGTTTATACTAATTGTTTTCTCATTTAAGATGACAAAAATGAAACCGTGATGAAAAATATAAAAAGTTCAGATGTTTGGAATCTGAATGGCGAGAAGATTGTTGTGCCATTTGATTCTTACGGGGTCCCTACGGATGATGCCGCGGGGTTACTTGGCCAGATTCTAGGCCATCTGGCAGTGGAGCCGATTTCCCTTCCCATTTCATATGATGATTGGAGACATATGCCTTAAAGTTGGAAAAATGAAGTGTTTGATTCTCAAATAAAGGTAAATTTATTACATTATGGTTCAATTGAATGTCATGTTACTAATATGTTCAAAATTAATTTCTGTATACAGATGTTCTTCCACTTTACTGTTGCTGATGTGATAGCACGGAAGTGGACGTTGAAAAATCTAGGTAAGAAGTGGAAATATTTCAAATGGCGATTATGGTGTGATGTCAACGATACTTCGTTGACCACGCAACAAATGTATGAGAAGCTACCCAGTGGGGTACCAAAAGAGCAGTGGAAAGTGTTTGTTGACAGACATCGTGATCAGAAGCGGATGGTATTGAAATATATATTATTATATGATCCTCATTTTACATTTATACATGTATATGAAAAGGACATGACATTAAATACATCAGTATTAAATTGCTTTTTATTTATTTCAGGATCTTTCAAGACAAAATGCATCAAACCGGGCAAAGCAAGTCATCCCGAACACTGCGGGCTCAAAAAGTTTTTTTAGAAGCCGAACGACATTGGTAATCTTTTAATTAGTTTAAATATTTATAAGACAATATTATCTATTTAATATATTGAATTATTGATTTATCTTTGTTTAATGCAGTCACAGAGTTTAGGGCATGAAGCATCCAGGACTGAACTGTGGTTGGATGTTCATAAGAAATCAGATGGAAGTTTTGTTAACAAGCCTGCTAAAGAAGTTGGGGTATAAAGTCAATTTTTCATCATAATAACTTATTATCAGTTTTTACTATGTTAATATATTTTGATATTTGATTTATAGGTAAAAATTAAAGAGCTATGGGATGCCAATCATGTGCATTCCTACTCAGTCTCCCAGAATGACCCGGTTGCTCAGGTCCTTGGGAAGGAGCATGCTGGGAGAGTGCGCGGGATGGGTTTGGGACCCGTACCATATGATATTTTTAGCAGGCCATCGGGGATAACAACTTCATCTACTCCTGACTTTAGTCAGCCCATACTCGGAGATGATAAGAGAGAGATTGTTTCTTTACGAAGCACAGTTCACCAACAGGGGGATCAGATATCTGCATTGCATAAAGAGTTGATTGAAATACGTCAGCAGATGAGAAGATATGCCCCTGGTGGTAGTGCATCGACTGGTGGTATGCAGGTAAATCACAAAAAATCAAAATCATTTAGTTTGCTAACTTTCATTGGTTTAAAGTTTTAATATAAATATGCAATCGTATTTAATTTTCAATATAATGTTCTTACAGGTGACAGCACAAAGTGGAGATGAAGGTGGAGAGGGTGATGATGCATCATTAGACCCTGAGTAGTTGTATTGTTGATTTGTAATATGAAAACAGTTGGTTTGTATATGTAACATTTGTGGCACATAGTTTCCACCACACATTTTCATGTCCTAAAATTTCCTTGATTTCTCATTTTCCTTTTATGCATTTTATTGATTTATGATGTTTCTTTTTAAGTCTTGATTTCTAGAGTGTGATATACATCATTTAGGAATAAATTGTTTGATTAGCCTACTGAGTAGTTGCATGTCTTGATTTCTCGAGTGTGATATACATCATTTAGGAATATATTGTTTGATTTCTGATGTTTCTTTTTATGTCTTGATTTCTTGTTTTTATCATCTACTATGCATTGAATCTTATTGATTGACAATTGATGATATGGATTACTTATTGTTTTTATCATCTACTATATCTACTAATTCTGGCATTTCCAGCATCCATGTGTACAATTATTTGGATGTTATAAGTTGATAGGGGGGCTGGAGCAGGGGGGAGAGGGGGTGTTGGTGCTGGGGGGATGTGTGTGTGTATGTGGGTCTAAGATTATGAAACTCAATAGGGTGGTTATAAATATTATAATTGTTCATGACTCAAGGTTCACCCACAAATCCTTTCTTGGTTTCATTAGAGTTTTAATAGCATTGGACTTATCTTCAGGAGGGGACTCGCAATGCTTGCTCATGGCTATGGTTGGATCAAAAACATGGACCCCAAAAAACAATGATCCATCAAAAGGTACATGCTTAAATATTTTTTTAGAATATTTCAAAACAATCCCTATGTCAATGATGAGGGAGATGTTTTGTACTATGAAATTGAGCTCAAACTATTCAAATGTATAACGACCCATACTTTACATACATTGTTAATACTTCAAAATTGAAGCACACTTATTACAACATATGACAAAACCACAAAGGACCGTATAGGTATAGTGTCTTTAGAAACTGGGAAACATAAAAAACTGGTTCATAAATCTTCTACAGTGTCTCCCATTTATTTCATCATATCTAGGGTCCCTTTTAGCATATTCTACTTAATATCCATCTTCCTGACCTGGGGAAAAGAAAACATAAAAGGGTGAGCTCAAATGCTCAGCAAGGGCAAATAAAGGAAATAAAAATCATATCATATCTTTTTGAAAATCAAAACCTGCAAAAGAGATCATAATATCTTAACATGGAATAAATCATAGAAGTGAAAATGAGATCCCCATAATCATAACATAAAACTTGAAACTTTGTGGCATGCACACATAATCATGGAAAATCATTTCTTGTTAGTCATGACTCATTGCCAAGACTATCTTAGTGGACAAAGTCCCTTTCTGAACCGAGTTCACTCCTCGTTTCAGTCCTGTATCACTGAACCGAAATAACCCTCCGTTCCAGCCATGTCTATCTCATGAGATATAAAATCTTTACCCAATGCATTGGAGGGAGATATAGGTCCCACCCATCTTATAATGAATCCTTTCTTATGTGTGCCACATAATCATAAATCTTACATCATCACATAACCCATGTAATAAAAATGGGATTCTTAAACAACATGACATCATAAAACAATTCATATAAGATAAAGGAATTCATAAAAATAATTCCATCACAACATGATCAAATCAATTTAACAATAGGGATAAAAACAGAACCCTTTATTATCTTAGATGGAAAATAATTTTGATAAAACACTTGAACTCCATTCTTGAGGAAAATATCCTTTCTTCTTCAAAAACATTTTTTCCTTTCTTAACATGTCATATGACTTTAAAATAAAAGAATTTTATTAAAAATAAACTTGAAAACTTGTAAAGGAAGCTTATTGGAAATAATGTTTTAAAAATCCATTCATGCCGTATAAGTTAAAAAAAACATTCTTCGTACTTTTGTCGGAAAAGTCAAAAAGTACCTCGTACGAAAAACGACAAAAGATTCCTTTCATACATATTACTAAAAACTCACCGAAGGGTAAAAATGGATTTAAACAATTGTAGGTGGATGGAAATAATATTACATATTGATGAAACATGGATGTGGATGATAAAATACACCCCAGTAAATACTTACGAATAAACAATCTCGGATAAAAATGAGATTGTGATATTTCCCTTACCTTAGGTCCAATTTGCTTTGTACGTGTCCGAAGCTCCTGTATAATGGTTTAAATAATGTTATTGACTTATTCCAGAATCATACATATTGATATGATATCATATATGGTTGTATTCTTAGCTTCTTGATAGTAATATTTCATTGTTACTTGTTACTCGGGTCTTTATAACTTTTTGTTCTTATGCGTGTTTTGCCGAATACATTCTTATTCATATTTTAAGGTTATAGATTCCTTATATCCAGAATGGTATTAGTGTAACATATATCATATTTATTCATTCAATTCATTTATATAATCATTATGAAATGAAGATCATGTAGAACGAGTCGCATCACATCGTGGAGACGGTATTCCGTACGTACGTACGAGTGATGATATCGTTCCTATGATCGTGGAATTGTATTGGAGTATATATATATATATTATTTCAGTATCAATATTACTTCATAATAATCATATATAGTTACTCATTACACCATTATACCCATCCTTGTAAGGTGATGGTGGAAAATAGATTACACCACGGCGTGGAGACGGTATTCCGTAAGTACGCACGCGCGGTGATTTCATTTTTCCGTAGGATGGATAGAAGGTGAATTAGGGTTGTTTCATATTTATAATAACATATCAGTATGTAAGTAATACTGATGTTATTACTTTATCATTAAACAACTAAAGAAGAAGAAGTTGAAGAAGAAAGAAATTGAAAAGATCGGTAATGGATATTACCTTTTCTTTGGAACGCCTCTTTGAATCCTCCACTTAAGGAACTATGATTGGTCTTTGGAGAAGACCAGGACCTCTAGGATTATTCTAGGGAAGTGGAGAGGAGAAAATGGCAGGGGTTGGCCGAGCTTGAGTGCTCAAAATTGGTGTGAGGAGGAGGGGGAGGAGGTGCCCTTTTATAAGGGAGGAGAGGGGCACCTTAGGAATATCTCAAAATATTATTTTATATTAAAGTCAAAATCGGTTTATAATGGTTCCAAAGGGTCTTATTTCGAAGCTAAAGTGGGGAAGGGTCGAAATCCTATCAACCAATAAGATTTAGACAAGTTTAGGGTATTATTTTAACCTTATCAATTAGATTTAACTCTAAGTTAATTAATTTAACTTTTACCGTGTCTTTTTGTTTTCTTTCACTATATGGTTAATACACTTAATATAACATGCCAAACAAACCCCAAATTGTTTATTATTAATATATATATCCTTATCTAAGTCATTTGGCCGAACCTTAGATTTTTAGGAATAAAATAACAATTAATAATATAATATTTGATTTAAAAACTATTTTGTGTCAATTTTGACACTATTTGATATATGATTTTTTTGAAAGTCATAACATAATTATATGTTCGAACCAAGTTGATTAAATCAACACTAATATATCATAGTAACCTAGAAAATTAGTGGAATTCATAAAAAGTCTCAAATTACATTTATTTTGGTGTTTATAACATCAATTATGTCAATATTTCATTAATAAGATAATTACTGCATCATCTTTGTGTCATAAATAAATTAAATTATTTGATGTCTAAAAATTACCATCTTTTTAGCTTTCTAATGAATATTTACAATCGAATTTATCTTATGTATAACCCCATATTAAAAATTATTTAGTTATTAAACTTTGATTTTAACTATTTTAACCCTTCTTTAAATAAATTAATAATAAATGTCCTAATCTAATCCAAGTGGGCCTAAATGGTCATATTTTGTTCCTAAGTTTTTTTTTGGTCGAATTACACTTGTCCAATAGAATTAGGACATGTGTTAGGGTAATATTAATATCATATTTACCCTTAGTTACCCTATTTACTATTAACCGCGGTAAAAAAAGTAAAAAGTTACTATTCACCAAAAAATTATTTTCATCTCATTGAACCACATTTTAGTCCTTGATATTAACCGTGTCTCTCGGATTTTCGAAATTCCATTCACAGAAGCGGTAAAATTAAGTTTTATGCAAAAATTCAGTTTTTTTAACCTACCACTTAGTGGTTTCACTATTCATCAAAAATTGAAAGTTTTCAGAAAAATACTAAAATTTCACCCTAGGCTAATTTCGATATTCTGAGTCCAAAAATGAAGTCCATTTTGAAAAATAAAATTTATAACATTTCAAAAAGTGGTTATTACTATTCATAACGACTAATTTTAATAGCATATTGTTGTTTAGTGAAACTCGGTATTGCGTACGACGCAAGCTATCGAGGAAGGTCGCGATTGCGTGTAAAGCAAGCCAAGCAAGTGTTGTGTAGAAAAAGATTCCTTTGATGATTTTTATAACATAAAAGTCTCGGGTGTTACATTCTACCCCCCTTAAAAAGAATTTCGCCCTCGAAATTCGTCACTTTGTAACAAACAAATGAGGATAATTCTCACTCATCATATCCTCAAGCTCCCATGTAGCTTCTTCAAGTTGGTGGTTCCTCCATAAAACTTTCACCAAGCGAGTGGTCTTGTTTCGTAGGACTTTTTCGCTACGATCCAGAATCTCTATCGGCTGTTCTTCATAAGAAAGATCTTGCTCCAGCGGTACAACTTCTGAGCTGAGTACATGTGAAGGATCTGGTATGTACTTTCTCAGGAGAGATACATGGAACACATCGTGAACTTGAGAGAGATTCAGTGGAAGCGCCAATCGGTAAGCTACCTTCCCAACACGATCCAGTATTTCGAAAGGACCGATATATCTAGGGCTCAACTTCCCCTTCTTTCCAAATCTCATAACCCTCTTCCAGGGAGATATTCGTAAGAACACTTTATCGCCCACTTCAAACTCTAGGTCTTTTCTTCGGTTGTCGGCATAACTTTTCTGTCGACTCTGAGCTGCTCTTATGTGTTGTTGAATAGATCTGACCTTTTCTGCCATTTCATCAACGAGATCAGGTCCTAATAGCTTTCTTTCCCCAACTTCATCCCAGCAAGTTGGAGTCCTGCATTTCTTTCCATAGAGAGATTCATAAGGAGCCATCTGAATACTGGAGTGAAAGCTATTATTATAAGAAAATTCCACCAAAGGTAGGTGTTGATCCCAACCTCCTTTGAAATCCATAGAGCAATCTCTCAACATATCTTCTAGGGTTTGAATTGTTCTCTCAGACTGACCGTCTGTCTGGGGATGATAAGCAGTGCTGAAACTCAACTCTGTATCCAGAGTATGCTGAAGACTTCGCCAGAACTTCGAGGTAAATCTCGGATCCCGATCAGATATAATAGAAAGTGGTACTCCATGCAATCTTACCACTTCCTTTACATATATCCTGGCAAGCTGATCTAGAGAGAAATCCTCTCTAATAGGAATGAAGTGTGCAGACTTTGTAAGACGATCAACTATGACCCAGATAGCATTATTGCCTTTGGATGTTTTAGGAAGTCCTGTGACAAAGTCCATAGTGATGTTTTCCCATTTCCATTCGGGTATGGGTAATGGTTGTAACATCCCCTTAGACTTCTGTCTCTCAGCTTTAACTTGTTGACAAACCAAGCATCGAGAGACATATTCAGCAACATCTCTTTTCATGCCATCCCACCAGAAGTACTCTTTCAGGTCCCTATACATCTTCGTGCTTCCAGGATGAATAGAGAATGAAGAACTATGAGCCTCATCCAGCAGCTCCTTCTTTAATTCGGGGATGGGAGGAACACAAACCCGATTCCTGAACTTTATTATCCCATCACAATCAAGGTTGAATTCAGGAACCTTTCTCACCTTCTTTTGTAACTCGACATCTTCTTTCTGTGCCTCTTTAATCTTCACATGTATAGATGGTTGAACATTCATTTGAGAAAGATAAGATTTTTCCCCTTCTATTATAATTCCAAGATCCATCCTTTGTAAATCCATAAATATTGGATCTTTTGTGATCCTCATCATGGATAAACTAGCATGGTCTTGTCGACTTAATGCATCTGCCACCTTGTTTGCTTTCCCAGGGTGGTAATGGATTGAGCAGTCATAATCCTTAATCAGCTCCAACCATCTTCTTTGACGCATATTCAACTCCTTTTGTGTGAAAATATACTTTAAACTTTTATGATCAGTATAAATATCACACCTTTCACCATAAAGGTAATGCCTCCAAATCTTTAATGCAAAGATTACCGCAGCCAACTCCAAATCATGTGTTGGGTAATTTTGCTCATGGATTTTCAACTGTCATGAGGCATAAGCTATCACCATATCATTTTGCATAAGAACACACCCCAATCCCTTCTTGGATGCATCACTGTAGATCACAAACCTTTCTCCACTACAAGGCAGTGTGAGCACAGGTGCACTGGATAACCTTCTTTTCAACTCCTTGAAATTCTCTTCACATTCCTCTGTCCAGACAAACTTAACTCCTTTCCGAGTCAACTTGGTGAGTGGATTAGATAATTGTGAAAAATCTTTTACAAAACGTCGATAATATCCAGCCAAACCAAGAAAACTTCGGATCTCAGTTACTGTTGTTGGTCTCGACCATCTTTCGATAACCTCTGTTTTTGCTGGATCCACAGATATCCCCTCTTTTGAGATTATGTGACCCAAAAATGCAACTTTTTGAAGCCAAAATTCACACTTGGTAAATTTGGAATAAAGCTTCTCCTTTCTCAGGGTCTTCAATATAATTCTCAAGTGATCTTCATGTTCTTCCTTGCTCTTTGAATAGACAAGAATATCGTCTATAAAGACTACCACAAATTGATCAAGATAGTCTCTAAAGACTCTATTCATTAGATCCATGAAGATAGCAGGGGCATTAGTAAGACCAAATGGCATCACTATAAATTCATAGTGTCCATACCTTGTACGGAAAGCCGTCTTTGGTATATCCTCCCTTTTGACCCTTAATTGATGATACCCTGAACGAAGATCAATCTTGGAAAAGTATTGAGCTCCGCGTAGTTGGTCAAACAAGTCATCAATGCGTGGGAGAGGATATTTGTTCTTGATAGTGATCTTGTTAAGTTCTCGATAATCAATGCAGAGTCTCATTGATCCATCTTTCTTCTTAACAAATAGAACAGGTGCTCCCCAAGGTGACGCACTAGGGCGTATGAATCCCTTATCAAGATTCTCTTGGAGTTGCTTCTTCAATTCCTGCAACTCAATTGGGGCCATTCTATAAGGTGTCTTTGAAATTGGAAAAGCACCCGGTACGAGTTCTATTGAAAACTCAACTTCACAATTTGGTGGAAGACCCGGCAATTCCTCCGGAAAGACATCATCAAACTCCCGTACAATGGGCATATTCTTAATCGTGAGTTTCTCACCAACCATTTGAGATAAATAACCTTCATTTAGTGGAATCAATACCCATAAGATGGAAGAAATTTCCACTGGAAGGTTATGTTCATCCTTGCATTGATAGACGATCGTAGATTGATCTGGAATATAAAATGTGACTTCCCTTCTTTGGCAATTGATATGAGCTCCATGTAGAGAAAGCCAATCCATGCCAAGAATCACATCAAATTCCACTAAAGGAAGGATCACAAGATTTGCAGGAAGCACTTTCCCACAAACTTCGATCGGAGAATAATTATAAACTTTTGATGCGATTGATGTGCCATTAGGTGTTGTCACAGTTAACTCAACATCTAATTGTTGAGGTAATACGGTGATAACCTTAGAAAATTCTTCAGAAATAAAAGAGTGGGTGGATCCAGAATCAAATAAAACATTTGCTACTTTAGAGTGGATGGTAAGTGTACCTTTCACCACTTCGTTATCGTACTCCACATCGCTGATAGAAATTGCATGTGACTTTCCTTTGTCTTTAGCCTTAAGATTTTGTTGACGTCGACCATCATCATCAACCCTTGGATTTGGGCATTGATTGGCATAATGCCCCATCTCCTTGCACTTGAAACATTGAAGTGTAGTAGGTTCATTATGTGTATCCCTTCCTTTGTTTGCATCATTAGACATCTTCTTCCCATTATCACGGCATTCAAATGCCCGATGACCTTCCTTTCCACATTTAAAACATTTACTTGTCCCTTTAAGACAACTCCCTCCATGTTTCTTTCCACACTTTGAGCATAAGGGAAAGTTCATCTTCTTTTCAGTGTGCTCTTTAGAGTTTCCTTTGAATTCCATCTTCCTCTTCTTATCAAACCCATGTGACTGATGGGTTACTCCAATCTCCATCTCAACTTTGAGAGCACATCGAACGATTTCCTCGTAGCTATTGAAGTCCCTTATGGCTAACGCCCTTCGAAGACTTGGTTTTAAGCCATTAAAGAATCGATCGATCTTACTCTCAGGTTGGATAATAATACCAGAAGCGTACCTTGCAAGTCTTGTAAAATTTGCTTCATAGGTACCAACAGATTCATCATCCCTTTGCTTCAGTTCAAGAAACTCTTTCTCCATCTTTGTTCAGAGAATACGAGGGAATTACTTATTGAAAAATAAGTTCTTGAACTCGTCCCATTCCATAGACTCAATTTCATCCCTTTGCCTCGTATTCTTAACAAGATTCCACCATTGATCAGCATCTCCTTCCAAACGATACACTGCTAGGATGACTTTATCATGTTCAGAACATTGAAGAACTGAAAATATCTTTTCAGTTGTACTAATCCATTGTTCAGCAACTAATGGATCAGTAGACCCACTGAAAGAAGGTGGACGCTGCCTCATGAAGGATTCAACATAATGTTGCTCCTTCCTTTGCTCGTTTGGAAGTCCTGCATGATTCATAGCTTGAGAAAGTTGTGTGAGCATGGCTATAAGATTTTGCATTCCAGCTCCCATATCGTTTGGTTGCTCAGGGGGACAATCATTGCATTGCCCATCGCATTCCGCATTAACACGGTTCCTTCGGGTTCCAGCCATTGACTAAAACCAAGAAGAATAGTGTGAGCAACACTAATTATAATAGGAAACCACATAATTCAAGAATAAAATTTTCATGCTTATGGTCTTATCCTAGGTTATTCAAGGACATTTCTAAAACACTAAGATTGTGTTCTATGCTTAGACTCATGCTTAGGGTTCTTACTAAGGCTTTCACATCCTAGTTTCCAAAGGTTGACTATACCTTTCCTCTGATACCAACTATAACGACCCATACTTTACATACATTGTTAATACTTCAAAATTGAAGCACACTTATTACAACATATGACAAAACCACAAAGGACCGTATAGGTATAGTGTCTTTAGAAACTGGGAAACATAAAAAACTGGTTCATAAATCTTCTACAGTGTCTCCCATTTATTTCATCATATCTAGGGTCCCTTTTAGCATATTCTACTTAATATCCATCTTCCTGACCTGGGGAAAAGAAAACATAAAAGGGTGTGCTCAAATGCTCAGCAAGGGCAAATAAAGGAAATAAAAATCATATCATATCTTTTTGAAAATCAAAACCTGCAAAAGAGATCATAATATCTTAACATGGAATAAATCATAGAAGTGAAAATGAGATCCCCATAATCATAACATAAAACTTGAAACTTTGTGGCATGCACACATAATCATGGAAAATCATTTCTTGTTAGTCATGACTCATTGCCAAGACTATCTTAGTGGACAAAGTCCCTTTCTGAACCGAGTTCACTCCTCGTTTCAGTCCTGTATCACTGAACCGAAATAACCTTCCGTTCCAGCCATGTCTATCTCATGAGATATAAAATCTTTACCCAATGCATTGGAGGGAGATATAGGTCCCAACCATCTTATAATGAATCCTTTCTTATGTGTGCCACAGAATCATAAATCTTACATCATCACATAACCCATGTAATAAAAATGGGATTCTTAAACAACATGACATCATAAAACAATTCATATAAGATAAAGGAATTCATAAAAATAATTCCATCACAACATGATCAAATCAATTTAATAATAGGGATAAAAACAGAACCCTTTATTATCTTAGATGGAAAATAATTTTGATAAAACACTTGAACTCCATTCTTGAGGAAAATATCCTTTCTTCTTCAAAAACATTTTTTCCTTTCTTAACATGTCATATGACTTTAAAATAAAAGAAGTTTATTAAAAATAAACTTGAAAACTTGTAAAGGAAGCTTATTGGAAATAATGTTTTAAAAATCCATTCATGCCGTATAAGTTAAAAAAAACATTCTTCGTACTTTTGTCGGAAAAGTCAAAAAGTACCTCGTACGAAAAACGACAAAAGATTCCTTTCATACATATTACTAAAAACTCACCGAAGGGTAAAAATGGATTTAAACAATTGTAGGTGTATGGAAATAATATTACATATTTATGAAACATGGATGTGGATGATAAAATACACCCCAGTAAATACTTACGAATAAACAATCTCGGATAAAAATGAGATTGTGATATTTCCCTTACCTTAGGTCCAATTTGCTTTGTACGTGTCCGAAGCTCCTGTATAATGGTTTAAATAATGTTATTGACTTATTCCAGAATCATACATATTGATATGATATCATATATGGTCGTATTCTTAGCTTCTTGATAGTAATATTTCATTGTTACTTGTTACTCGGGTCTTTATAACTTTTTGTTCTTATGCGTGTTTTGCCGAATACATTCTTATTCTTATTTTAAGGTTATAGATTCCTTATATCCAGAATGGTATTAGTGTAACATATATCATATTTATTCATTCAATTCATTTATATAATCATTATGAAATGAAGATCATGTAGAACGAGTCGCATCACATCGTGGAGACGGTATTCCGTACGTACGCACGAGTGATGATATCGTTCCTATGATCGTGGAATTGTATTGGAGTATATATATATATATTATTTCAGTATCAATATTACTTCATAATAATCATATATAGTTACTCATTACACCATTATACCCATCCTTGTAAGGTGATGGTGGAAAATAGATTACACCACGGCGTGGAGACGGTATTCCGTACGTACGCACGCGCGGTGATTTCATTTTTCCGTAGGATGGATAGAAGGTGAATTAGGGTTGTTTCATATTTATAATAACATATCAGTATGTAAGTAATACTGATGTTATTACTTTATCATTAAACAACTAAAGAAGAAGAAGTTGAAGAAGAAAGAAATTGAAAAGATCGGTAATGGATATTACCTTTTCTTTGGAACGCCTCTTTGAATCCTCCACTTAAGGAACTATGATTGGTCTTTGGAGAAGACCAGGACCTCTAGGATTATTCTAGGGAAGTGGAGAGGAGAAAATGGCAGGGGTTGGCCGAGCTTGAGTGCTCAAAATTGGTGTGAGGAGGAGGGGGAGGAGGTGCCCTTTTATAAGGGAGGAGAGGGGCACCTTAGGAATATCTCAAAATATTATTTTATATTAAAGTCAAAATCGGTTTATAATGGTTCCAAAGGGTCTTATTTCGAAGCTAAAGTGGGGAAGGGTCGAAATCCTATCAACCAATAAGATTTAGACAAGTTTAGGGTATTATTTTAACCTTATCAATTAGATTTAACTCTAAGTTAATTAATTTAACTTTTACCGTGTCTTTTTGTTTTCTTTCACTATATGGTTAATACACTTACTATAACATGCCAAACGAACCCCAAATTGTTTATTATTAATATATATATCCTTATCTAAGTCATTTGGCCGAACCTTAGATTTTTAGGAATAAAATAACAATTAATAATATAATATTTGATTTAAAAACTATTTTGTGTCAATTTTGACACTATTTGATATATGATTTTTGTGAAAGTCATAACAGAATTATATGTTCGAACCAAGTTGATTAAATCAACACTAATATATCATAGTAACCTATAAAATTAGTGGAATTCATAAAAAGTCTCAAATTACATTTATTTTGGTGTTTATAACATCAATTATGTCAATATTTCATTAATAAGATAATTACTGCATCATCTTTGTGTCATAAATAAATTAAATTATTTGATGTCTAAAAATTACCATCTTTTTAGCTTTCTAATGAATATTTACAATCGAATTTATCTTATGTATAACCCCATATTAAAAATGATTTACTTATTAAACTTTGATTTTAACTATTTTAACCCTTCTTTAAATAAATTAATAATAAATGTCCTAATCTAATCCAAGTGGGCCTAAATGGTCATATTTTATTCCTAAGTTTGTTTTTGGTCGAATTACACTTGTCCAATAGAATTAGGACATGTGTTAGGGTAATATTAATATCATATTTACCCTTAGTTACCCTATTTACTATTAACCGCGGTAAAAAAAGTAAAAAGTTACTATTCACCAAAAAATTATTTTCATCTCATTGAACCACATTTTAGTCCTTGATATTAACCGTGTCTCTCGGATTTTCGAAATTCCATTCACAGAAGCGGTAAAATTAAGTTTTATGCAAAAATTCAGTTTTTTTAACCTACCACTTAGTGGTTTCACTATTCATCAAAAATTGAAAGTTTTCAGAAAAATACCAAAATTTCACCCTAGGCTAATTTCGATATTCTGAGTCCAAAAATGAAGTCCATTTTGAAAAATAAAATTTATAACATTTCAAAAAGTGGTTATTACTATTCATAACGACTAGTTTTAATAGCATATTGTTGTTTAGTGAAATTCGGTATTGCGTACGACGCAAGCTATCGAGGAAGGTCGCGATTGCGTGTAAAGCAAGCCAAGCAAGTGTTGTGTAGAAAAAGATTCCTTTGATGATTTTTATAACATAAAAGTCTCGGGTGTTACAAAATGAATGATAATCCATTAAAGGTTTCATTGATAGAGAAATTGAGGATTCTTCTAGTGTAAGAGATCCATGGGAATTGATGCCCTTATATTGTAAGTAAGTATGAACATAGAACTTATGGAAACTCCTGCACTGTCAAAGGTTTATTCTGGTATGGATTTCCATTTTCTATTCAGTTGATATAATCCTTAATTTTGGATACTTTAAGAGGAGATCATTGAATTTAGTTTGGGTATTTCAATGAAATGGGCTTCTTTTTGTCTGCATTTTTGCTTCTATATGGCAGTCCTATGTTCCACCATATGTTCTGTTCTCTTTTTGACCATTTTCCATCTTTGCTATTGGCCAAATTGATAATAAGAAGTATGATACTCCATTGTTTTTCAGTACTTTCATAGTATTCTGTTACTCCTTTTCACTGGCTGTTTCAGTTTGCTCTTCCAATATCTGGCAAACTAATTTTTGCTATGTATTGGAGCATGTATCTCAAAAGGTAGGTGTTTTCTGAAGCTACTGTTTTGTGCCTATTCCTACCACTTATAAACAATATTTATGTCTGCTATTTTGGTATTTTGAAGTAACTGTTTTGTCTTTACCTCCTGCAAATATATCCATCCTTATAAGTCCCCATCAATTTGAAGAAAAACAAAACATTTGTGAAGCAAAACTAGATATCAATCTGAAACATTTGTTGATGAACATCTGTGATAATCATTCGAAAGCTCATGAATTTTGCATCCAAAATCTGCAAAATCAGAATTGGAAGATGCAAGAATAGCTACTGTTTTTTACTTTCTCAATTGTAATTTTTTACAAAACATAGTCCACATTTTGATAATATTCATTTTACCATTGTGTTATAGATACATCAAGTCACTCAATCCTTGGGATTAACCAACAAATACTACAGGTTTGAGTTAAAGAGTATTGACATGATGGTTCATCCAAAAATATAGATATTGGTGCTTAATTAAATCTAATAGACCATTCTCACTCTCTCTAATGTGAATTCATGTTCACACTAAAACATCCCAACCAACAGAAATAACAAATAAAACTATTTTTCTAAGATGCTCATCATGTTTACATCAATTCCTATACACACATGACCATCTATTTGATGTCTATGATGATCATGTGCAGTACTGTTGTAGATCATTTTATTTAGATGATGATATAATGGATATAATTTACTATTCCATTCTTAGATATGCATTTCTATTTTAGATGATGACCATAAGCTCTATGTTATGTTGATGATGTATAGTTCCCAGTATTTTGATCATGTGCAGTTCCCAGTATTTTGATCATGTGCACTTCTGTTGATCCTATAAAATTATATTATAGATCATTTGATCATGTGAAGTTCTGTTGTAGATCATGGTATATCATTTTATTTAGATTATGACACAATGGAGGTAAATTTGGAGTTTCTTGGAACACTAAAACTGGGTAAGTTACAACAATATTGTAGTATTTCTTCTACTCAGGTATGTGTTTTCTATTTTCAATCACCACTATTTTTATAAAATCATTGCAACCAGAAATACTGAATTTTTTCATGTCATATTCATTTCCCCTGACTAACATATATACTGCATTTATTATGAACTAATAGAAACTGTTAGAAATCTGCTTCAATGAATTCATTTTTCAATAATATATGCTACTTATTCATTAAATCAAGTGTAGCTAATACATGGACATAAGATAGAGTGACATACAGTTGGTTAATGGATTCTATATAAAAATATAATTTATACATCATTTTCATAGTGAACCAATGATGATTTGGTTGCTTTATGTTAACCCTTGATGCATTATTTTTAGAATATTCTTCCATGATTGTGCCTTTGGACCCAAATTATGGTTAAACCTTGTTCTAAATTTTTATAAATTTTTAGGGGTTTGAAATATATTTTATATCTACCACTATATTGTTAGTACGGTTTGAGATTTTCCAATTGGTTATCTATGAATTTTGGGCATTGTGATTTTTATATACTTCCTTGAGTATACCCATATACCTCAATGTTGTGAAAAAAATTCTGAGTTTTTATAAATGCTATATTAAATTATATGATAATTTTTTAGTTACCTTAAATTAAACTAATGGTTACAACTTTACCCTAGTATGGAAATAACCTTATTACACACAAACATATTTCTATGGCTCTTGGGACATCTTCCTTTGATGTTAATGAATCTGATAATAGAAAAAAAATGATCAAAGATAAAATTTGATAGGGAATGAACATTTACTGAATAAAATGTGCACTAGAATATGATATTTAAATTTATTTCCATGCCTAATGTGATATATTTAGGGATGAAATCTTTAGATGTTATTTGAAGTCTTTCCATTGAACTAAATGTTTTAAATGACAATGTTATGTGGTGTAGGGGATAAATGTTTCATTTTTTCAAGTTTTCTGGTTGTGGGCTTATAGGTTAGAAGGTTTGAAGAATTGTAGGCTATGTGATATATTTCTGGTTGTGGGCTTATAGGTTAGTGGACCCCAGGTAGGGGACCTTATGTCTGCGTGGAAACTGTTTATTCATAGCAATCCAGGACCTTAATACCATGTTAAGGATAAGTGTTTGTACAATTATTAGAACCTATATTTTATATTCATGGTTATTAATATGGGTTAACTTTACTTTTTAGATGCAATCTAATTATAAATCCACATTTATGTTTCATTGTCCTCGAGCAGTAGTTGGGATGGGTGGCTTCCTTGGAAGATTACCTAGGTGTGTGAAAGTGAGGAAAAAGAACAATTGAAGTAACATCTATTGGATTGTATGGATATTTATTAGTTTTATGATCCATCTGTGCATGTGGGTAGGCCTCATGTAGGGAACCACCTATCTATGGGACAACTGGTGGTGCCTGGGAGGCCAAGTTCTGAATACCATATTAAGGATGAGTATATGTACTATCAGCGGGGAACATTTTTTAAATGGATGGTCATGATTATGGGATTAGAAAATTAATATTATGATAAATATGAGTAGCATTCGAATATGATTCTAGATATCTCGATGAGTGTCCATTTTTATGAAATTATTTTGAAATATAGTTTCTGGGTCCATGTGTAACACCCCAGGTAAATAAAGAATATGAAATTTTCATATTTATCCATATTTGTGAATAAAATATTAATATGACTTTAAAGGGGATGCTATGCTCGATGGCATACCCAACACGCAACAACGCGTTTCTTGGGAATCTTACGTTGCACTCTAATAATAAAATAATATTATTTTAAATGGTAGTTAACATGTAGCCGTTGTATTGGCGGGAATGGATAGAAATAACTAAAATATGATTATATATGTTTTTAAATGTTTTTACATTTATCCAATAAAATATAAAGGCTTAAAATACGACAAGAATTCAATTTTAGGCGTATATGCCCTAGTTTTCACTAAAGGTTCACTTATCGCCTTTTGATGGAGAACCGTCATTAAATATAGTTTTGTTCACTCTTATACATCCTTTTGGACCAAATAAAACTCTTATTAAGAATTGGGACATCAAAATTTACTTTGTGTAAATTTTTGGTATCTTTCTGATAAAGTTTATTTTTTAATGAATAGTGTAAAATGTTGTATTTTAATTCAAAACCTATTTTTAATCTAATTTATTTATATGATTCGATTATCTTTTGAATTGGTTTTAAAGTGAAATTAGAATATATTTTTACCGTTAAATCCAATAGTGGTCGTTGGAATTAATTTCACTTTGAAATCAGACTTAAACTAGTGTTAATCTTTTGATACTTATTGTTTCATAAAAACACGCTATTTGCTCTGACAGCGGGAATTAATTATTAAATTAATTAATGTGACTTATATGTTTTGAATTTTGTAAAATAGACTTCATTTTTGAATTCGGAATATCAAATATAGCTTAGGGTAAATTTTTGGGATTTTTCTGAAAAACTTCAATTTTTGATGAATAGTGAAACCACTAAGTGGTACTTATAAAAACTGATTTTTCCGTTTAAATGAAATTTTGCCATCTTTGTGTTCTGAATTTCAAAAATCCGACATACATGGTTGTCATTAAGATTTAAAATGTGGTCCAATGAGATAAAAATAATTTTTTGGTGAATAGTAACTTATTAAGTTTTTAATCGCGATTAGAGGTAATTAGTGTAGTTTAAGGTAAAAATAATGTTTTAATAAAATGAAATGAACTTGAAACCTGTACTAACCTCATTGGATGTGTCATGGCCGACCAATAAAACCCATGGGTCAACTTGGGGACCCCATGAAGCCACTTTGGTTGGAAAATGACATTAATATCATTTTATTTAAAGTTAAAGTAAAAATGAGACAAACATGAAATGTTTTACTAAACAAATTTTTACATGGGGTTATACAAATCAGATTTTTGACTTAAAATATTAATTGGAAAGATAAAAAGATTTCCTACATCATAGTATTTTTTTTATAATTTTTAGACATTAAATAAAGTAAATTATTTATGACATCAATATGATGCAGCGATGACCTCATTATTTAACGATTTAAATAAAATGGAAAGATAATGTAATATCTAAGACCTACACATGTCCAAAACCTATTATATGAGTGGATTTAGAACCCTTATCACCTTATCCGCAAAAAAAAATCGATGTGGTACCTCTTAAATCCGAATACCATTTTAAAATAAAGTGACTTTTCTTTACCTTCCAAGAGTGCCCCTCCTCTCCTCTTATAAAAGGCCCCCACATCTACCTCCTTACCCACACTCCCAAAGACTTTGGCTCGGCCAAAATCTGCCCATTTTTTCTCTCCACTGCCCTCTCTTACTCCTTGAAGCCTCACTTCGGGCATAAGTCTTCCCAAGGAAGCCTTTGAGCTCAAACCAAAGGGAGTTACCCGATTTTAAGGTAATGTCTTCACTTGAGTCCTTTTGTTTTATTTTTCTTCTCCAACCCCCTAAAATCTTTTTATTAATTTCTTTTGTAACAAATCCAGTATCATAAATATACTAGGATTTTGTTTTAAGAAGGATTCGAGCTACTCTTACACACACCTACATCTAATGGTTAAAGAACATACTGTTTCCGTGGATGGCGAATTTCTGCCTCACGAAACGATGATTGTTCACCACTCATATAACACCTTCAAAGGTGGCCATTAGGATGTCACTATATTTATATATGATATATAATACGTTTATGTTTTACTTAAGTTTATGTATTTTTTTTATGGCATACCTTTTTGGTTTCCATTATGGGTAAACGCGATATCTTCATTTAAGGAAGTGCGGACTACCGCCCCCTCAAAGTGATGTGATTCGTTAATTCCATATGTGGGAAGTATAAAGGATGGATTTAAAGTTATTATATATTATGTTATACTATAATTATAATATAACTCTATATCGTTATTATTTCTTTCAATTAATGTATGAGATAGAAATGAAAGTAGCGTTCATGCGTACGTACGACTTACCGTCTCCATGAACGGTGCATTTCATTTCTTATCCCCAAATGTAATGTACTATTATAAGTACATATTTATAATGAATATATATAATGTATGTTACATATAAATGATGAATATAATTCTGGAATTAAAATATAGATACCTATCATTTAGTTTTAATTCCATTAAAATGACAAAGAAATGAAAGTAGCGTTCATGCATACGTACGGCTTACCGTGTCTATAAACGGTGCATTTCATTTCTTACCTATAAATGATTATGTAATAATATAAATACATGTATATGATGGATATATAGGATATATATGATATCAAAATCATGAATATAATTTTGGATATAATGAACCATTGACCACACGAACAACATGTAATTGTAAGAAGTCCACTTTTGACTTAAGAACCAAATATCGACAAAACAAACATTATTAACTTAAATGATTACATAATGTTTATAACATTTCAATAATTGATATAAAAGGAATAATGAACTTAAAAAAGGTTCTTAAGCAAGTAGAAATTAACTCAAGTTTATTATTCATGACGTTAAAGAATGATCGAATCAAGTCGGACCCGAGGTAAGGGATCTTACTCCTCTTTTTCTTTTTAAGTACACTCTTTTATGTCATTCCCTCTAAAGCGCATCTTTCTTGTTATTGGGATGTTCTTTTATATTACTCTTACTGTAAGTTTTATGTTCATATGATGAGAGACCCTATTTTCTCTCATCAATCCATTTTGGAAGTTTTGAGTGGCGCCGTTAGGCTGCCGAATTTTCGTAAGAGATCTAACCTCTCTCTTTCTCTTTAAGTACTCTCCTTTATGTCACTTCTTTTAAGCTCCTCTTTGTTATGATGGGGGATGATATTTTATATTCCTATTTATGAACATTTTATGGTAATATGATGAGAGACCCTATTTGATCTCATCAATCCATTTTGGAAGTTTTAAGTGGCGTCGTTAGGCTGCCGACGTAAGGGGTTTTTCATCTCACTTTTATTCCCGTGAGATTTATGCTACATTTGCCACAATTTCCTTTGAGTGGTGTATGTAATTCCAATTATTATAAACTTTTTGTAGTATAATTTCATTTATGGGTATTCTCATCTTCATTTTATGACCCTTCTTCCATGGGGTGTACGTTTCGAATGTTACCCAACTCGGTAAGGGGACCTTTCACCCTCCTCTTTTTAAAAGACTTCTTTTGTTATGTCTTTTAATTCACATACTATTATGTTGGGATATGTTCTTTTATATCCTTTTGGATGTAAATTTTATGTCCAAGTGATGAGATGCCCTTTTTATCTCTCATCAACTCATTTTCTGAATTTTGAAGTGATGCCGTTAGGTTGTCGAATTTTACCAAGGGAACTTTTTAACCCAATTTCGATTTCTTTGGGTTCAACATGTATTTATTGAATATGTCATCTTTTGAATATGTGTGAATGAACTTTTATTGTTTTACACTTAATATACACTTATATTGGGTGTATTTATATTTTTCACACATAATTTTGAGATTGAATTATCCTTAATTTAAGGATACCTTCTTTATAAGGGAATTCATCACATTTGACATTTCTATTGAGACTTCTTTGTTGTTATGAACCAATTCACTCTTATATGGTGTATATACTGTCCTTTGGAATATTATATCATGAATCCATTTATTCTCATGATATTATAAAGTTCTGACTAAATGTTATTCCTCAATTATTGTATTCAAGTGTCTCTAATTTTGGTAGAACCTCTTTTACCAAAATATAGATTTAAATGTTTTAATTATTTGATATTATTAAGATCCATGTTTTCAAAATGGTTTTAAGGATTTATTTATATGTATATTAATGGTTTAAAATTTTAAAAGCTTCAAGGTGGTATGAGACACTTTGATTCAAAAATCTCTTTATTAAATGTTTTAAATGGTTTTGGAAATGGTTTCTTTTTAAATGGATTCATTATTTCAATATACTAAAATGTTATATTGTGATTGAAATGTGGAAATGTTATGTTTCCTTTATGCATGTTTTATGTGATATGGTTATGTTATGGTTCTTGGGAATTGTTATGAAAACGGGTGGTTCCGTGATAAACTAAGGGCGGGTGAGCCCGATATAGCTCTCCAATGCATTGGGTAACGCGAAGGAGTGAAACGTTAAGGTTTCTCCGAAGAGATTTAGGGAATATACTGTGATGGGTATTCCAAACGTAACCAAGAGGGTTACTCCCTAGGTAAGAATGTTATGAATGCCTCAAGTTACCTTTATGTCTTATGATTTCTATAATTTATTCATGATTTTATGAGGTATGTTAAAGTGCTTATGTTTTATGGGTAATGTATGATTTCATTCTTATGTATACATGTACTCATGTTTCCTTTCCATATTTTTATATCCCTTACTGAGCTTTTTATGCTCATCCCAAGTTTTTGAAATGTTTTTCACAGGTCAAGGGAAAGGTACATGATATGATGATAGTGTCAAGGAAGTGTCAAGAAAGAATCCATGCTTTATTTTTAAATATGTTTCCGTTGATGGGAAAAAAAATGAATACTATCTTTTATGTAACAACTTTGTTTAAATGTGGAATGTAATGAAATATTTATGATCTAATTCTCTAAAACTCTAAACCTGAAAAGATCCTCAATGTGAATTATTCATTTAATTCAATATTAAGTAATGTTTAAGGCCGGTGCCTTATAGTTGGTATCAGAGGTCTGTTTAGATAACTTTAGAGGTTAGGGTATTATTTAAGCATAAGTGACATTACCATAATGGTTAGGATTTCAGAAAGAGTCCTAGTTTTAGATAAAGTGAATGAGTAAGTATATATTAGTGTTTACCTTCCTCATTAGTACATGATGGTTTTGTTGATATACTCACACTGACATTTCTGTTTTTAGTGAATGGATGGATCTAGAAGGCACCAGGGAGACAACAGGTTTGAAGGAAACTGTGGTGGTTCTCTGATTAAGATACTAGATAAATTGGAGGATTCAATGAGGAAACTCGTGGTTGTTCTAATCCAAATATCAAGGAGTCATGATCGACCACTTGAACCTTGGTATGTTCTGTAATGCATCATGTACGAGATGACCAATCGATGTGGAAGTTCAGGTAATAATTATAAATGTAACCATTAGAGTTTATATGATCTTTACTTTTGAGGTAATTATGGGTTATTATATGATATGCTGGAAAATGAAAGGCATGAGATAAACTTGAGGTTAAAATATGTTATGATCATTTTTGATGATTTTATCTCTTTTTGGGGAATGATTTAAGAATTATATAATTTTGGAAAAAGGGCAACATGTAGACCGTGTGACAACCCGTCGCGTCGGACAAAGCTGCAGGAATCGAACCCACAACCAAAGTGCGACTGGTATTTATCGCCTACCACTGGACTACGTGAAGTCCCTAGTTAGTTTGAATGATTCTTTTTAGTTATATGATTTTATGAATTAAGAGTAAGTTGATTTTGGGTTATTTATGAAAATTATTAACCTATCATGGAGGATATGTGATTTGGTTAATAACTTTTCAATACGAGGCTTTAGGAGCAACTGATGTTGTTTGGAGATAAATGTTACGATTTAACTTGGAAGACTATGTGACTAAATCCTTCAAATATTTGGGTTTCAATCTTAGATTAGTTTACATTGAAGAATTTTATGGACAAATTGTTTATCGGATGGTCCTCGTTGAACTTTGGGTTTTGTTGGACAAATTTTGGAGATTAAGCATAAATTTTCTTTTTAAAGGGTTATCCTTTTCTGGATTATCTAACCTTGTACTAACCTTTTTGGTTTTAGTTTTGGTTAAATCCTAAAGACATGGGAAGTATATAGTTCTCTTTGGTGGATTAGGTGATTCTCTAGAAGTTGATTATAGTACTCTTAATGTGAACAAGTCTTCCTAAATACTCGTCTATTAGAGAAAATATGAGTTTGTGTAAGGAATCTAATAAAAGTTGAAAGTCAACATGATAAGTGATTTTGTTTCCTTATGAATAAATTCCTCAATAAAGAGTAACTTAAAACAAAAATGTTGTATATTAGCTTTCCCTACTGGGGAATCAAATACCGTTTAACCCATCACAAGTTTGTGATTTTCTTGTGGTTAACTTTCTCCTAAACATGTTTTCTATCACTCTCCATCAGAACACGACCCTATGTTTTCTCCTCCATGTCCATATTTTTCTACATGGAATCCTAGTATGGGTTAACTCGGGTGACCTTTTTACTTATCTTCCTTTATTTTAAAGTGATTGTTTTACCGACTCTTGTTCCGATGTGGGACGTTCAAGGATGTTTCCAAGCTCAATTTTAAAAATTGCGAGGATGCAATTCCCAAAAGGGGGGAAGGATGTAACACCCCAGGTAAATAAAGAATATGACATTTTTATATTTATCCATATTTGTGAATAAAATATTAATATTACTTTAAAGGGGACGCTATGCTCGATGGCGTACCCAACACGCAACAACGAGTTTCTTGGGAATCTTACGTTGCACTCTAATAATAAAATAATATTATTTTAAATGGTAGTTAACATGTAGCTGTTGTATTGGCGGGAATGGATAGAAATAACTAAAATATGATTATATATGTTTTTAAATGTTTTTACATTTATCTAATAAAAGATAAAGGCTTAAAATACGACAAGAATTCAATTTTAAGCGTATATGCCCTAGTTTTCACTAAAGGTTCACTTATCGCCTTTTGATGGAGAACCGTCATTAAATATAGTTTTGTTCACCCTTATTCATCCTTTTGGACCAAATAAAACTCTTATTAAGAATTGGGACATCAAAATTTACTTTGTGTAAATTTTTGGTATCTTTCTGATAAAGTTCATTTTTTAATGAATAGTGTAAAATGTTGTATTTTAATTCAAAATCGCTTTTTAATCTAATTTATTTATATGATTCGATTATCTTTTGAATTTGTTTTAAAGTGAAATTAGAATATATTTTTACCATTAAATCCAATAGTGGTCGTTGGAATTAATTTCACTTTGAAATCAGACTTAAACTAGTGTCAATCTTTTGATACTTATTGATTCATAAAAACACGCTATTTGCTCTGACAACGGGAATTAATTATTAAATTAATTAATGAGACTCATATGTTTTGAATTTTTTAAAATAGACTTCATTTTTGAATTCGTAATATCAAATATATCTTAGGGTAAATTTTTGGGATTTTTCTGAAAAACTTCAATTTTTGATGAATAGTGAAACCACTAAGTGCTACTTATAAAAACTGATTTTTCCGTTTAAATGAAATTTTGCCATCTTTGTGTTTTGAATTTCAAAAATCCGACATACATGGTTGTCATTAATATGTAAAATGTGGTTTAATGAGATAAAAATAATTTTTTTGGTGAATAGTAACTTATTAAGTTTTTAATCGCGATTAGAGGTAATTAGTGTAGTTTAAGGTAAAAATAATGTTTTAATAATATGAAATGAACTTGAAACATGTCCTAAACTCATTGGATGTATCATGGCCGACCAAGACAACCCATGGGTTAACTTGGGGACCCCATGAAGCCACTTTGGTTGGAAAATGACATTAATATCTTTTTATTTAAAGTTAAAGTAAAAATGAGACAAACATGAAATGTTTTACTAAAACAATTTTTACGTGGGGTTATACAAATAAGATTTTTGACTTCAAATATTCATTGGAAATCTAAAACTATTTTCTACATCATAGTAGTTTTTTTATAATTTTTAGACATTAAATAAAGTAAATTATATATGACATCAATATGATGCAACGATGACCTCATTATTTAACGATTTAAATAAAATGGAAAGATAATGTAATATCTAAGACCTACACATGTCCAAAACCTATTATATGAGTGGATTTAGAACCCTTATCACCTTATCCTCGAAACAAATCGATGTGGGACCTCTTAAATCTGAATACCATTTTAAAATAAAGTGACTTTTCTTTACCTTCCAAGAGTGCCCCTCCTCTCCTCTTATAAAAGGCCCCCACCTCTACCTCCTTACCCAAACTCCCAAAGCCTTTGGCTCGGACAACCTCTGCCCATTTTGTCTCTCCACTTCCCTCTCTTACTCCTTGAAGCCTCACTTTGGGCATAAGTCTTCCCAAGGAATCCTTTGAGCTCAAACCAAAGGGAGTTACCCGATTTTAAGGTAATGTCTTCACTTGAGTCCTTTTGTTTTATTTTTCTTCTCCAACCCCCTAAACTCTTTTTATTGATTTCTTTTGTAACAGATAAAATATCATCAATATACTAGGATGTTGTTTTAAGAAGGATTCGAGCTACTCTTACACACACCTACATCTAATGGTTAAAGAACATACTGTTTCCGTGGATGGCGAATTTCTGCCTCACGAAACGATGATTGTTCAACACTCATATAACACCTTCAAAGGTGGCCATTAAGATGTCACTATATTTATATATGATATATAATATGTTTATGTTTTACTTAAGCTTCTGTATTTTTTTATGTCATACCTTTATGGTTTCCATTATGGTTAAACGCGATATCTTCATTTAAGGAGGTGCGGACTACCGCCCCCTCAAAGTGATGTGATTCGTTAATTCCATATGTGGGACGTATAAAGGATGGATTTAAAGTTATTATATATTATTTTATACTTGAATTATAATATACCTCTATATAATTATTATTTCTTTCCATTAATGTATGAGATAGAAATGAAAGTAGCGTTCATGCGTACGTACGGCTTACCGTCTCCATGAACGGTGCATTTCATTTCTTATCCCCAAATGTAATGTACTATTATAAGTACATATTTATAATGAATATATATAATGTATGTTACATATAAATGATTAATATAATTCTGTAATTAAAATATACATACCTCTCATTTAGTTTTAATTCCATTAAAATGACAAAGAAATGAAAGTAGCGTTCATGCATACGTACGGCTTACCGTCTCCATAAACGGTGCATTTCATTTCTTACCTCTAAATGATTATGTAATAATATAAATAAATGTATATTCTGGATATATATGATATATATGATATCCAAATCATGAATATCATTCTGGATATAATGAACCATTGACCACACGAACAACATGTAATTGTAAGAAGTCCACTTTTGACTTAAGAACCAAATATCGACAAAACAAACATTATTAACTTAAATGATTACATAATGTTTATAACATTTCAATAATTGATATAAAAGGAATAATGAAATTGAAAAAGGTTCTTAAGCAAGTAGAAATTAACTCAAGTTTATTATTCAGGACGTTAAAGAACGATCGATTCAAGTCGGACCCGAGGTAAGGGATCTTACTCCTCTCTTTCTTTTTAAGTACACTCTTTTATGTCATTCCCTCTAAAGCACATCTTTCTTGTTATTGGGATGTTATTTTATATTAATCTTACTGTAATTTTTATGTTCATATGATGAGAGACCCTATTATCTCTCATCAATCCATTTTTGGAAGTTTTGAGTGGCGCCGTTAGGCTGCCGAATTTTCGTAAGAGATCTAACCTCTCTCTTTCTCTTTAAGTACTCTCCTTTATGTCACTTCTTTTAAGCTCCTTTTTGTTATGATGGGGGATGATATTTTATATTCCTCTTTCTGAACATTTTGTGGGAATATTATGAGAGACCCTATTTGATCTCATCAATCCATTTTGGAAGTTTTAAGTGGCGCCGTTAGGCTGCCGACGTAAGGGGTTTTTCATCTCACTTTTATTCCCGTGAGATTTATGCTACATTTGCCACAATTTCCTTTGAGTGGTGTATGTAATTCCCATTATTATAAACTTTGTGTAGTATGATTTAATTTATGGGTATTCGCATCTTCATTGTATGACCCTTCTTCCATGGGGTGTACGTTTCGAAAGTTTCCCAACTCGGTAAGGGGACCTTTCACCCTCCTCTTTTTAAAAGACTTCTTTTGTTATGTATTTTAATTCACATAATATTATGTTGGGATATGTTCTTTTATATCCTTATGGATGTAAATTTTATGTCCAAGTGATGAGATGCCCTTTTTATCTCTCATCAACTCATTTTCTGAATTTTGAAGTGATGCCGTTAGGCTGTCGAATTTTACCAAGGGAACTTTTTAACCCAATTTCGATTTCTTTGGGTTCAACATGTATTTATTGAATATTTCATCTTTTGAATATGTGTGAATGACCTTTTATTGTTTTACACTTAATATCCACTTATATTGGGTGTATTTATATTTTTCACACATAATTTTGAGATTGAATTATCCTTAATTTAAGGATAACTTCTTTATAAGGGAATTCATCACATTTGACATTTCTATTGAGACTTCTTTGTTGTTATGAACCAATTCACTCTTATATGGTGTATATACTGTCCTTTGTAATATTATATCATGAATCCATTTATTCTCATGATATTATAAAGTTCTGACTAAATGTTATTCCTCAATTATTGTATTCAAGTGTCTCTAATTTTGGTAGAACCTCTTTTACCAAAATATCGTTTTAAATGTTTTAATTATTTGATATTATTAATATCGATGTTTTAAAAATGGTTTTAAGGATTTATTTATATGGATATTAATGGTTTAAAATTTTAAAATATTCAAGGTGGTATGGGACATTTTGATTCAAAAATCTCTTTATTAAATGTTTTAAATGGTTTTGGAAATGGTTTCTTTTTAAATGGATTCATTATTTAAATATACTAAAATGTTATATTCTGATTGAAATATGGAAATGTTATGTTTCCTTTATGCATGTTTTATGTGATACGGTTATGTTATGCTTCTTGGGAATTGTTATGAAAACGGGTGGTTCCGTGATAAACTAAGGGCGGGTGAGCTCGATATAGCTCTCCAATGCATTGGATAATGTGGAGGAGTGAAACGTTAAGGTTTATCCGAAGAGATTTCGGGAATATACTATGATGGGTATTATAAACGTAACCAAGAGGGTTACTCCCTACGTAAGAATGTTATGAATGCCTCAAGTTACCTTTATATCTTATGATTTCTATGATTTATTCATGATTTTATGAGGTATGTTAAAGTGCTTATGTTTTATGGGTAATGTATGATTTCATTCTTATGTATACATGTACTCATGTTTCCTTTCCATATTTTTATATCCCTTACTGAGCTTTTTATGCTCATCCCAAGTTTTTGAAATGTTTTTCACAGGTCAAGGGAAAGGTACATGATATGATGATAGTGTCAGGGAAGTTTCAAGAAAGAATCCATGCTTTATTTTTAAATATGTTTCCATTTATGGGAAAAAAATGAATACTATCTTTTATGTAACCACTTTGTTTAAATGTGGAATGTAATGCAAGATTTATGATCTAATTCTCTAAAACTCTAAACCTGAAAAGATCCTCAATGTGAATTATTCATTTAATTCAATATTAAGTAATGTTTAAGGCCGAGGCCTTATACCATGAATTGGAGTTTCTGGTACATGTTATTTTTGATCATGAATATCCAGCTTATCATAAGAAGGGGAATCTGTTTTTTTCATGGGGAGATCCATGTAACATCATTGATATTTGAAGCTTCCTTGGCCTTATAGTACACTAATGATAGTTCATCATAGATTTATCAATGTATATTCACCTTTGACAGTAATTAAAAGTAAAGGGGTTAAATAAATATGGTATTTATTGTGTTTGTCTTATTTTGATGATCTAAAATTACTTATGTTATCAGATCCTACTCTGATCATACCTGACCTTGGAAAGGTGTTTGTGGTTTTATTTTATTCCTCTGGTATTTTTCATGTTTGGGTTCATATGTAGGACAATAATTTTTTGTAATGCCTTTATATTTAGGACTTCGAAATTTCTTACACCTCAGGGAAGAGGAATATAGTTTAAAACACTCTTAGATGTGGAGTTCCATCACAGGCTACTATGGAATCATATGACTAGAACCTTATGTGGATCTATTCTATGTTTTACCTTCATAATAGAGTATGTTCCAGGTATTATTCTTACAAGATTTTAGTTATCATCATCTCTATTTGTGTCTATCTAGTAGAGTCGTTATTAGGATGATAATTCCATGATAATTTAATAAACAATCCATGGTGGGGAGACCGTTTTTCGTTGGTCTCTCCCTTCCGATGGTACTATCCATTTTGGGTGTTGATTTTTCATACCAGCCTCTGCAAGGAGCCCAATTTTTCTTGAATTTCATATTTCATTATGAGTCATATTAAACTTTCTGTCTTTGTTATATGTGTTTTGGTTAGGTTTTCAGGCTCTGGGGCAGCAAAATCAGGTAATTTTTTTTTCTGGGCAACTTTTTAGCAGCAGTTTAAACCGCCGCTAAATGAAAGTTGGAGGCTATTTAGCGGCGGTTTAAACCACCACTAAAAGTTTAAAACCGCCGCTAAAGGTAAAATATAATATATTTTTAGCGGCGGTTATAACCACTGCTAAATAGTTGCATCGTGGCAGCCTCATCTCGCGGCGGTTCTTCTGGATTTAGCGGCGGTTTTACGGTGCTGGATATGAATTTATTCACGGCGGTTATAACCGCCACTAAAACCGCCGCGAAATGAGGCAGCTACGATGCTTCCCTAAAACCGCTGCTAAGCGAAAATAACCGCCGTGAAAGGATTGGCGACGCCGTATTAGGCGGTGGTTTTTGAAAACCACCGCCACACCATTTAGCGGCGGTTATAACCGCCGCTAAACGAAAAAAAACCACCGCTAGATGCCTAATCTGCTGTAGTGACTATGTATCATATTGTAGATGCTGGTTAGAAAGTATATCATCTTTTTTTTCTACTTTTTCAATTTGGTTTTAGTAAATTCATGGATTTAAATTTTTTAAATTTTTTATAGAATGAATTTGTACACATACTTTTTCAATCAAAGATGTATTTTCATCCATTTTTTTTGGTATAATGGTACATTTAGTGATTCATTTAGTGCTATAGATAAGGATATTCATGCCTTTATATTTATTTTATATATATCCTTTTGAATTAAATATAAAAATTTTAAAGGGATATGTTAAAAATTATTGAAAAAATACCTCAATATGACTTTTTAAAGTTTTTAGGTGTTTTTTATTGACTAAATAAGTCAATAAAATGTCCATAGTTGACAAAACCAAGGTATATTCATGAAGAAATGTTTTTGGAGAAGTTTAAAGTCAATTCAAGAAGATTGTGTAGTAGTTTAAAGAAAAGGATTCTCATTTATGTCCCCATCATGTAGACTCTCACAGAAGAGGATTTATGCAAAAATATTGCACAAATGGAGTTGTATATGGTTAGTGATAATGGAGGAAACACATTTCTGGAATCATGGAATGTTATGTGATGGATTTATTACCCCTATAATAGGCCACTAATCCTTCATTAAGAATAAATAAAGGCTTAGAGAAAATATTATAGCCCTATTTTTGTGTAAGACATACACAAATGTTTCTCTTACGAGGAGAAATGTTTGAGGCCATCAGTTTTATGAAGATATAAGGTTATGTTTCATGAATAAATGATAGTGAGAACATGATTTACATGAACATCATTTGTGTGCAAGAATTTATTTACATAAACCTTAAATAAATTTACTGTAATTTATTTGGTAATTCGGAGTTTATCATACATATGAAATAAAAGCTTTAAGACACACCAATTGTGGTATAATCAAGGTTGATTGATCATACCAAAGAAATATTATGGAGGAACATTGATTACACTTTAGAGTGAAAATAGAGATTTCTATAAATGTGATTGGTAGTGAGATATAAAGGACTATGAGTTCACTCTGAACATTGTAAACTAGTAGTGATCTTGATCGAGAGAGAAGTGAGTTCTACGAACACAATTGATAGTTAACCGGGAGGGGCTGTGAGTCTGCTCTGAAAATTGTGTATACATAGATGCCTAGTGATTATGGTACATCAAAATATCTTCATCCACACTTCTTGGATTAGTTCAGGGTGGTTTAACCAAGTAAAAATTTATTGTGTCTCTCTTTACTTTATTTATAGCTTCATAATTGCTAAGAGGGAGAGATTCATTCGTACTAACAGTGGAAGAATATCATTAGAAAGAATTTTTTAAAAGTAATTGATATACCATGACCCCCATGGTATTTAATTTTCTAGGATCCAATAAGTGATATCAAATCTAAAGGTTAAATCTAGTGGAACCCTCCGTTAAGAGGAATAAATTCCAGTTATTAATTATAATGGGGGTTTGATCTTTAATAGAAACAACTTTAAACATTGAAAGAATAAGGTGAAACCCTATTTATGATATTTAGGTATATATGGTTACACAACTTCTATACATGGGATAATGACATGTATGATAGTGTAGAACTATTATAAAGGAATCACAAAGAGCTTGATATAGTCACAAAGGAAATTTATTTTTTATTGTATCCCTTTACCGACTCAATCTATATAAAACCGATGTCATACAAATCCTCACACACCTTGTGGGAGAAGCTACATTATATCTATAAAGGTGAATCAAATGTATTAGAATCTAAACTACATGATATATGAAACTGTTGATTCAATGAATCCTCTGAATCTTTTGTTTTAAAAATACCAATACACTTGATTAGAGCATGACTTAACTTGAAGTTATTTTTTAGTTTTTTTTCATATAGAATGAATTTTTAATAAATTTATTTATAGGGCTTAAGTTTAAATGTGAAAATCTAGAGAACTAAGGATTCATATCAAATTACATTCACCATATTTCAAATAATTGTAATGGAACAAATTAATGTCACTATAAGTTATAGACAGTTACTGAGTGAATCAAAAGAAGAATTTAAAGATTTTGATGCTCTTATAAATGCTACCAATGAGTAAAGAATCAGACTGTTAAAGTTTTTTATAATAAAGTCTATAAATTAGACTCTCATTTCATATATTGGAAAAAATAATTTGGGTTTTCAAAAGAAATAAATTTATTTTATTATTTGAAAGTTGTGTAATTGCTTGTTTCTTTAAGAGATTCTGATCATTATGATTTTTATTTCTGAGTATTATGTTAAGGGACACCATTATGAGGTTTCTTATTATAAATCTCTATGGATTTTCCATTTTAATAATTTTGATTCTGATCAAAGTGATCAAGGGATTCTAGGGATATTATGGAAGAGGGTTATCTAAACCTATGCGATTGAATGAATATAGGGATTAGTAGATTGATATTTTTTAGATCATCTTGATTGAGGAATTCCTGAGATAGGAATAAATATATACATTATGATAGGTATATAGTCAAGGTATTTTGAGGATTAGAAGATAGGATACCTTGGATCATGTTTATCAATCCTTATTATTCTTTGGGTTAAAATTGTGGTTTGGTAATAATAAGATTTTTGGAGTTCAAAGACTTTAATACTTAATCCATACATAATTTTTTAAAATATGTTGTATTTTTAAGTTTCATTGTGTTCTTATAGTTTTCAGATATTTTGAATTTATGGAAATCATAATTTCTGATGTGCTTACTAATTTAGTCAGGTAGTATTTTATTATGACTATTTTAATTTTTTTTTTCATTTATAATTGTTACTCTGATAAACTATGATTTGATCAGAAGATATAATTTATCATTCTCTTAGACATTGTGGTTGATAGATATTGTAAGTTGAGTTTTTGACCACAATCCACCCCCTATTGTAGTTTTTCTACCTAATTTTTGCCTCATTCCAAAACATGGTATTAGAGCCTAACTCTACATGCCTGTATAGATTATTTAGAATTTCTATCTAAGGCCAACACTTGGTATCAAAGATGGCCACTGTATTTTAGATTGAAACTCTCCTTACCTTTTTATTTTCCATTGGTTTAGTAGAAAAATATCAGTTTCCTTACAATAACTATGTGGTAAAGAAAATATATTTTTATGATGGTAGGAATACATGTTTGATCTATTGATAATATAAATCCAATTATTCCTTTAATTTTTGATATAAATTATTATGAGTATTGGTGTGATCAAATAAATAATTTTTTATATCAATATTGGCATGGATAATTTTTTGATAATGAATTTAAATTACAAAATTCTAGAGAAGAATGTTTTTACCTTTTCCAAAGATGATAATATTGAGTTTTAGGATAATTATAAAGTGAAAACTATTTTTTTTATTTATGGTGAGGAATATATAAAGTCATATATCTTCTTGTGAAATTGAAATTGGATTTTGGAAGAAGTTGAAGATTACAAACTTAGAAACTTCAAAATTTATTAAAACTAGGATAGCTATGCTTTTAGTGGATTATAAAGTATTTAATTTCTTTCCAAGAGATTTTTTTCTAAAAATAATTAGTTGTTTATAACTACAAAAAATAGTTTATAATCCATTGGTGATAAATAATCAATGGATGATCAAATGGATGAAAAAATTGTTGATATGCTTTCGAAGGAATAGGAGTCTAAATGATCTTCAGTTGATGATACTATTCATTTGCCTAAGATGAGCCATGATGATTTAGTTATCACTCTTATGAAATATGTGAGTAGATTGAAATGACATAGTGGGAAAGTGAAGAGAAAAACAGATTCACTTTTGTGTCTACTTTTTGTAATATTACTTTTGGTGTTGTTAATATTGGAGCTATAATGTTCTTAAAATATATAAGGATAAATTTAAGCATCATTTTGATCATATTGATTCTGATGATAGTGGGAATAAATTTTATCTTTCTATGAGGATAATGAATAAAATTATTATAAATAATAAATTTTGGTATGGTCATTGAAAATATAAAAGGGAAATATGTGATAAGAAGGATTCTTAATAGGCATGTGTTATAAATATAAGAAAGATGGTCATATAATACTGAACTATCCAAGATTGAAGATTAAATAAGTAAAATCAAAGATATATTCTAAAATTAAATGAAATGAATGTCTTAAGGTGTTAGAAAATTTGAGTGCAAGTAGTGATGATACTAATTATGATATTTCACCAAAAGATAGTAATAATAGTAATAATATTATTGGATTATATGTGAATATCCCTAAGGATGAATAATGTATCATGGAAAAGGAAACTGTTTAATCTATCTCAAACTTAAATTTTAATTCTAATTATTATTATACTTCAAATGGTGATGATTCAACTTCATCATATGATACATTAGTTAATTCATCGGAAGATGTGAAAGAATCACCTACTTTTGATTAAATTGAGAGATTTTTGAATCTTATATTTAATAGAAATAAAAATATGAAAAAAAATTAATTATGCTAAAGATGACCTTGAGAAAGAAAATAATTGAATTTAAAAATATACTCTCTAAATTTTTAAACTTTCATCAAAATTAGCACCTAAAACTTATTCCAGATAAACTTCTTGTAATCATAAATTTGTTATTAAATTAAAATCTAAAGTTAGTGGTTTGAAATTTTTTTTGTCTAATTTTACTTATGGTAGGGAAAATTTCATTAATTTGTATAAATAATTAAAACCATTCATATCATCTAATGGAATAGGTTATACTTCTTGAAAATAAAATATTCAATCTAATAACTCTACTTATTGAAGTGCACCCTCTTTCATTAAATTTCAAAACGATGGTAACTAGAAAACCCATTGTTTTTAAAATGGAGTTAAATTTTTTGGATTTTATAATTTTTTTATTAATTAAGGTATTTAAAATATTTAATATAAAATATTTATAAAAAATTTGGTTCCTAATGTTTTATTTACTACTATTTATGGATCCAAGAATGCTTGATTACCAAGAACATAGTTTTAATAATTTCATGAAATGAGGTTGAACCAAAAGCTAGAAGAAGTGGTTTATGGAAAATGGTTATTCTAGACATATAAAATGAGATCATTGTTTCAAATGTAAAACTCAATAGGGGGTGAATTGAGTTTCCAATTAAAAATTTATATAAAAAATTTTTAAAACATAAATCCCCTGATTTGTAAAATACATATAGTTAACTAAATCAATAGAATTATATAATTTTATCTTTTCAAAAAGTTTCTCAAAAGTGGGATCAAGGATTTAATAAAAATATATTTGATAACAATTTAATTTTTGAAATTAATTTTCTAGAATCATACATATCATATAAAACAAAAAATAATATTAACCATCAAAGTAAAGTTATATAAAAGAGTTTTGAAAATAGATACAATTTTTTTTTGAAAAATAGAGTATACAAAATAGATAATATACATAGTGGAAATAAAAAAGGGGTTCAATCTCAAGATAATACTAAATCCCATCCACTTGGAAATTACTGACTAACAAAAATTTTATTATAAAATAAACTGATCCATAACCTAGATCAGGTTTCACAGCTATAAATAATGTTGTAACGGCTTCACAAATCCTCTTCCATAGTTCTACATGGGATAAATAAATTAAAACAACTACATGTAGGTAGTCTAGGATAAAAAAGTCTTCCATTGTTTTATTTGGGAGTATAATTAAAGAAATAGGAGAGAGTTTCTTGTACCCTGTAGTTCAAAATGGGAGATAGTTCTAAAATATAATATGTATAACATATACACATAGATCAAAAGTAAATAAACCGAGTAGGAGAAATAAAAAATTCTCTATAGTATAGTATGATGTTATGTCATTCTGAAGAACATTATTCTCTACTCGTTGCCATATTTTATCTAGAATGGGTGCACGAAGACATTCACTTGTTAACAGATATGTTGTCTGGGTTTATATGAGAACAAAATGTCATAGATGTTAAAAATATTTTAAATATTCCATGTTTTTAATTTATAAAATATTCCAATGTCTTTGGGTTCATTATAGTATGTCCATATGTCTATTATTCTATGCATCTCCAGTCTTTTAAAGGCTTTCTCCAAAAACCAGTTGTTGAGAAATCATAATGACAATCCTTGTATTTTGGAAGTATAATTCAAAAAATTAAATGATTCTAATAGAATTTAATTATGCAAAGGAAAGTGGTTGGATTAATATATTCAAAGATATAATAATGTAATAGTTACCTTTTAAATATGGTTGATTAAAATTTTCCTTGTTATCATCCTTGGCGATGATTGCTTTCAGATATTCCACATTAGCATCTATGGTCACTTCAACATAAATATTTATTGTCTCTTGATAGGTTTTAAAATCAATCACTTGTTCCTGTGGTTGATCTGATGAACTTACAATCAGTTATTTTGTACTTTCATTTGGTCCCATACTTTCTCTATTTTGAGAATGATGAGCATGATCACTTTACTTGATATTGTGATCAATTCTTCCCTTAAAAATACACAAGAATTCACATGATTTTTCATGCTATTGAATGAACTAGCATTATGGTCACTCTATTGGATGACCATTTGATCCAATTATTTTGTTACTTTGACCTTGGTGGTCACTTGAGACAACATGCAGTCACTCGATTGTTTCTTATGGTCGCTTGGTTCCTTTTTCATAAATTCATTAGTCGATCTAGTGGTTGTGTAGTCAATCACATATATTATTAAGTCAATTCCATATTCATTTCTAGATAATGATTTTACTTCAATACAACATAAAATATATTAGAAATAACAAAAAAATTATTATTTTTATTAAAATAATGAATTTATAGACTAAGCTAACAATTTCATTTTTTATGATAAAAAATCCTAAAATAAATAATTATTCACAAATTTAAAGACTAGAAATTTAAAATTATAATATGTTATAGAAATTGACTGTAACGTCCTGGACCCAAACAACCACCTGAATAGTGCTACGTGGGTCGGGTGTTACTACATTAGGAGAACCTCCCGGAATCCAAAGTCTGCAGACTAGAAGCGAGGGTCTGAATAGGTATAGTGGGGAGGCTATACCCTCTCAGAGGATAATAATGGTACTGGTCTGAGTGTAAGAATAAAACATGCAGTGGTAATAAGGACTCATCAGACTCGAACCAGACCTGCATAGTGGAAGTATATCCAATATCAATAAATAGTAGAAGCAATATATAAACAAGTGTAGTGGAAAGTAAATAGAACAACATGCTAAACACCACTTGTAACTACTAAAAAAACTAAGTATGCATCCATAGAAATCCAAACATGTCAATATTAAAAGGATGCCAATGGGTAACAAACAATAGCTACAATAATAAAGTAAGCATAATGATACACAATGAAAGCTAAAAAAAAGTAAACTCTAGCCAAGAAAGACCTCAATATCCACACCATCTCCATGTCAAACATCACATCAGTGTAACTCCTGAGGATGACCCTTTTCCTGCACGCAAGTTCATAAAGTCTACACGCATCCCAAAGGGCCCATATAGGGTGTGAGATGAATCTCAGTAGGATACCACCCAATGGTGCGTACTTAATATAAGTGTTTAATCAAGAATAATTTTATAAGGAAAATAGTAAACAAAACGATACAAAAATAAACACAAACTCCACTAGTGCTCAGCAGCCACCATGGAGTGTCACCTACTTTGGACAACACCATAATCTTTGACATATAACTCGAAACCATGTGCCTCCTAACACCTCGTGTCTCAAGGTACCGAAATTTCAAAGGCACGTTCAAACAGAAGTAACTCGGAGGAATAGTGATGCCTATACTCAAATAAGTAACCGTAGGAACAATGATATATACCCTAAAATAAATAATAGGAGGGAAAATGATGTCTTACCTCAAATAAAGTGTCCCAGCCCACAAACTCAATCACAACGAGCCTTAGCTCCCAAAATGATAGTATCATCGCTATCTCTGGATGGCTCCTCACCTTCCATGTGGATTCCTATTATAAGCACCCTCAACCAATAGTACCTAAACCACAACTGTCGGGGGCCTCTACCCACATGAGTGGTCAAAAACACCTCATCGCAGAGTCTATATATGTGCACACTACTCAAAGTTTCGGGTGAGCGGTAATCACCAAAATAGTTCCCAAGCCACTACATCTCTAGCACCTCGTTCCCATGAGACCATGTTGCTCAGTATCTAATGGCCTTTCCATCCAAGTAACCCATGCCATGCCCAACCGGACAGTCTCATTGCCTCAATCCCGACGTCCATGATGCCCAACACCATGGTCAAAACCACCCAAAGTAATTTAGGTCAAGCCCAATCTGTGATCAACATCACTCAAGAATATTTGTTCAACACCCATCACAACCCCAAGGGATTTCAGAACATGAGATTTAGAAATTACATATATAAGAAATATAAACACCATAAATAGGAAAAAAAAATTAACAGTTCAATTTCCCTAACCAAGTGTTGTCCTATACTAGCACTGAGGTCTTTAAGGCCTCTATAAATTCACATCATAACTTAAAAAATTAAACTTAACAGTTTAATCAAAATAATTCATTTTAACACATTTTGGCATACCCAACCAAAATGATCTAATTGAGAAATGACCCCTCACCCGACCCCGCTCAAGAAAAAAAGGTAAAAGGGAATACCCAAAGGCATCCCAAAGGTCTAATAATCAATTTAACATGCAACTGCAGAATAAATAGGGTCCCTCTCAAAATACCCAAATACATGATTAAGGCCGTGCCACCCAAAAGTCTGCAGAAATGAGAAATAAGGTATGAACCACCTACCTCATACTAGTATGATGATACTCCTCCGATAAAAAACTCTAATTAGGTCTAAAACTTGGAAGATCTACAAAAGAATCAAAACCGCTCAATGTCCTATAACTTGATTAACAAAAAAAATCAAGAAGAATGGATCAAGAGGAATCACGGCCTTACCTAGGGGGTTCCAATGGATCAAACGGTGTTTGAATCTAAATTTGTAGCAGGAAACAAGAATGAATTGAAGTCATTGAAAACTATTTGCATCTCTTGTATGAAACCCACTGCCCCTGCCTCAAAACGAGACTATTTTCCATTTTAATGAAAAAAAGAAAATACACAGCGTGTACTTAGGACTATAGGCCATTTGTATCATTTTACTATTCCTATGATGACTGATATTTTACCAAGGACTTGATTACATTACTACATGGTGTGTACCTAGGGTTAGATGGTGTGTACTTCTCTACCGAGCCGATATCCCCAACCCACCATGTATATCCCCAAACATGGACCCTCTACACGATGTGTATAGATGGTACATAGTGTGTACCTATTAAAATATTTCTACCCGGCCAATAGGCCTACACGCCATGTGTTCCATTCACACATGGGAAAGGGTACACGGCGTATAATCTTGAATTTTCCAAAAAACTGCCCAGTTTCTCTAGTTTTCTTAGAAACAAGTCAAAAATTCAAATAGGGGTGGGATTTTGACCCATTCTAAAAACCCAGGATCTTACAATCTCCTCACCATAACATAGATCATCCTCGATCTATCAAAAAAAACCTAGATATTGGACTGAAAATTCCCATCCCGATCATAGCAACCCGGACTACCCCAGTCTCAAAGGTTCTGGCTAAATTTCTCAAGGGGATCCCCACCTTAGGAATTTCCCAACTCGGTCTCATCTCGACAAAACTCAATCCAAGAAATGGTTTACTAACCTGTTTCCAGACTCATGGTCCTCCCATGATGCATTTCCACTCCTGCACCTCATCTGTGCTCCTTCATCTCTTCCAACACCCTGTGTCTCCGCACCGCATCGATATATGCCTATATAAGGTACTGCATCCCATGGACGCTCAAAACAAACCTGATGCCTAGATCCTCAAGTAACCTATATCCTCGATACCCCGATTCCCAAGGCACCTCAAGTAACCCACATCCTCAATACCCCTGATTCCACACATCTGATACATATATATAAATATATCAGGCATCTGATATGGTGCCAATCCCACTGACTAGCATCTGGTTAGTCCACATATATCCTGTACACCATGTTCACTCAAAATGGAAATGCCTTAAAAGGCCATCCCAAAAAGAAATCAAGTAATCACGACCACGATCGTAGCATTCCTTTGACTTTCATCAGCTCACCAGCCTGCTCTGCCCCTGGAAGCTCCATGACATGCACCTAACCTGACACACAATTTCCTGAAGCCCATCCTCTCTACGGTACTTTACCAATCACTGGACACTAACCCCTCAGCTGGGTCCCATTGTCTCTGCCATATCCTCCATGTGCAGCTGAATCTCAGATTCTGTCACCTGGTACTGAACCTGAACCAACTCCAAATTCCATAGTCTATCCTGGTCTCTAATTTCCAACTGTCTGAGAAGGCTTCCTGCAGAACCTATCGAGATGACCAACCTGTCCACATGCCTGGAACTCCTTTGGAGGCCTATTACACTGAGTCCGGACATGTCCTGTCTGCCCAAACTGAAAGAAAACCAATGATGAACTGATACGAGGTGGTCTAGATGAGTCCTTGGCCGAACTTCCCTATTAGAACTCATCCCTTCCTCGCTTCCTGCTTTCCGAACCATCACCTGAAGCTGTCATCTGACCTAACTGAGACCTCTCTTTCTCGTTTCCCTCCGCTATGAGTGCCTGATTCACCACCTCTGGGAACAAACCCAGCCTAAAGGCATTTAACTGGATCCAAATGGCATGTCATAATCCATCCTCAAATCACCTCACCCTTTCCAAGTCATCTCTTACCATACCAGGTGCAAAGCGAGACAACTCAATGAAAGTAGGTACATAGTCCATGACAGACATGTCACCCTGCTTAAGGCTCAAGAATTCCTGAGCTCTCTCATACCTCAGTGTCACTGGGTAAAACTGCTTGAAAAACCTATCCTCTAAGTCCTCCTATTCCAATCCCTTATGTCTGTGAGCCTAAACCTGCACATCCCACCAACGCTTCGCCAATCCTCTCATCATGTACGTCGCTTACTTGAACCTCTTCCTAAGAGGCATCTTGATCTTCTTGAAGATCATCTTTATGCTCTCTATCTATTTCTCAGCCGCCTATGGACCACCCTCACCTTGAAAAAGTGGTGGGTGCTGTGAATGGAACTCCCATGTCAGATATTCTATAGATGGATCTGTACCCTGTGCACCTCTGTCGATCCCCTGCAAGACACGTACCAGGCTAGTTCAGAGCTGCTCATCGAGCCACGTCCTGAACACTACCAAACCCAGCTTCTACCCTGCCTGCACTTGGTCCTAAACCTAATATTTTCCTTGAGACTATACCTAAAGTTCACGCTCTACCTACACCAGATCCTAAACCCGATCCTGATCCTATGGCACTGTACCATCTCACACCTAACACTCCATCTGATTCATCTGAAAGGAACCCGATGTATACCATAAACGGTTAGACAACCCATATATATATATATATATAACAATATATTTTCAACATAGACAAGGAAATTAGTAAAGAGGTAGCATATAACAACTACCCTTACTCTCCCCTATCGCAACCATGCCCACGACATCCCAGCTTCATGGCCTCCTTACCCGCCCTTAGCACTGCCAAGTATAAAAAGTACCTTGGGCCATGCCCGTCTGGACAAACAACATTGCCTCAAATTGACGACCGAGTCATCCAATCCTAGTGATCAAAATAACATAAACCATAATACCCGCCTTCTCATACAAGATATAGTCCCAAATCTCCCACCAAAAGCAATTCATAATATATAAAGCATGAAATAGTACATTGAAATAAACTTGAAATTTTATCAAGAGTTTCACCTATAACATTTCAAAATCATCCTATAGCATGGACATTGATATTATTCACAAGCTATTATCATTTTACAAGGCATACATGTAGTTATGAAATTGAAATACCCTAAAAATGTGCTTATCAAAAACCGAGTAACCAATCCTTTCCATAACAGGCCAAGGTCCACATATCACAATCATTAACATCACACACCAAGTGAGCCACTGAGGGGGAAATAAAATAAACTACAATCTGAGAGAAATAAAAACAGAAATTCCCACCCATGGAAACTTGGTCCATCCCTTGTACCTGAGGCTGAAGGCATCCAAGCACAAGCTAGAAACACAGTTCCAACCACAAACTTTCTCCAGTCTAACATATCCCAAATATTAAAACCATCAGAAATAAAAAGAGAAGTCTAAATCTCATTAGTATCCAGCAAAAAAATATTACAAAATCCATGTCAAGAACTCCTTTGATACCAATTTGTAATGTCCTGGACCCGAACATCCACCTAAACAATGCTAAGATGGTTGGGTGTTACTACCTTAGGCACACCTCCTCGAACTACAAAGGCCACCGACTAGCAGTGAGGGTCTGAATAGGCATAGTGGGGAGGCTATACCCTTTCAAAAGATAAAAATGGTACTAGTCCTAGCATAAGAATAAAACATGAAGTGGTAATAAGGACTCACCATAATTGAACCAGGCCCGCATAGCGGAAGCATATCCAATATCAATAAATAGTGGAAGCAATATAAAAACAAGTGCAGTGGAAAGTAAACAGAACAACATGATGAACACCTCTTGTAACTACTAAACAAACCAAGTATGCATCCATAGCAGGTCAGACATGTCAATATTAAAAGTACACCAATGGATAACCAATAGTAGCTAGAATAATAAAGTAAGCATGATGATGCACAATGAAAGCTGAAAAAAAGTAAACTCCAGCTAGGAAAGGCCTCAATGTCTATACCATCTCCATGCCAAATATCACTTTAGTCCAACTACTGTGACTAACCCTTTTCCTGTATGCAAGTTCATAAAGTCTAAACACATCCTGAAGGGCCCATGTAGGGTGTGAGAAGAATCTCAGTAGGATACCACCCAATGGTTCTTACCTAATATAAGTGTTTAAGTAGGCATACTTTTATAAGGAAAAGATTAAACAACATGATGTAAAAATAAACACAAACTCCATTGGTGATTAGCACCCACCATGGAGTGTCACCATCTTCATCCAATGCTGGAATCTCTGACATGTAACCCGACACCATGTGCCTCATGACGCCTTGTGTCTCAAGGTACTGAAGTCCTGAAGGCATGCCCAAATAGAAGTAACTCAGAGGTAAAATGATGCCTGTCCTCAAATAAGTAACCGGAGGGACAACAATGTCTTCCCTCAAATAAATAACCAGAGGGACATCGATGTCTGCCATCAAATAAAGTGTCCATGCCCATGGTCTCAATCATTGCGAGCCTTATCCCCTAACCTGATAGTCTCATCACTATATCTCGAAGGATCCTCACCTTCCACATGGCTTGTTATGGCAAGCACCCCCAACCAATAGTACATAAACCGCAATTATCGGGGGCCTCTACCCACACAAGTGTTCAAAACCACCTCATCATGAAATTTCTCTACGTGAACACTACTCAAAGTCCAGGGTGAGCGGTAATCACCAAAATAGTTCCCAAGACACCACATCTCTGGCACCTCATTCCCCTATAACCATGACGCTCAGTATCCAATAGGCTTTCCATCCAAGTAACCCGAGCCATTCCTAACCTGACAGTCTCACTGCCTCAATCCTGACGTCCATGAAGCCCAATACCATGGTCAAAACCACCCAAAGTAATTTGGGTCAAGTCCAACCTGTGATCAACATCACTCAAGAATATTCGGTCCATGCCCAACACAACCCAAAGGGGTTTTAGCACAAGCAATTTAGGAATTACATATATAAGAAATAGGAACACCATAAATAGGAAAACAATTAAATAGTTGAATTACACTAACTAAGTGCTATCCCATACCAACACTGAGGTATTTAAATCCTCTAAAAATTAATATCACAACTTAACAAATTAAACTCAGTAGTTTAATCAAAATAATTCATTTTAACACATTTTAGTATACCTGACCAAAATTCCCTAATTGAGAAACACCCCTCGCCCGACCCCGTTAAAGAAAAATAGGTAAAATGGAATACTCAAAAGATTCTCAAATGTCTAATAATCAATTTTACATACAATTGTAGAATAAATAGGGTCCTGCTCAAAATACCCAAATACACGCTTAAGGTCGCACCACCCAAAATTCTGTGAAAACATGAAAGAAGTTATACACCACCTAACTTGTACTAGTATGATGATACTCCTCTAATAATAGCATCTAATTAGGTATAAAACGCGATATATCTACAAAATAATAAAAACTAATCAAAGTCCTATAACTTGATCAAGAACAAAAATCAAGAAGAATGACTCAAGAGTAATCAAGGCCTTATCGAGGGGGTTCCAATAGATCAAATGGTTTTTGAATCCAACATTGGATGAAGAAATAGAAAGGAATTGAAGTATCAACCAGCTATTCGCATCTCCCGGATTAAACCCACCGCCCCTACCTCAAAATGAGGCTACTGCCCATTTTAACGAAAAAAAGAAAATACACGGTGTGTACTTTGGACTACACACCTTTTGTATCATTTTACTATTCCTATGATGGCTGATATTTCACCGAGGACTTGATGACATGACTACACAGCGTGTACCTAGGGGTACAAAACATGTAATTCTCTACTCGGCCGATATCCCCAACATTCCATTTATATCCCCAAACACGACCCCTCTACATGGCATGTACTGATGGTACAAGATGTGTACCTACTAAAATCTTTCTACCTGGCCAACAGGCCAACATTCCATGTGTGGCCTTTACACACAGGCAAGGGTACATGGTGTATACTGAAGGTACACAATGTGCAATCTGTAATTTTCCAGAAACTACCCAGTTTCTCCAGTTTTCTCAAAAAAAATTCAAAAATTCCAACAGGGTTAGGATTTTGACCTATTCTAAAAACTCAGATTCTTACATTGATAGTAAAGAATGAATCAATTTTACATCTCCCTTTGAAAACAAAATCTTATTCAATACATTTTACTCCCCCTTTGGGATTACCAAAATGAATACTTAAAGGGTGAAATAATGAAAAGGAAATAAAGATAAAATAAATTATATTGAATAATAAACAAAATATACATAGAAATAAAAATGAAAAGTATCTTTCATTAATCATTTAAAAAAGTTTGTACATTAACCCTATCAGAATATAATCAGAGTTTGAATCTGAAGTATTTGGACATGTCGAGGGGTCAAAGATATTGTAGACATAATGAAATGTGTTCCATGCACATTTCTGTATATTAAAGATATAATACCCACATAGACAAAAAATTACAACAAGATGCAGACATGATTTCTATGTGCCAAAATACTACTCTATACCGATGGATAAGTGGAATGATTCTTCCATCTAGGAGTAGGTAGTGGATTTCCAAGATCGATGATGAAAAAGTGTCTACATATTAAATTTAATATCTGAGTTTCTTTTTAGAAGACATGGTGTATTTACCACCTCAATAAGTGTATAACTCTTTAGGAGCATCGATTTGACTGGTCATGGAGCAAAAATAGACTTACAAATAAAAAGTTATGGCACTCAAAAGATGAATAAATTTCACAAAGGGACCTACACAGAGGACCTATGTGAAAATATAATTTCTACACCCCTACACAGAAGAGATACATTGGGGACCCACATGGAGGACCTACGCAGACAACTTCCCATCAACCAGGTCCCCTCCATGCCTATAAACGGGACCCTTGGGCTTCCCATTTCAAAGAGGGAAAAAGTTGAAAGAAGTACCAAAGCTCCCGTAGCGTAGCTCTTTCACCAAGATCCCCCAAATTTTCTTAGGTAGCCCTATAAAACACAAGATAAGAGAGAATTAAATGGTTTAAATGTGGTTTAAAGTCCCATCAAGGTATAGAACACATGGAGCACCTACGCAAAGCACCTGCACGACGCCCCTACGCAGAGCACCTGCACAGAGCACCTACATGGAGCACCTCTGCAGAGCACTTATGCGATGCTCCTACGCGGAGAACATGCATTGAGAACCAGTGCGGAGCACCTGCATGACACACCTTCAAGACTACACAACCTAATATTTATTCAAAGGAAACTTCACAGTACAATGTCCTCGCTTCATGAATCTAAACTGGACAACCTAATATTGATTCAAAGGAAACAAAGAAAGTCTCTATTTTACATGTGAGTTAGATCTATGTAAAGGAATTCAAATTCATATCCAATATTGATTCAAATATTTCTCATTTTAATTGAGCATTTCCCCCTTATATATTTCACACTCTTAATATTGAATATTTTCAGATCTTTATAACCTTTCTTATGGTTTCTGGTGAGAGATTTTCTAATATCTAAGAACTCTTTTTCTAGAAATGAAGTACGTGCCCTTAGGTGGCCTTGCATAAGTTGCCTACATAATAGGCATGTGAGTCAAAGGATACCACTATTTGAATATGTAGCATATGCGCTAGTCGGCCCTACATAATACAACCCCCATAATGGGTTTGTCAAATAATGGTAATTTTGTTCTTGGTTAAAGTGCCTCTTGTCCATTTCAAACATTGATAACAATATACAAGAATCTGTATTTTAAAACAGTCATTCATGTATATTTTTTCCATTAACTTTCTCTCAATATGAAAGTATTCAATACCATGGTGTACACATTTCCCTCTCAAGGTGTTCAAATAAATATGAAATAACCATGGATCACTTGGCCACATAATATATAATGTTTCCATTTCTAGTCCTAGTTGTATGAATTAAAACTACAAACACCATACTACCTACGTTTGGGTCATACATTCATAGAAATACAATTCATCTGATTCTTTGGAAATCAAGATTGGAAATACTCTCTCCATATTCAGGTACCTTTATTCATAAACCAAACTCTATTCTTTGAAAAATTTGAATCTCCAGAAACTTTCTTCGGCTTTTAGAAATAAAATGTCAAACTTCTAAGAGCTCTTTTTACCGACTATGCAGTACGTGCCCCTAGGTGGCCTTGCACAAGTTTCCTACATAACATGACTGTCAGTCAAAAGATTCCACTATTTGGATATGAAACATATGCCCTAGTTGGACCTGCATAATACAGCCCCCATAACAGGTTTGTCAAATAATGGTAACTTCATTCTTGGAAAACACTTCCTCTAATTACTTTGGCCCTTTTGTTCCCAAAACATTCTTCAAATTCAAAAATTCCCAAATCACAGTTTACATTTCTTCCCTTCTGTACCTAAATATAGTAGTATGTTTCTAAAAAAATTATCAAGAAACTGGGAGAGTCTCATACCTTTGGTCAAATCTAAATACCTTAAATTAAAGTCACATAATTTCCTCACTGCATGACTTAAAACTACACAGTACAATGTTCTCACTACATGACTTAAAACTGAACAATAAAATGTCCTCACTGCATGTCATAAAACTGCATAACATGATATCAAAAATTCTCTTTTCTGATAAAATTTAACCATTCCTCATGCACCAAATTTTTTTAGAAGTGGTTTTCCTATTCATGACATATGTTGGAATAGATAAATCCATATTATCATAATCAATTTCCTTGGAAAAACCACCAACTTTGGTTTTGATTCACCCAAATATTGTTTTCCTTTGTCTATAAACAGTAAAATGTTAAATTCCTAAGAGCTCTTTTGCTTAACTATGCATTACATTCCCTTAGGTGGACTTTCATAAACGTTTCTTACATAACAGGCCTATCAGTCAAAATATGCCACTATTTGGCTATGCAGAATATGCCTCAGTTGGCCCTACATAATACATCCCCCATAACGGGTTTGTCAAATAATGGTAACTCCGCTCCTAGAAGAGACTTCCTTTATGTTTATACAAGTTTTAGATTTGGTGACCATAAAAATCATGACTCTAGTTTCCCCTTGAAAATATTTAAATAATATTAGAGATATTGTTATCCACTGAGTCTTGTTTGGGATTTAATTTCAAAATTTATGGTCAAATCTATTTAACATTAAACAATAGCCCTTTATAATCCAACATACATGACTCTAAACAGCCAAGAACAAGAGATGTGGTACTCACCAGATTGGAAACCCACAAAGGGAACTCTGGAAAAAAGTTGAGTCCCTGCTCACTAAACATACATTTTTGTTTGGTTTAGGTAATAATGAGCAATAAAAGTCAAAAGACACAATATATGTAGGTTTTTCCATATGACCCTAGAAATAGTCAAACTATGCTCTCTAATACCTACAACTTAGGGAAACATTTTAGTAACATTCAAAAGTTGACGTAGATCCAAATCTAACTAAATGATGTTGGAATGTGTTAAAATTACCTCATTTAACCTTATAACAAGATTATTTTCATTCCAAACAAATCAAATTCTTAGGGGGGATTTTGTAGACACAATGAAATGTGTTCCATGCACTTTTTTATAGAGTGAAAATATGATTCTCACATAGAAAAAAAATTAAAATAATATGCACGCTAGATTTCTAGGTGCCAAAATACTACTCCATACCGATGGATAAGTGGAATGATTCCCCCATCGAGGAGTAGGCAGCAGATTTACAAGATCAATGATGAAAAGGTGTGGACATATTAAATTCAATATCCAATTTTCTTATGAGAAGACATGGTGTATTTACCACCTCAATAACTTTAGAACTCTTTTGGAGCATCGATTTTACTGGCTGCAGAGCCAAAATAGACTTATAAATCAAAAGTTATGGCACTTAGAAGATGGATAAATTTCACAATGGGACCTACGTAGAGGACCTACGCAGATGACCTACACAGAAATATAATTTCTACACCCCTACACAGAAGAGATACATGAAGGACCTATGTGGAGGACCTGCGCGGACAACTTCCCTTTGACCAAGTCCCCTCCATGCCTATAAATAGGACCCTTAGGCTCCCTATTTCAAAGAGGGAAAACGTTGGAAGAAGTCCCAAATCTCTTGTTGCTTAGGTCTTTCACCAAGATCCCCCAAAATTTCTTAGGTAGCACTCTAAAATAGGAGATAAGAAATAATTAAATAGGGAAACATGGTACGAAGTCCCATCAAGGTCTAGAACACATGGAGCCCCTGCACAAAGCACCTACACAATGCCCCCGTGCGGACCACCTACGCGGGGCACCTGCACAGAGCACCTGCGCGACGCCCCTACGCGGAGCACCTGCACAGAGTACCTGCACAGAGTACCTGCACAGAGCACCTGTGCAGAGCACCTACGTGACACACCTGCGTGATGCACCTGCACGGAGAATGTGTGTGACACCCCTATGTAGAGCACCTGCGTGATGCACTATGGTGAGGAACCTGAGCGGCCCTGCTAGTCGACACCGTAGGGGATGTGCCCCCAAACCCCTACTCAAGATCATTTCCGGGCTACGGTCCCGACCCTTTAGGCCGGTCCCTTCTCTTCCATCATTGACCCCCATGAAAAATGGAGAGTTTCACCACAAAGTTTTTAGATTCGGTTGTTGAAATTTTCCATTTTTCCCTTTATGTCTCCCAAATTCCAACCTTGGAATACCATGATTTGAGACACTCCATCACACTCAATAAAGTTCATTTAGTTGACGTACTCCTCTTGGTTCCTTTCCCATGTTACGATTTTGGAATCTCCTTATGGATTCCTCAAGTACCTTGAGTTGATAAACTCCTCAAGAAACTACTCAAACCCAATCACCTGACTCCAATCCCAGGTTAAATATAAAATGGGAATACTTAATAGAAGTAATCCCCAACCAATTCCTAAATGGGCATCCTCCTTAGGAGTAAGCCCCAACCAAACCTCAAATGGTAATACTCCTTATGAGTAAGCCCAAACCAATCCTCAAATTGTCATCCTCCTTAGGAGTAATCCCCAAACCAATCCTTACTTAGGGAAGCCATCGTGGTGTAAGACCATAAACTTTCAAGTAGGAGGTTGCATTCTTTCTCCTCTCTACTTCCTTCACTTTCACTCCATCCTTTCATTGGACCCTTTTCCATGGTAAAGTGAATAGAGGGAAGGCTCCTCGCCTCACCCTCTTCTCAGGTTGACTCGACCTTGTACACCCTCACCACCATAGGCGCGACCTCTTCCATTAGCAAAGGAGGAAAAGTTTGCGTGCCTTTGTTGAATCATTGACATCCTCTGGTTTCTCATACCGAGAATGACACACCTGGGCTTTTAGATTTTTCATGATCAAAACATTTTCACAAAATATTGAACTACGAGAACTCTGATTTCTGTTCAAACCAGGATACGTAGGAAGCCTTCTCAGGGCCCGAGCTCACTGAATAACCTCCTCAGGAATCCAACCCAAATTCCTTTAATCTGGGCATTTTCCTTAGAAGTAAGCCCCAAATTAATCCCCCAAATCACCAAGGAATCCTTTTCAGGAAGTAATCCCAAACCCATTTCTCTCAGAGGACTATACTCTCTTATGAGACTTATCAAACTATGTGGGATTTTATTCCCATACAAATGGGATATGTAGGAAGCCTCCTTGAGGTTCAAACCTGACACTTAAAATAAACCTTGTTCTTCCTAGGACATATTCCTAACATGCTCTAATTTTACTTGGAAACCCATATCCTTTCCAAGTTTCTTGGGCTGCTTCCTCATAAGTCCTACACCAAACATTGAATAAGCACCTTTGTCTTAGATGTCCTTACCACATGACATTAAACTGTACAATTTTGACCTTATCAAATGACCTTAAAAGGTATGATGTGTCCAATTAAGTGGCACAAAACTAAGGGGGTTCTTATTCCTTTCATAAGGATATGTAGGTATCCATTTTATGGGTACGACCCGATATCAAAACAAACCATCGTATCCCTGTAGGAAAATAAATTCTAGAGTGCCCCACTGAGTGGCTTAAAAAACAAGTATCATCATAATGATGATAAAAAGAATCTTTAAATAGTATATGAGAGGATACCATTGATGAATAACCTAGAATACATACAAATATCTCCATTAATTAAGAACCAAGAATACATACAAATGATTCTAAATTTCACACATGTTAATAAGTGATTGAAAATTCCAAGAGAAACTTATGTTATACTTGGTGAATTAATAAGGATTCATGAAAATATATTAAATTTATAAAGAGAGTCCCAGAGTAGACAATAATTCCCCCCAAAAGGGTGTGATGAGTCTGACCTCCCATCCTCTTGACCAATGCATGTTCTTAAGTATCGTAAAGTTCAAACTTAATGAATGCCTACCTTTATAAAGAATCTCCATTTTGGATACAGAACTATTGGATGTTTCTAGTTCCATTAATAAATCCAATGGAAACTGCCTAGAAGCAGTGATTCTTAAACTAGAACACATGTTTCAAGGAATTACGAAACAAAAATGGTGAACCCGACGTGAATCCTTAACCAATTTAATAATGTCACCCACCTATCAGGACCCTATCAATTGATAAAGGAATTCCAGAAAAAGGAATCAATCATGAATGTATCCATATAAAAGATGTTTCTTTAATTAATTTTATTGTTGTTCTCATTTTTTCTCAGAACTCCCTTCACTCAAAAATGTATTTCTTCAAGATGACACCTATGAATTTCCCAGCCACTACTCAAGCTGGATCCTCATCCACAGGAAGAACATCATCACCCACTCAATGTCTTCAATGCTAGGTTTTCAATGTGTTGGTAAGGGAGTACCATCACTATGGTACTATCCCAACCTTGGAGGCTTCCCGACAGGTTCTCCAGGTTAATAACAACCCTCAATCGTCCGATCAACGATGACCGATGGTCAAGAAGCAGATGGTGCCAACCACCTTATTCAACCATTTCGGGTCCTTATCCCTAAAATGAAACAACTATTACCTCCCGTACTATTGAGAGGTGGAATAAGTGGTCACTCAGGGCCTCAATTCAAGGATGCAGGGGTCCTTATCGAGGACTCTCACCAACAACCACCGCCAATAGAATCGCACGGTAGTGAACCCCCAACATGATGGGGGTGTTTCCTATGGATGTTCAGCCCAGTTATCTAAGATCCAAGCATTCAAGAAGAACCACATGGGACAAATTCCAGTCAACAGGGAGTAGGTTCTTACTTTTTCTCCCTCCGGAGAAGTCTGTCAACCTATCTAGATGGAAAACAATGAGCTGGAAGATACACTCATTCGTCCTAATTCCACTGCCCAACAGACTCGACTGGAAGCAACCCGCCAATCCCACCAGGAAAATATGGGGGAGTACCATGAACAGACACATACACCTATTTAAAAATTATCATCCAGTCAGCAGGCTCGTCTGACTGCATTTAATGAATCCCGCAAATCAAATGTGGTGGAAACTAGTAAACATGAATATACACCTACTTACACTCACCAATTCTAACAGCAGTCTCTTCTACTAGTATTGAAAGAAGTTCATCAACCATATTTGATAGAAAATAGCCAGAAAGAACATACACCTGCCAAAATTCATCAAGCCTGCAAACAGTCTCGTTTGGTAGCACCCGAAGAATTCATTTGGAAAGCTCTGAAGACAAATATGGGGTAGACTCAACTCTCTTACACAATATATGAGTACTGTCAGTATCCACTGACAAGAAAAGGAGAAAAATAGAAGGCACATACACCTACTATCGATACATAATGGACTCATATTCATGTTTTGGCTGCTGAAGTAACCAAACACATTTTAGCAATGGTGAAAGGGCAAACAAAAATTCCTGCCCATATTCAGGAAGCAAGCCAGAATATCATAACAACAAATCAGTAGTACCAGGGGAACAGACACATAAATCTACCCCAAAACTTGGGATGTCACATAAGCATGTCATCCCAAATAATATACATACCTCTTCTCTAGTCCAGGAGGGTTATGGTGCATACTCCCCCATATCACACGGAAAAACGGATCAGGAACGTACACCCTTTCCAATTGGAGGTAATCATCCCGTTCTGATAACCACTCCAAGGCAGGCATATACACCTGCCCATGATAACCACTTCTCCCAGCAAGTGGCCCCAAATAAGTGTAAGAGATCATCTAATAATAAGTCTCGCCAAACACTGTTGTAAAATCAAGATACAAGCTACAATCTTGCTCCTATTAATGCTGGAGTTCTTGAATCCCTTAGACATTTATCTGTTACAGCTCAAGATACTACCCTCTCATCACCAAATTATGGGAGTAGTAGCAGTAATTATGAAGTTTCCCAATGGAAACTTCATCATGAAGGCATGATTCATGAAAATTCAGTCAATCCAGAGAGCCTATCTCTAGATGAGATCCACAGAAACCCTTAGTGTGTCCAGAAGACCAATGATCAATAGGATTTATCCCTTGTTGTATTCCAATATGGTAGTCCTCCTCATGATGGAATTCACTACAAAAGTTCTCTCTGTAGTAGTATTTTGTATTGTCAAGATAATTCTGTAATTGACAATGTTTTAATGAGAAATCCCTCTTATCTCGAGGCACTTTCCAACACAAGGCAATTCATGTCTGATACCTTGTCATTAATGGGTGAAATACTTTCTCAACCAGAAGAAATATTAACAGAACATTCATTTTCCAAACCTCCCTTGGGTCATTTTTCTTCCAGTATAGTAGAAGAAAAAATGACTAATTCTATTGTTTTTAATAAAACAATCGAGCAACGTCCACTTTGGTCAGACCAAGTGTATAAACCTATAGTGAAATATGATGAAGATATGTTAAACATGAGAAAAAATTGTTTGAAGGAGAAGTACCAGTCATGTTCTGGCCTTTGTAAAATTCTCAATATAACATTCTGGGATTGATGGAAGAAGATTGCATTCATGATGTCCACCTAAAATTATTTAAGAATTTTTATCATTTGAAAACTAAAGTATTACCATATTATGAATATCAAAATCATGTAAAGGTAATAGAAGGGTTGCAATTCCAAATTGACTTGGCATCTCTCTCAGTTTCCCAACATCCCAAGGTTGAAAAGCAGCAGAGAACCCTTCAGCGTGCATTCCTAAATGATTTAAAGGGACTACACCATTTAATATATGATACCCCATCTAGTGTTTGTATCAGAGGATGAGGTGCACATAGAACATTGCATTTTACTACACACAAGAATTAGTAAAGTCCACCAAAAGGGGTCTCATGCAATGTTATTTCCCACAAAAGGCTACAATCAAAAAAATTTATATGTAATAAAATGTATGCTCAAGAATAGGCCTCAAATAGCTCTCATTAGAGTTAGACCAAAAGAAAACAAGTTGTTGAGTTACTTTTGCATCAAGCATATGAGAATCTTCTATAGACCTCCCTGTTAGAGGATGTCAGCCATCAGAAGACAAAAATGTATGAAATAATGCTGTGATATTCAGAAATAGGTGATTTGAGTGGTTTTTGGATAATGCACCCAGCCAATGTCCGTACCAAAATTCACAAAACCTGAAGAGTAGCTGCGCGAATCTCAGTTATAGCAGTTCAAGAGACACCCCTACCTATAGGGCTGGGGGCCTTTTTAATTCTATTTTTGAATTCAATAAACAAAGTTCAAGGGTTTGAAGAAGAATAATAGGAATGACCCCATCCTGCAGGGCTGAAGACTTTTTTGAATCTACAATCCCCTCCTCAAGGAAGTTAGTTTTCTCCTGATTAGGGAAGAGTTCACAAAGAGAGTGCACAACTGAACTATACAAGGATTTTTTTGAGTTAATTTCTGCCAAAAAACTCCTAGAAATTCATCATATAGGAGAGAAAAATCTTATGGAAGATACATAAGGAGATGATTTTACAAGGATACTGACAGAATGCCATCAATGCATTATGCGTTAGTGAATGGTATTAAAAACATCGCAGAAGATCCTATAGAAAATGAGTCTATCTTGGGGAAATCAGAATATTAAGTTCTTATCCATAATACAGTACACACTAATGTAAATAAAGGAGGTTTGCGTACTCAAAATCAAAGGCTTACCCAGAATCTAGGTATGCCTTCAAGTAACCAACTCCCACCTCCTCAAAAGGTGTCTAACAAGGGGAAATGTAAAATTCAGATCATTTCTCTCTTTTCCACTAGAGAAGGTCAATATATTTCACTTGAGGAAATATTTTCACATCAAGAAGAGGATATGAAAGAGTTGAAAAGAATAAATATATAGTTTCTTTGAAACAACATTTCTGCTAGACATACTCCCTAGATAGATCCTCAACTTGAACATCTTGTAGGATCTCCTCAGCAAAGAGGATTTGTGGTAACTATAGATATGGATAATGAATTTCCTCCATTGGTTACACAACCATGGTAGGGTTAAACACATCCTTATAGTCTTGTCCTCGTGGGTTATCGAAGGAAAATACCAGTACCACCACCAGTGGTTTTGCTGGTCATTGCACAAGTTTAATCTCCCACAACTGTAACTGTACAAGTCCCAACTCATCTGAATATTCCTCATATTCTTATGAACATAATTGAGGCATTTAAAACTTGATTGGAAGCTATGGAATAATGACATGTTCCAGTTCAGCTGGAAAAAAGATCTTACCCTGAATAGGTGGATCCGATCCCTCCCCCACCAAATTTTGTGAATACTATATTCCCAATATTTAAAGGGTCTAGAGATCCAAAACAACACTTAACACATTTCATTTCTCATTGTGATTCCATGATGGGGAGTCCTAAAAAACAAGAAGTTGTAAAGATTAGATGTTTTGTGCAATCATTACATGGGCTGACTTTTGTATGGTATACAAGTTTACAACTTCGATCAATTACCAGATCAGAAGATCTTCTCCATAATTTATTATTCAATTTAGATCAACACTGCCGAAGGTGACAATTTTTGATCTTACAAATTGTAAAAAAATGGAAAATTAAAGAGTCTCATATTTAATTGCTTGATGAAAAAGATTGACATATTCCTTAAATCTATAACTCCCTAAAGAAGAGTTGCTGCCAATTTGTGTGGCAAATCTATGTGATGAGTTATGCACACCACTGATCCCTATGAAATACACAGGAGGTTTTCAAGACCTTTCTTCAATTTACCAACAGTTGGAGGATTCAATTTTAGAAACTAAATCTAAATCTCATGTAATTCCATTAGCTCTAGGAAGGAGAATAGGGAAAGTAGAGGCTGCTACATTCACACTCAATCAAGAACCTGTAACTGCTTCCACTTCAAAACCTTCATCATATCGAAGGGCTCCACCTCCTGAGTGTCAGCAGAAATGACCACCTCATCAAGATTATTAAAGAGATCAAAGGCAGAAATAGTTTGAGGAGTTAAAGAACAAGGTTTATTCTTTACAGAATTAATAGGTTCACTGTTACTTCACCCGATCTCTCGAAAAATATTTGGTTCAGTTTCCAAGATTGAAGAAACCAATCAAAGAAGGAGATGAAGATCTTCTGAATTATTTTCCCTTTCACCAGATGTTGGATAATCCCATTTAGGAGTGTTTTGTTTTAAAGGACCTCCAGCAAAAAATGGTAGACTCTGGACAAGTGAAACAGAAAAGTTCATCACCCCAAGTAGCATGTGTTACTCCTACTGATCCAGAAGAAGAAGCCGAATGGTAGGAAGTCAAAGGTAAAAGTTTGAATAAATATGATGATTAGATGATTAGGAAAATGATCAACCAAACTCATGCAATTATGTAAACACAATTGAAACAACCGATTATGTCTTCTTCCACTCTTTCCACAACAAAACCACCTTTATCAAAAGACCAGTCTTCTAAAAGTCAATCCTCAAAGAAGCAACGTGATCAGAAGGATAAAGAGCAGTTAGTAAAAGATGAGCTCATGTCAAGACCAAAGTTGTCCTTGACGCTTGGATATTTCATGCCATATGTTTCAAAAGGAAAAGCACCACCCTTCCAAATAGAACAATCATAATTGGCCAGTCAAGTAGAATCCTCATCAGATGAAGAATTGATCTTTGGTTCTGTTAACATTATCCACTTAACGGATCCCTATGCCGATGGTGATTTTGGTTATAATGAGCCTGAGTGCCCTGTAACTAATTGAGAAACTAGAGGAATCATACAAGGTCGACGATATAAGGGAAGATATAGGTTTTCTAGAATCCATTATTTTAACTCTACCCCTTCTCTAACCGTATATGCAGCAGAAACTCATGGGAGAGACCTTCCACGATCTCAAAAAGAACAAGGAGATTCTTCCATGCATGACAGATTCGGTCCGGACATGATTATTTTGGAGGACCAATTAGAGGTTACACCATCTTTCTCTCATCATGTAGGTATACCCATTTAGTCTAATCTACAAAATCTAGGAGTATATTTAGCTTCTGCTCCTTCATAGGGTACATCTATATCTGGAGCGTCAACTTCCAAGGCACTTGCAAAACTTCATCTCCATGTAGGGAAATATAGACCTATGGACCAAAAGTATGATATTGTAAAATAGATGGTCCAATTACCAGCCAGGTTATCAATTTTTGATGCCTTGAATTTTTCAAAAGATCTTAGAGAAGCACTTATTGAGGATTTTTCAAGTCCCCAAGAGTTTGAAACCGAAGTTGCTGATACTGAGGCTTACCATATAGAGAATGATCCTATAGAATGAAATGCAGTTTTATATTTTATAGATGAAGATGAAGATGATGTTGTACATGGACATATCAAGCCCTTGTATCTATCTGAAAGGGTTAATGACATAAACATACGATGATCCTTCATTGATAGTGGCTCAGGAGTCAACCACATTCCCTTTCATACACTTTGTTGTTTGGGCCTCACTGAATATGACATATCTCCTTTCAATTTAATGTTGCAAGGTTATGAAAAGAATGATAAATAACCATTGGGTGAGATTACACTCAGAACTCAGTTTGGAGATCTTGTGTCTAATTCATATTTTATGGTTGTCCGTTAGGACACAACCTTTAACATTATTCTTGGTAGGCCTTGGTTATATCAACATGCAACCATACCTTTGTCATACCACCAATGTATCATGTACTATTTCAATGTTCAAATTGGAAAATTTCATGGTGACAAGGTTCTATTCAAAACATGTGAATCTCAATACATTGATTCATAATTTTATAACATGAATTGAATGGGGTCTATGACAAAGGAGGTAACCAGAATAAATGATCCGAATGGCTTGGAAAAGATCCCAACAAACCCATTCAAACATTTGAGTATAGATTATGTGTTTAATATCAATCAAATTGAAATAATAAACCCAAATATGAACACTCATCCTAGGAATTCAATAATGTCAATTGCAGAAATCGACCCTGATAACATGGGAGAAATTTTTTATTCACCAATACGTGGTGAAATATTAAATGGAGATGTCTTCATTTCCTCCACTGAACATCATAAATTCTCTACTTCATCAATAATACTTGAAGAATTTGTAGAAATACTAGATTAAGAAAAGGGTGTTGATTCCAAAATCATTATATCCTCTTCAATGCTCCATAAATACCCTTAATCATTAGTAGGGTCATAAATGATGGACTCTTCTTCAGGATGTTAAAATACCGACTCCTCTCCTAACTCTGAAGGATTTTCTTCATCACCTACTATGAAAGTAGAAACAGAAGTAGTGACATGTAAGGAAGAGGAATAGGAAGAATAAGATCTCGGGATGCCCCTTCAGCATTTGAGGAAGGTGACTCTACCACTGTACATGATCTCAGATAAATAATCTGGGTACAAAATAAGATCCACGCCCCACTCTAATTAGTGCGGCCATTGATTCTAAAGAGAAAGAGATGTATAAATTATTTATAAATAAAAATCAGGATATATTTTCTTGGAAATATACCGAAATGATAGGTCTTAATCCCGATGTAGTCACTCATCATTTGGGTTTTCCATAAGAACATCGAGGATTCAAGTAGGTAGTAAGAAGAACACACCCAACTCATGCCTCTAAAATTGGATCTAAAGTTGATAAGATTATCAACACTAATTTTTTAGGGAGGTTCAATATCCAAAATGGCTAGAAAACATTTTACCAGTGAAAAAGAAGAATGGAAAAATCAGAGTTTTCATTGATTTCAGATATTTTAACCAGTATTGTCCTAAATATGATTTTCCAGTTCTGATCACAAAGATTTTAATTGATGCAATAGATGGCTATGAATCTCTTTTCTTCATGAATGGTTACTCTGGGTATAATCAATTCTACATGGCCCTAGAGGATGAAGAGTCTACAACCTTCAGATCCCCTCATGATGTGTTTTTCTATCAGGTAATGCCCTTTGGATTATAGAATGCAGGTGCAACGTATCAACATTCCTTGCACCATATTTTCAAACCATTATTAGGAAAATTTGTCAAATGTTATGTGGATTATTTGGTGGTTAAATCTAGATAACATTCCGATCACTTGGCTGATCTGGAGACCATATTCAATAAACTTTGGCAACATTGTTTGAATATGAACCCCTTGAAATGTGCTTTAAGGGTAACCTAATGAAAATTATCCAGATTCATTATATGACATAGTGGCATTTAAGTTGATCCTAAGAAAAAAAAGTCAATCCTTGGTATGTATCCTCCTTGAGATTTGAAATAATTAAGGGTAATCCAAGGAAACTTGGCCTATATTCAATACTTTATCACCAATTTGGCAGGCAACTGTTTACCCTTCACCAGATTAATAAAGAAGGGAGTCACCTATCAATGGACTGAAGACTGGAAATAGGAATTTTATACCCTCAAGAAATATCTCTTGAGTTTATCGGTATTAATACCACCTATTGAAGGAAGACCACTTATTCTCTGTGTAATAACTTTAGAGCGATCACTAGGTGTCTTCCTTGCCCAAAAGAATGATGTTAGGAATGAAAATATCCTTTACTATCTTAGTCGAACTATGATTGATGCAAAAACTTGGTATTCAAGTATTGATAAGTGTTACCTCACATTAATCTTTTCTGTTCAGTAATTGAGGCACTACCTGCAACATCACGAGGTCCAATTGGTGTCTCGCAATAATCTGCTCAAATTTATCCTCAACCATCCTTTGCTTACAGGACGCTTGGAACAGTGGGTAGTTATTTTGTAATAATTTGATATCAAGTTTGTGCCTCAGAATGAAATAAAGGTCCAAGATCTGGCCGACATCCTTGCTGAACATCCATCTGCAGAAGATACATCATTAAATACTGAACTTCTTGATGAAGAGATCTTCTCTATTCAAGATAATTCCCAAACACGGGAAATGTACTTTGATGGTGCCTCCAGAAGTCCAACATGCAAGAGAATGGAAAACCATAAACTAAACAAAGTTGGGTCAGGAATTGTACTTATCTACCCATACAAGGTAGTGTTGCCTTATTCCTACCTATTGTCCAAAGGTGCTACCAATAATGAATTAGAATATCAAGCTCTCATCATAGGTTTGGAATTGGCACTCCAAGTACAAGTGAACCACCTAAAAGTGAAAGGTGATTCATAATTGGTAATAAAACAAATAAATGGGGGATTATTATATCATAAAATAAGAGTTAACCCATTTGTGTGATTACATCATAGGGTTAATGGCTGAATTTACCTCAGAGCAGACATTTTCCTATGTCCCGCGATTACAAAAAGCCCAAGCTGATGCACTAGCTAACACAGCTAAAACCCTAGCACATCCAAATTAGGATGAGACAATCATCATTATTTCCCATATTCGTGTGTTCTCACCTTTCGTTCAAACTAGAATGGAAGAAATTAATAAAATTATCCCTATTTTTGGGCCATATGGTCATACCACTGGATAGATGACACCCATCATGGAATATCTTTAAAATGGAGTAATTCCTCCCATTAGAGATGAAAAAGAATAGATCTGACAATGGATGGAAAATTTTACTCTTTATGATAGCCCAGATCACCAGAAGATACTTTATAAACCAGGATTTGATAGAATCCTCTTCAAGTCTATTGATGGAGAAGAAACTACAACTGTTATGAAAGAAGTACATTCAGGAGCTTATGGCGCTCACCAGTATGAGAATAGGATTTTTGATCAAATCCAAAGGCTTGGATACTTCTGACCATCAATGAAATATGATTTCACATATTTTACAAAGAAATATCATCCCTGCCAAGTGAATTCTAACTTCATTGATCAACCCCCGGAGTTTTTACATATAGCTAAATACTTCCAGCCATTTTCCACATGGTGAATGGATGTAGTAGGGCCTTATCCTCCATCTACGGCTAAGAAGTTCAAGTATATTATCAATACTAATGAATTATTCTCCAAATGGGATGAGGCAATAACTCTCAAAGAAATTAGATCCAAAATTATTGTTAGTTATGTCAAGACTAACATCATCACCAGATTTGGTATCCCTCATACTATATTGACGGACAGTGGAACCAATTTTTGTTCTATTGTGGTAAAGAAGTTATATCAGGAGCACAATATCAAATCCAACCATTCATCTCACTATCATGCAATGACCAATGGATAGATATAGGCCTTCAATAAGACCCTATGAAATATACTCTAGAAGATGATGGATAAACATAAGAAATATTGGCCTGATAAACTTTTGCATTATTTATGGGATTATGGGACTACTACCCATACTTCCACCTAGGAAACCCCTTATTCATTGGTGTACAGAACAGAAGTAGTATTTCCAATTGAAATTCAATTGCCTTCACTCTAAGTTTCAATCTTTGATTAGTTGTCTATAGATGAGAAGTCTCAAAAATGGTTTGATGAGATTGAACGATTAGATGAAAAAAGATTTCACACTTTACATCATTTATAAGTCTATGAGAACAGAATATCACGATCCTTTAACAAGAAAGTTAACCTTGGTTCATTTATTCAAGGAGAATTGGTATTGGTCCTCAGGACTCCAATGATACCAAGTAAGAAACCTCCAAAGGTTGAATAAAAGTGGGAAAGTCCTTATTCCATACACAAGGTCTACTCAAATGGAGCTGATTCCCTAATATCCCTAGATGGAGAGCTTATTACAAATCCAAACAATTAAATATTATTGAAGAAATACTTTGTATAACTGCACATATGTCCTAGCCACATGACTCTAAACTAAATATCACAAGGTCCTAGTCACAGGATGTTAAACTGAATAATAACCTTAAGCATCCATGCTACATGATGATAAAATATGTATCATCATTTGTCCTCGTTACACGACATTAAAATATACGACTAACATCTTCTCTAATTGAAGTTATGAGAATTCATATGACAGAATCATTGACATCATTACTTATCCTTAATGGCATAGGAGTCCCTTTCTTCTTTATGTCCAAGTTAGATCTGCATAGGGAACTTATTTCAAGAACTATGTGTGGCTTGATTCTCGTCTATTTGAGATACATAGAGATGTCTGGATCTCCAATCTTGGGCCCAACCACAACCACAATTTTTTTATTTCATTTTATCTTCTTGTATATGAATCATATCTATACAGAGTGTTCCCTTAAGATACATGGTTTTATTTTTATCCCATTTCGTGTCTTAAGTTTAAATCATTCTTCTAGATTTTGTTTAAAGCCCCCGTATCCCACATCAAACTCGATTGGTGAGAGAAATTATTGTTCAAGAACTATGTTTGTATTGATTATCATCTATATGAGATACGTAGAGATGCATGGATCTCCAATATTTGGCCCATCCACGATAAAAAACCCCATTTATTCCTTATGTAAGAATCAAAACCTGCATAGGGAATGTTTAAAGAACTACATATGGCTTGATTCTTTCCCCCAGAAAGATATATAGTGACACTTTGGTTTTATTCCATGTCCTATCTACAACATTTATTTCTTTTCACGTTAGTACATCTTCATCCTTACCGCATGATGTTAAAATGCACAAAAATCCAAGAACTACGTTTGGCTTGATTCTTGGTCTAACGAGATATGTAGTGAGCTTGAGTCCTATTCCCTGGCTCAACCATCACTTATTCATAATACCCACATTATTTACTTGTGTCACCTTTGTGTTACAGAAGAAGCCTTTACTGCTCCTTGTTTCTCATACCAAGCATAGATAACTTGGTCTTAAGAATTGGGTAAAAAAGATTCTCTATATAAATAAGGTGTCTCAATTTATTATGTGGTTATCAATGATCTTCACTGCATGAAATAAAACTGCATAGTAAAATGTCCTCACTGCATGACTCTAAACCGCACAACATAATATTGATTCAAAGGAAACAAATAAATTCTCTCTTTTACATGTGAGTTAGATCTATGTGAAGGAACTCAAACTCATATCCAATATTGATTACAATATTTCTCATTTTAATTGAGCATTCCCCCTTCCATATTTCAAACTCTTAATATTGAATATTTCATATCTTTATAATCTTTCTTATGGTTTCTGGTGATAGAGTTTCTAATATCTAAGAACTATTTTTTCTGACAATGCAGTACATGCCCTTAGGTGGCCTTGCATAAGTTGCCTACAAAACGGGCCTGTGAGTCAAAGGATAACACTATTTAGATATCAAGCATAGGCCGTAGTCGGACCTGTATGATACAACCCCCATAACGGGGTTTTCAAATAATGGTAATTTTGTTCTTGGTTAAAGTGCCTTTTGTCCATTTCAAACATTGATAACAATATACAAGAATCTTTATTTTAAAGCAGTCATTCATGTATATTTTTCCCATTAACTTTCTCTCAATATGAAAGTCTTCAATACCATGGTTTACACATTTCCCTCTCCAGGTGTTCAAATAAATACGAAATAACCATGGATCACTTGGCCACATATCATATAATGTTTCCATTTCTAGTCCTAGTTGTATGAATTAAAACTAAAAACACCATACTACCTACGTTCGGGTCATACCTTCATAGAAATCCAATTCATATGATTCTTTGGAAATCAAGATTGGAAATACTCTCTCCATATTCAGGTACCTTTATTCATAAACCAAACTCTATTCTTTGAAAAATTTGAATCTCTAGAAACTTTCTTCGGCTTTTAGCAATAGAATGTAAAACTTCTAAGAGCTCTTTTTCCTGACTATGTAGTACGTGCCCCTAGGTGGCCTTGAATAAGTTGCCTACATAACAGGACTGTCAGTCAAAAGATGCCACTATTTGGCTATGCAGCATATTCCCCAGTTGGCCTTGCATTATACAGCCCCCATAATGGGTTTGTCAAATAATAGTAACCGTATTCTTGGAAAACACTTCCTCTAATTACTTTGGCACTTTTGTTCCCATATCATTCTTAGAATTCAGAAATTCCTAAATCACAATTTACATTTCTTCCCTTCCATACCTATATATGGTAATACGTTTCCAAAAAAATTATCAAGAAACTGGGAGATTCTCATACCTTTGGGAAAAGCTAAATACCTTAAATTAAAGTCACACAATGTCCTCACTACATGACTTAAAACTACACAGTACAATTTCCTCACTGAATGACTTAAAACTAAATAGTACAATGTCTTCACTGAATGTCTTAAAACTGTATAACATGATATTAGAAATTCTCTTTTCTGACAAAATTTAACCATTACTCATGCACCAAATTTTTGTATAAGTGGTTTTTTTATTCATGACATATGTTGGCATAGATAACTCCATATTCTCAAAATCACTTTCCTTGGAAAAACCACCTACTTTGGTCTTGATTCACCCAAATCTTGTTTTCCTTTGTCTATCAATAGTAAAATGTTAAATTCCTAAGATCTATTTTTCTTGGCTATGCATTACATTCCCTTAGGTGGCCTGGCATAAAATTTTCCTACATAACAGGCCTATCAGTCAAAATATGCCACTATTTGGCTATGCAGCATATGCCCCAGTTGGACCTACATAATACACCCCCATAATGGATTTGTCAAATAATGGTAACTTCGCTCTTAGAAGAGAATTCCTTTATGTTTATACAAGTTTTATATTTGGTGACCATAAAAATCATGAATCAAGTTTCTCCTTGAAAATATTTAAAGAATATTAGAGAAATTATTATCCACTGAGTCTTTTTAGGGATTTAATTTCAAAATTTATGGTCAAATATATTTGACCTTAAACACTATCCCTTTAAAACCCACCATGCTTGACTCTAAACTACCAACAACAAGAGACGTGGTACTCACCAGATTGGAAACCCACAAAGGGAACTCTGGACAAAAGTTGAGTCCCTGCCTACTAAACATAAATTTTTGTATGGTTTAGGTAATAATGAGAAATAAAATTCAAAAGACACAATATATGTAGGGTTATCCATATGACCCTAGAAATAGTCAAACTATGCTCTCTAGTACCTACAGATTAGGGAAACATTTCAGAAACCTTCCAAACTTGACGTAGCTCCAAATCTAACCAAATTATATTGGAATGTGTCAAAGTGACCTCATTAAACCTTATAAAAAGATTATTTTCATTCCAAACGAATCAAATTTTAATGGGGGTTTTTTGTAGACACAATGAAATGTGTTCTATCCACTTTTATGTAGAGTGAAAATATGATTTTCACATAGAAAAAAAATTACAAGAAGATGCAAGATGAATTTCTATGTGCCAAAATACTACTCCATACCGATGGATAAGTGGAATGATTCCCCCATTGAGGAGTAGGTAGTGGATTTCCAAGATCAATGATGAAAAGGCGTCGAGATATTAAATTAAATATCTGAGTTTCTTCTGAGAAGACATGGTGTATTTACCACCTCAATAAGTGTAGAACTCTCTAGGAGCATCGATTTGACTCATCGCAAAGCCAAACAAGACTTATAGATCAAAAGTTAAGGAACTTGGACGATGTATAAATTTCATAATAGGACATACGCAGAGGACCTTCATGGAGGACCTATGTGACAATATAATTTCTTCACCCCTACACAGAAGAACTACATGGAGGACCTATGTGGAGGACCTACACAGACAACTTCCCTTCGACCAGGTCCCCTCCATGCCTATAAATAGGACCTTTGGGATCCCTATTTCAAAGAGGGAAAAAGTTGGAATAAGTCTCAAAGCTCATGATGCATAGATCTTTCACGAAGATCCTACAAATTTTCTCACATATCACTCTAAAACAGGAGAGAAGAGATAATTAAATGGGGAAATGTGGTTCAAAGTCCCATCAGGGTCTAGAACACATGGAGCACCTACACGAAGCACCTACAAAACGACTCTGTGCGGATCACCTATGTGAAGCACCTGCACGGAGCACCTGCACGATGCCCTTGTGTAGAGCACCTGCGCAGAGCACCTGTGCAGAGCACCTACGAGACACACCTGCATGATGCACCTACACAAAGAACATATGTGACACCCCTATACAGATAACCTACGTGATGCACCATGTTGGAGAACCTATGCGGCCCTGCTAGTCCACACCATAGGGGCTGCGCCCCCGAACCCCTACTCAGGATCATTTCCAGGCTACGGTCTCGACCCTCTATGCCAGTCCCTTCTCTTCTATCACTGACCCCCATGAAAAATGGAGAGTTGTACTATAAAGTTTTCAGATTTGGTCGATGAAATTTTTTATTACACCCTTTATGCCGCCCAACTTCTAACCTTGGAATTACATGATTTGAGACACTCCATCACACTCAATGAAGTGCCTTTAGTCAACTTACTTCTATTGGTTACTTTCACATGTTAAGAGTTTGGAATATCCTTATGGATTCCTTGAGTAACTTGAGTTGATAAACTCCTCAAGAAACTACTCAAACCTAATCACCTGACTCCAATTCCTGGTTAAATCTTAAATGGGAATCCTCCATAGGAGTAATCCCCAACCAATTACCAAATGGGCATCCTCCTTAGGAGTAAGCCCCAACCAAACCACAAATGGGAATCTTCCTTAGGAGTAAGCCCTAACCAATCCTCAAATTGGAATCCTCCTTAGGAGTAATCCCCAAACCAATCCTTACTCAGGGAAGCCATCCTGGTGTAATCCCATAACCTTTCAAGTAGGAGGTTTCATTATTGCTCCTCTCTGATTCCTTCACCTTCACTCCTTCCTTATATTGGACCCTTGTCCATTGTAAAGTGAACAGAGAGAAGGCTCATCGCCTCACCCTCTTATTAGATCAACTCAACCTCGTCCAACCTCACCGACATAGGTGCACCCTCTCCCATTAGCGGAGGAGGAAAATTTTGGGTGCCTTTGTTGAATCTTTTACATCCTCTTGTTTCTCATACCGAGCATGACTCACGTGGGCTTAGATATTTTTCATAATCACAACATTTGCACAAAATTTTGAACTATGAGAACTCTGATTCCTGTTCAAACTAGGATACGTAAGAAGCCTTCTCAGGGATCGAGCTCATTGGATACCCTCTTCAGAAATCCAACCCTAATTCCTTTAATCTGGGTATTTTCCTTAGAAGTAAGCCCCAAATTAAACCCCCAAATCACTAAGGAATCCTTTTCAATAAGTAATCCCAAACCCATTTCTATAAAAGGACTATAATCTCTTATGAGACTTATCAAACTACGTGGGATTTTATTCCCATCCAAATGGGATACATAGGAAGCCTACTTGAGGTTCAAACTCGACACTTCAAATAAACCCTGTTATTCCTAGTCCATATTCCTAACATGGTCTAATTTTACTTGGAAACCCATATCCTTTCCAATTTCCTTGGGCTACTTCGGCATAATTCCCACACCAAACATTGACTAAGAACCTTTATCTTAGATGTACTTACCACATGACATTAAAATATATGATTTGGACCTTATCACATGACCTTAAAAGGTATGATGTGTCCAATTAAGTGGCACAAAACTAAGGGGGTTCTTATTCCTTTCATAAGGATATGTAGGTAGCCCATTTTATGGGTACGACCCGATATCAAAACAAACCTCCATCTCCATAGAGGATAATAAATTCTAGAGTGCCCCATTGAGTGGCTTAAAAAACCAGTATCATCATAATGATGATTAAAAGAATATTTAAATAGTATATGAGAGGATTCCATTGATGGAGAACCTAGAATACATATGAATATCTCCATTAATGAAGAACCTAGAATACATACAAATGATTCTAAATTTCACACATGTTAATAAGTGATTGAAAATTCTAATCTAAACTTATGTTATACATGGTGAAATAATAAGGATTCATGAAAATATCTTAAATTTATAAAGAGAGTCCTAGAGTAGACAATAATTCCCCCCAAAAGGGTGTGATGAGTCTAACCTCCCATACTATTGAACAATTCATGTTCTTAAGTATCGTAAAGTTCAAACTTAACAAATGTATGACTTTTTAAAGAATTTCACTTTTGGATATAGAACCATTGGATGTTTCCAGTTCCATGAATAAATCCATTGGAAACCGCGTAGAAGTAGTGATTCTTAAAATAGAACACATGTTTCAAGGAATTACGAAACAAAAATGGTGAACTCTATGTGAATCCTTAACCAATTTAGTAATGTCACCCACCTATCAGGACCCTATAAATTGATAAAGGAATTCCAGACAAAGGAATCAATCATCCATGTATCCATATAAAAGATGTTTCTTTAATAAAGTTTATTGTTGTTCTCATTTTTTCTCAGAACTCCCTTCACTCGAAAATGTATTTCTTCAAGACGACACCTGTGAATTTCCCAGCCACTACTCAAGCCGGATCCTCATTCACAGGAAGAACATCATAACCCATTCAATTTCTTCAATGATAGGTTTCCAATGTGATGGTAAGGGAGTACCGTCATCATGGTACTATCCCAACCTTTGGGGCTTCTCGATAGGATCTTCAGGTTAATAACAACCCTCAATTGTCTGATCAATGATGGCCAATGTTCAAGAAGCAGATGGTGCCAACCATCATCTTCAACCATTTTGGGTCCTTATCCCTAGAATGAAATAAATAGTACGTCCCTTACTATAGGGAGGTGGATCAAGTGGTCACTCAGGGCCTCAATTCAAAGATTCAGGGGTCCTTCTCGAGGACTCTCACCAATGACCACCGCCCGCTGAATCATACGGTAGTGAACCCCCAACATGATGGGGGTGTTTCCTATGGACGTTCGGCCCAGGTCTCTCAGACCCAGGCATGCAAGACAAACCACATGGGACAACTTCCGGTCAATAGGGAGTAGGTTCTTACTTTTCCCCCCTCCAGAATAGTCTATAAACCATATAGATGGAAAATAATGAGCTAGCACATACAATCATTCGTCATAATTCCATTGCCCATCAGACTCATATGGTAGGGACCAACCAATACCATCAGGAAAATATGAGGGAGTACCATGAATAGACACATATAACTATTTAAAAATTATCATCCAGTCAGCAGGCTCGTCTGACTACATTTAAGGAAGCCCGCCAATCAAATGTGGTGGAAACTAGTAAACATGAATATAAACCTGCTTACACTCACCAATTCTAATAGTAGTCTCTTCTACCGGTATTGAGAGAAGTTTATCAACCATGTTTGATAGAAAAAATCCAGCAAGAACATACATGTGCCAGAATTCATCAAGCCTGCGAACAGTCTCATTTGGCAGCACCTGAAGAAGTCAGTTGGAAAGCTCCGACAACAAATATGGGGCATACTCAACTCTCTGCCCCCATATATGAGTACTTTAAGTATCAAATGAAAAGAAAAGGAGGAAAATGGAAGGCACATACACCAAATCTCGATACATAATGGACACATATTCATGTTCCAGCCACTGAAGTCACTAAACACATTTTAGCAATGGTGAAAGGGAAAAAACAAATTCCTGCCCATATTCTTGAAACATGCCAGAATACCATAAAAAAAACTTCAGAAGTACCAGGGGAACAGACACATAAATCTATCCCCACAATTGGGATGACACATAAGCATGTCATCCCAAATCATATACATACCTCTGCTCCAGTCTAGGAGGGTTATGGTGCATACTCCCCCATATCACATGGACAAACAGATCAGGAACATACACCCTTTCCATTTGGAGGTAATCAGCCCATTTTGATGACCACTCCAAGACAGGCACATACAACTACCCATGATAACCAATTCTCCTAGCAAGTGGCCCCAACTAAGTGTAATAGAGCATATAATAAGAAGTCTCGCCAAACACAATTTTAAAATTAAGAGACAAGATGCAATATGGATCCTATTATTGCTGGAGTTCTTGAATCCCTCAGACATTTATCTGTTAAAGCTCAAGATACTACCCTCTCATTACCAAATTATGGGAATAGTAGCAGTAATTCTGAAGTTTCCAATTGGACACTTCATCATGAAGTCTTGCTTCATGAAAATTTAGTCAATCCAGAGAGCCTATCTCTGGATGAGAGCCACATAAACCCTTAGTGTGGACAAAATACTAAGGGGAAAGAGGATTTATCCCTTGTTTTAGTCCAACATGGTGGTCCTCCTCATGATGGAATTCACTACGAAAGTTCTCTCCACTGTAGTATTTCATATTGTTAAGGTAATTCTATAATTGACAATGTTTTAATGAGAAATCCCTCTTATCTTGAGGTACTTTCCAACACAAGGCCAGTCATGTCTGATACCTTGTCATTAATGGGAAAAATAATTTCTCAACCACAAGAAATATTAAGAGAACATTCATTCTCAAAACCTCCCTTGGGTCATTTTTCTTCCAGTATAGTAGAGGAAAAATGACTGATTTCATTGTTTTTAATAAAACAATCGAGCAACGTCCACTTTGGTCAGACCAAGTCTATAAACCTCTAGGGAAATATGATGAAGATATATTAAACATGAGAAAAAAATGTCTAAAGGAGAAGTACCAGTCATGTTCTGGCCTTTGGAAAATTCTCAATATAACATTCGGGAATTGATGGCAAAAGATTGCATTCATTATGTCCGCCTAAAATAATGTAATACTTTTTATCATTTGAAAACTAAAGTATTACCATATGATGAATATCAAAATCATGTAAAGGTAATAGAAGGGCTGCAATGCCAAATTAACTTGGCATCTCTCTCAGTTTCCCAACATCCCAAGGTTGAAAAGTACCAGGGATCCCTTCATCATGCATTCCTCAATGATTTAAAGAGGCTACACCATTTAATATCGGATACCCCATATAGTGTTTGTATCAGAATATGGGGCACACATAAAGCATTGAATTTTACTACACAACAGAATTAGTAAAGCCCACCAAAAGTGGTCTCATGAAATTTTATTTTCCACGACCGACTACAATCAACATATTTTATATGCAATCAAATGTATGCTCAAGAATAGGCCTCAAATAGCTCTCATCAGAGTCAGGACCAAGGAAAACAAGTTTTTGAGTTACTTTTGAATCAAGCATTTGAGAATATTCAGGAGGCCTCCGTCTTATAGGATATCAACCGTCAAATGACACAAATGTATGAAATAACACTGTGATATTCAGAAACAAGTGATTTGAGTGGTTTTTGGATAATGCTCCCGACAATTTCTAAACCAAAATCCAAAAAAAACTGAAGAGCAGCTGCGCGAATCTCAGTTATAGCAGTTCAAGAGCCACCTCGACCTATAGGGCAGGGGGATTGTTTAATTCTACCTTTAAACTCAATAAACAAAGTTCAAGGGTTTGAAGAAGAAGAACTAGAACAACCCCATCCTGTAGGGCTGAGGCCTTTTTTGAATATACAATCCCCTCCTCAACAGAAGTCAGTTTTCTCCTGATTAGGGAAGATTTCACAAAGAGAGTGCACAACTGAACTATCAAAGGATTCCATTTGAGTTAATTTCCGCCAAAAAACTCCTAGAAATTCATCATATATGAGAGCATAATCTTATGGAAGATACACAAGGAGATGATTTTATAAGGACACTGACAGAATGTCATCAATGCATTATGCGTCAGTGAATGGTATTGACAACATCGCATAAGATCTTCTAGAAAATGAGTCTAGCTTGGGGAAATCAGAATATTAAGTTCTTATCCATAATACAATACACACTAAAGTAAATTAAGGAGGTGTGCATACTCAAAATCAGAGGCTTACCCACAATCTAGGTATGCCTTCAAGTAACCAACTCCCACCTCCTCGAAAGGTGTCTAACAAGGGGAAAGGTAAAATTCAGATCATTTATCACTTTTCCACTAGATAAGGTCAATCTATTTCACTTGAAGAAATATTTTCACATCAAGAAGAGGATATGAAAGAGTTTAAAAGAATCAATACAGAGTTACTTTGAAAAACAATTTCTGCCAGACATACTCCCTAGACAGATCCTCAACTTTCACATTCTGTAGGAGATCCTCAAAAAAGAGGATTTATAGTAACTACAGATATAGATAATGAATTTCCTCTATTGGGTACACAACCAGGGTAGGGTCAAACACATCCTTATAGGCCTATCTCTGTGGGTTGTCAAAGGCAAATACCATCATCACCACCGGTGGTTTTGCTGGTCATTGCACAAGATAAAGCTCCCACAACTTTACCTGTATAGGTCCCAGCTCATCAGAATAAACCTCAAATTCTTATGAACACAATTGAGGCATTAAAAACTCGATTGGAAGCAATGGAAGAATGACAAGTGCAAGTTCAGCCAAAAAAAAGAGCTTACCCTGAATAGGTGGATCTGATCCCTCCCCCACCAAATTTCGTGAATACTACATTCCCAATATTTAATGGGTCTAGAGATATAGAAAAACACTTAACACATTTCATTTATCATTGTGATTACATTATGGGGACTCCTCAACAACAAGAAGCTGTAAAGATTAGGTGTTTTGTGCAATCATTACATGGACTGACTTTTGTCTAGTATACAAGTTTGCAATTTTGATCAATTACTGGATGAGAAGATCTTCACTATACTTTATTCTTAAATTTAGATCAACACTTCCAAAGATGACAATTTTTTATCTTACAAATTGTAAACAAATGTAAAATTAAAGAGTCTCAAATTTCATTGCTTGATGGAAATGATTAAAATTTTCCTTAAATATAGAATGCCCTAAAGAAGAGTTGCTGCCAATTTGTGTGGAAAATATATGTGAATAATTATGCACACCAATGATCCCTATGAAATACATAGGAGGGTTTCAAAAACTTTATTCATTTTCCCAACAGGTGGAGGATTCCATTTGAGAAACTAAAGCTAAATCTCGTGTAATTCCATCAGCTCTGGGAAGGAGAATAGAGAAAGTAGAGGATGCTATAGTCACACTCAAGAAAGTACCTGTAACTGCTTCCACTTCAAAACCTTCATCATATCGAAGGGCTCCTCCTCCTGAGCGTTAGCAGCAAGAACCACCTCATCAAGATGATCAAAGAGATAAAATGCAGAAATAGTTTGAGGAGTTAAAGAACAAAGTTTATTCTTTACAAAATGAACAGGTTCCCTGTTACCACTACTATAAATTTATGCTATATCCATGGTTTTATAGGTCTTTGGCTATAGATTTCTTATAGCCATAATTTAATTTTTAATCCATGGCTACAAAATTACGTTCCCCTTATTTTTTCGATTCCTGTCGGGCTCCGCCTCCATCCCCGATATGCGTCCCCTTTTTTTCGATTCCCGTTGGGCTCCTCCTCCATCGCCGATACGTGACCCTCTCACCACAGTGCCCTCCTCCCCCGACAACCTCTCCTCCTCCCCAACAGCCTCTCTCACCATGCCCTCCTCTCTTCCCTCACGGCTTTCCTCTCTCTCCCTCACTACTGTCCTCTATTGTTCGTCGTTAGCTTCGGTTCCTCCATCCCCCATCACAGTTCCTCCATTCACAGTGCGGATTCTCAAATCATGTCTCGGATTCTTCATTAGGGGTTGCTCCATCCCTCGAGCAGTACTCCCTTCCTCCATACCATTATTTGGGCGTTCCTCCTCTATTCGATGCGTCGGTAGAAGGGTTTCTCCATACCCTTCTTCGGGCCTTCCTCCTCCATACGGTGCGTTGGCAAAACTAATTTGTATTGTTGAGAAATTGGGGGTTCTACCTAGGTCATTGGACTCACCAATACTCATATACACGACCTGGGTTTCAATATAAATGATGATACCTTCTTGTTTTCTATTAGGGTACAAGTATTGGTTGGAGATTCAAATGTAGTAAATGTCAAGTAAGTTGTAGAGGAGAAGTATTTATTAGGCTTTATTATGTTAGTTGGCCCATATTCTAATTTTATTTTAGTTATCATTTAGAATGTATTGATGATCTTTCCATTTTATTTATATATGATTCTATTTTTTTCTGCTATTTCTTCTGAGCTATTTTAATCTTCTACAATATATAGATTTATTTATTTCTAGTATAGAATGTGGGGGATTAATTGGATCTCTATTTTGTCTCTATAAGTTTTTGTGATGTCTGTTATATTGATGGGTGATGCCAATTTTTCAGTAGATTTGGCTATGACCCTTAGGCCTTATATTAGAGGGAACAATGTCCCGATTAATATTCGAGGACCTCACCACTAGTTAGAAGAATTTTGTGTATGGTTAGGTGAACTTGAGGTCATGTAGAATCCATGTGTGGATTCATTTTGGGTGGTCCATTTTAGGGTGTAACACACACACACTCACATAGGAATCCCATAGATATCATCCACATATCCTTGATAATGCAATAATGATATGTACTTTACATATTGAAGAATCCCAAAGAATACTTCAAACCTTTATTAACCCAAATATTGTTTTTAAATAGATAAGGGTATCCCATGCCTCTACCAAACCATATCTTATAAGTAATTACTAATGTTGTTATGGGTTGTGAAATCCTGATAAAATTTGAATTTTTATTCTAGAAGTAGAGGATTCTTAATGAATTGGGATTAAAATTGGAAATATCAAAATTGGGATTAAAATTGGAAATATTAGAATTGGTATGGACCTTCCATGAGTGGTTGGTCACCATAATATTTTGAATAGGTTATATGATGATATTATAGAAAATTCTGCCATTATTTTTCTTATGTGAGGATTATAAGAGGATTAGTCCCCACTGGAATTTAAATCATGACCAAACTTATGCGATGAGCATAAGGGGACTAGTCCCCACTAGACCTAAAATCATGACTAGAATTTTGTGATGAGCATAAGAGGACCCTACCTTTCCATATATGAAAATTATAAGATTTATTATCTGATAAGAATAGGATGAATCACCTTTCCTAATGCATCATAATCCCATCCTTCCTCATGCGATGAGCATGGAATTATTTAGGTGATGAGCATGGAATTCCTTATGTGATGATCATGGAGTTCATTAAGTGATGAGCCTAAAATACCATAGGTGACTAGCCTATGATTACTTTGGTTATGAAGCTAGGATTATATAGGTGATGAGAATAGTATTCCTTAGATTATGAGCCTAAGATGTCTATATGGATTGACAGAAGAAGATATAACAGTCTTCCTGCCCAGATCATAACTAAAGATCCATCCTTTACTTATATGTGGAAAGCATAAGATTCCCTCACTTCTAGAAATGAGAAAGATATTTATGGGATTGTCTAAATATACAATGTAATTGAAATTATAGTCAACTTTGATCATTAGGTTGTCACCTTGATAAGGAAGAAAGTGACATTATTAAATGATTTCCACATGTAGATTGAATCAAGAACAAGATTCATGGGCATGTGTTAATTATATATGAGAAATATGGACTGGGAGGGGGGACTGGTAGGGTGGGGGGTGTCCAGGAGGGTCTGTAGTGGGGGCTGGCAGGGGGGGCTAGAAACACTTCCTTATTTTGTTCATTTCTTTGTGACATAATCAGTGGTGGTGGTTTACATCAATTATGAGCTTTAGAATAATTCTTCAAGCCTCATATAAGATTCACATACTAACACCTTTGCTTGGGAACTTCATATTCCTTCTCAACAAACATGGGAACTTCCAACTCCCTTCTAAGCTGTCCAGCTCCCAATTGTCTCATAAATATTCTTGGGTACTCCAACTAACTTGAAATCCATTTATCATCTGTACATTGGAATGAAACAACTTTTCTTCCTCATTTAAAAAAACTATGACACAAACACAATTTGGATTTAACAATCTTTCACTTTGTGTTTATTTTTAATACTAATCTAGTAATTGGTATGTCAAGATGTTCTTTAATTTTCTTCCTCCCCAGGAATTCTTCTCATCCCTTTTATTAGTATAACTCATTCCGAATATATCTTTATGATATTTTATTTTTCTCAATGTCTTCATAAGAACTTGATTTCTTGTGTGTATGCTTTCGCATGATAGGATGTGTCTGTGGATAGGTATTCATGCTATGCATAGAACCAGTAACAAAACATATCCCATGCATATGCATGTGAGCATATATATAAGGATCCTCTTGTGCGTGGATTGGAACCTTTGAGGTAGAGTCCCTCTCCCAACCTCTTTAATTCCATAATTTTTTAAATTGCATTTAACTGACTTCTTGATTCCTTCTTTTTTATATTAAATTGCAATTCTTGATCAAGTGTTAGTTAAAATAATTGTTTTGTTTTATAAATAAGTCATGGTTTTGTAATAAAACCCCTCCAATGGAGGTGCGTTGTCTGCAAAAACTCATAGTGGTAGTTTATGCTTATATATCTTGTTTGACATTATTACATTTATGTTTTCCATTTTAATCCTTACTCCTCTCATTTGAGACACCACGAGCATCTCCAAATATTTTTTAACTCACAGGGGGGTGTATAGGATAGGGGGGATGGTGCAGGATAGGGGGGTGGTGCAGGCTAGGGGGGCTGGGGGGTGGTGCAGGGGGGGTGTGCAGGCTAGGGGCATGGGGGACAGGGGGTAGGGGGCAGGGGGCTGGTGCAAGCTATGGGGGATGGGGGGGGGGGGGGTGGAGGGGGGGCTCTGCAAGCTAGGGGGCTGGGGGGTAGGGAACCAGGGGCAGGGGGTAGGGGGCAGGGGGCAGGGTGGAGGGGGGCAGTGGGCAAGGGGTAGGGTGGAGGGGGGATACACCAATCCAACATTAGTTTTAGGATTTTGAGATTTGGGGTTTAACCTCTAGCCTTATTGATTTTTAGATTCTATGATTTATATTCTAGGATTTTTAGTTTTAGAAGTTATGGTTTTGAGTTTATGTTTTTAATTTTTAGAATTTTAGGGTTTGGGGTTTTAAGATTTATGGTTTTAGGTTTTATATGAATTTTGAATCCATGAAATTCATTTCTATAAAAATAGGTTGATCTCACTTGCATCCGATGAAATAGGTGCAAAAGTGACATTAAATGACCAAACAACCTTTTTCATTATCATTCCCACCTGCCCTTTTTTTAATGTTTTAGTTATTTTATTTTATTTTCCATCTTATTTTTTTATATACCAAAATCATTTTTTTAAACCTCACTTATTTTCCATTTTGTTTGCCACTTTTCAATGCCACACCTCTTTCCCTTCCATTGAAAGCACTTCCAATATTCTGAATGAGGCATTAGTTTTGATATCTTAATATCTAATGTTCTGAAAACCTTTACAACATGTTTTTTAGTATTTTATTGATCGAACACCTAGATCAATTCTTGATCCTCGGGAAACCTTAGTTGTTTGGAACTTCAAGTACATAGGTACAACTCAAAATGGTTTCGAATACTCATTTAAACATGCATCTTGACTCATCACCCCCCCCCCCCCCACATTTTGATTCTGTTTTTTGCATTTTTTAAATTAGATTATAAATTTGGAAGGATTCAAGTAAGGGATGTTTTGCAACATCTCTGGACAGGCCCAATCTCAAATGCATCAAAACGTTGTCCGGGGCAACCGGTGTATTGATGTGTAGCCATTGGGTGTTACAAAGGTAATTGGACTTAATCAAACATGTTATTTAGTTGTTAAATGGTTTAGTTTAACTTCCTACATTGGTGAGACACCACTTAAAAATCGCAAGCTTTCACTTAATGTGAGACTCAAATTCTCTCCCAGCGCACTTCAAGTTAAACCTATAAATGTTTTATTTTATTATGCTAAATTGAAATAAAAAACACTGTTTTTTTATGACTAAATGGGCCTTAGCATTTCACTTTTGCAATATTCATTGTTTTTTCTTTTGAATGTATGTTAATTAGGGTGCAGCGATTGATCGCATATTGGGAGAAATAGTTCACAGCAACTCGATGAACTCACCGATTGACTACGTCTTGTGCATTGGGCATTTCCTTGAGGTAGGATCCTTATTCTAGCCTCTTTAATTCAAGAATGCTTTAAATTGAATTTAGATTCTTTCTTAATTCTTATTAATTATATTGAATTGAATATCTTTAATAAGTGTTCTTGAATATAATTGTTTCATTTGATAAATAAAGTCATGTTTTTATAATAAAACCCCTCCAATGGAAGTGCGCTGTCTGCGAAAACTCACAATGATAGATATATTGATCTAGTTGCTTAAATTATTTCATTTGATTTGTGCTGAATGAGTTTTAGAATAAATGTTAAATATAATTAAATGAATTGTGTGATAAAGCAATGCCATGATTTTATAATAAAACCCCTCCAACGGAGGTGCGCTGTCTTCTAAACCAAAGAGCAGTGATAGTTATTTGTATCATGTTTAGATTTGGTTTGAGTCTTTCATATTCCTATTGTTGGTTTTGTTTTGTGGATAGTTAGTTTTTTTCTTTGAATAATATAAATTGGCTTATCATACTCGTTTAACTCAAATGACATTTCCCGAGTAGGCATATGCCTTGACCATGACACTTTCCTTTTCACACTTTGAATATTATAAATAAAATTTCCATGTTTAGGCAAAGTGAATGAATTTGTAAATGGTTTGTGTAGGGTGTGTGATTCTTTTCTGTTGTTTTGTTTCCCTTTAGACGTTGCATCATAGTGATTCTTGCTACAACCTTCTCTGGCGATCCCTTGTTATATCATATTAAATAGTTGATCTGTTCTATCATCTATCGGCGGGGAGACGGTTAGAATGTTGACCCGCCTCCTCCCGCTCCCTTCGCTCCTGGCCGACTGATGCTACCCTGCAGATGTTGCTGGACCAAGCCAACATTCCACGGTCACGCCGCGGTCACACCACAGTCACGCCACGGTCACGCCGCGATTTGGCCCTGCTCCAGGACAACACCCCGTGATGGTTCTCAGTGATAGTATTCCATGATTCTTGTGATCAATGTTGAGACTGACTAATCACAATTTCTCCTGGCGGTGCAATGAACGGAATGTTTCCCCGCCTCCTCCTGCTCCCTTCACTCTTGGCCGGAAGATGCTACCCTACAGTTGTCATTGGACAGAGCCAACATACCGCGGTCATGCCGCGGTCACGCCGCGGTCACGCCGCAGTCACACCGCAGTCACACCGCAGTCACGCTGCGGTAATGCTGTGATTTGGTCCTGCTCCAGGACAACACCCCGCGGCGGTTCGCAGTGATAGTATTCTATGAATATTGTGATCAATGTTGAGACTGACTAATCACAATTTCCACCGGCGGGGCGATGACTGGAATGTTGCCTTTCCTTCTCCTGCTCCCTTCGCTCCTGGATGGAAGATGCTACCCCGTGGATGTTGCTGGACCGGGACAACATGCCGCGGTCACACCGTAGTAATGCCGTGATTTGGCCTTGCTCTAGGGAGACACCCCGCGGCAGTTCGCAGTGATAGTATTCTATTAGTCTTGTGATCAATGTTGAGACTGACTAATCACAATTTCTTCCAGTGGGGCGACGACCAGAATATTGACCCACCTTCTCCCGCTCCCTTCGCTCCTGGATGGAATATGGTTCCCCACAGATGTTGCTGGACCGGGCCAACATGCCACGGTCATGCCGCAGTCACGCTGCAATCATGCCGTGATTTGGCCCTGCTCCAGGATGAAACCCCGTGGAAGTTCAAAGTGATAGTATTCCATGAGTCTTGTGATCAATGTTGAGATTTATTAATCACAATTTCTTCCAGTGGGGTGATGACTGGAATGTTTCCCCACCTCCTCCCACTCCCTTCGCTCTTGGCCGGAAGATGCTGCCCAGCGGATGTCACTGGACCAGACCAACACACTGCGGTCAGGCCACGATCACACCGCGGTCACCCAACGGTCACACCGCGGTAATGGTGTGATTTTTCCCTACTCCAGGACGACACCCCTTCCAACAGCATTCTAGCCCCCTTCTACCTACATTCGAGCCCGCACCAGCCCCCATCCACCTGCAATCCATCCCACACCAGCCACCACCCCCAGCCTCCTACAAAACACTCATGCCAGCCCTCTACCACCTACAAAATAGCCCCAACCACCATTTCCATCCTTAACCAGCCCCCGACCTCCAATGTCATGTTGGGAATCTCCAATGTTTTTATGGTGATGTCAAAAAGTCTTCTTGGTGGATATATTGTCCCCTAAATCCATGGACATGTGTAAAGAAATTCAAAATCATGGGTTAGGGTTTAGATGTTTTTTGGGCTAGGTATTTTGACATGTATCCCTCACATTTGGTTATAAATATCCACCTCTTTGTACCCATTGAAGGTTATTTACGAATTTTGAGATTTTCTAAAATTATTATGTTTGCGTTTCTTGTGTTATTAGGTTAATTAATGTAAGGATTATCAAAGGAGTGATCAACCTTTTTAGTGCTTTATAATTAGGGTTTTAAGGAGAAAGTATCCTTGGGGTCCTAATTGATTAAACCCCTTCCCCTTTTATTTCCTTTTCAATTCTTTTAATATAAATTTTTACAACTTCCATCACTTGTGTTTCCACATTTCATCTAATGAATACCCCATATATATATTGTATCATATCAATAGAACACTAGAAACCCACCAAATAGCATAATATCCCAGCATATGCACCACTTACAAACCAGCATAAGGAATCGCAGAAGCTCCCAAGCACAAAACCAACATGCACTACTAGGGGAAGTATAACCAAGGAAATAAGGCGTCTAAAGGATAAATATAAAAACCCAAAAAGAATTAGTCACAAATGATAGAAACCAACAACACACACACATTCATGAAATCACTCACACCCCCCCACCACACACCCACCCACCCACACACAAGTTTCCAAAATCCATCACCCATCCAAAAGTATAGCTTTATCCAAAGAAATAGAACCACTGAACCCCCAGCCCCGCAGCCAACATCAACCAACCAGACCGGCATCCATATCCAAACAAAACCTAGAGTGGAAGACCTCTAGACAACCATGCCAACTAATGTACACTACACCAACACGTACTTGCACAAGAACCCTAAACCACACCGGATCCAACCACAATAAGCACCTATAGTAGACACAACAATCAAAATATTAGCTATAAACCAAATCATCCCCAGACCACCATCTGCCCCCATCCATCACCATCTGAACACCTTGCATCAAAATGGACCACCCCACCATAAGAAACTCTAAAAAACCAGCAGTCAACTAGTACCATCCATTCGAAGTGCCCCGCATCACCCACGCCTAACCCATCATACAACCTCAAGAATCCCCAAGCAGTCCCTGATCCAAATGTGACCTAATACCCATCCTGAATCCAACACCTCTAGACCCACCAAGTAGTCAACATGCACCCATCCTAGAAAGAGAACCACCCATCTACCAGAAACATGCATCCCAACCTGCAGCATCCATCATCTCAAGGGAATTTTAGAACATCCACCATAGAAATCCACACACCATCAACAACTAGAATACACAAGATGGGAAAACTGAGCACAAGCCAACTAAACTTACTCCAAACCACTACCTGAAGAACCACCCCAAACTATATCCACCACACTAAACAATAGAGAGAACCAGAATCCTATAATAGTAATCCAAAACAAAGAAGAAACACCAAAAAGCCAACCTCTATTCACCCAAAACATGTTACCAACCATAGTAGAAATCAAAAACCAACCAGCACCATGCACCATGTAAGTGTATCCTGTACTACACCATGTAGAAAAATCCAAATAGTAACACCCCCAGCTAAAAACCATCTTAAAAGGTCCTATAATTCCAAACAACAACACAAAACTTTAACCCCACCACCTAAATCCTCCATAAGAAACCTATAAACCCACTATGAGAATCTCTGTAAGTCTCTATTGGATAAACCCAGCATCTCCCAACCTCAACCTTAAGAAGCATCCAAAGTAACTTGCATACCACTCCCTATGAACATACACCCCTCCACCTGAGTAGCCCATCCCCACCCAACCTGAAACCAGGAAGAACCACAACACACACCTATACACCTCCATATAACTAGCCACACAACAGGGGGGGGGGTGCAAGGGGGGTCCAGCAGGGGGGTGCAAGGGGGGTGAAAGGGGGTGTGTGAAAGGGGTACAAGGGATGTGTGAGTGTGTGTGTGGGGGGGGGGGGGTTCGATGCTGTCCAGGGGGGTGTAGGGGGGGGGGGGGCAAGGGGTGTGTAAGGGATGTGTGTGTGTGTGTGGGGGGGGGGGGGCTGTCCAGGGGGTATCTATTCGGGGGGGGGGGGGGGGGGGCAGGGGGGGCAACTGTTCAAGGGGGTCCAACATGGGGGGTTTTTGTCCAGGGGGTTCAGTAGGGGGGGCTGCTTTCCAGGGGGTCCGGGGGGGGGGGGGGCTACTGTCCAAGGGGGTCCGGGGGGGGGGGGGGGCTACTATCCAGGGGGTCCAGTAGGGTGGGGGGCAACTTTTCATGGGTGTGCAGCAGGGGGGAAGCTGTTCTGGGGGGTTCAGCAGGGGGGTTGCTGTCCAGGGGGTTCAACAGGGGGGCTACTGTCTAGGGGGGTCCAGCAGGGGGGACTTCACTATTCTTGTTTATTGTGTTATATTCTTTGTGAATATTCTAAGATGTTTTGTTTTACCATAATTTTAGCGGATGAGCACTACTATGTTCTAACTTATGTTGTAGGTACTTTGGAGCTGGTTCCAGACTTCTTTGATAGTTTGTCTTATGGGGAGAATCATGTAAGTGTAGTTATGTGTTTTTTATATTTGGATTTGTTTAATTCTTATTATGTAAGTTTCTTTCACGTATAATTTAATTTGGAGGGGACTGGAAGGGGGGGCATGGGGGAAACTGACAGGGGGGAGGGGACTGGCAGGGGGTGTATGTGGTGGATGGTAGGGGAGTACAAGTGGGGGCTGGCAGGGGTAGGGGGAGGGGAAATAGGCAGGGTGGGTGGGGGGGGGGGGGGAGGATTATGGGGTCTGGGGGGGGGGGGGGTCCAGGTTCTGGGGGGGGGGGGGGTTCCAGGGTCTATCTAGGAGGGTGGGGGGGGGGGTGGCTGTCCAGGGGAGTGGAGGTCTGGGCTATCCAGGGGGATCTCTCCAGGGTCTAGGGGGGGGGTGTCTAGGTTCTGGGGGGGGGGGGGGGGTCCAAGGTCTGTCCAGGTGGGTGGGGGGGTGGCTGTCCATAGGAGTGTAGGTTTGGGTTGTCCAGGGGGATCTTTCCAGGGTCTGGGGGGGTGTCCAGGGTTTGGGGGGGTGTCCAGGGTCTTTCCAGGGGGGGGGGGTGTCCAGGGTCTGTCTGGGGGGTGTCGAGGGTCTGTCTGGGGGGTGTCTAGGGTCTGGGGGGGGGGGGGGTGTCTAGGGTCTGTTTGGGGTGGGGGTGTCCAGGGTCTGTCCAGGAGGGGTGTTGTCCAAGGGGGAGGGGGCTGTCAAGGGGAGGGGGGGGGGGGGTTATGTAGGGTGGGGGTGTCTAGTTTCCATGAGGGAGGGATCTGCATGGGGGTGGGCTATTGCGAGGGGGGGGGGGCTGTGCAGGGGGTGGGAGATATTTTTTTATGGTTTTTCAAACCCTATAGCCACGGTTTATAACTATGGATATAGGTCTATTGCCACCGTTAAAAACCATGGCTATAGGTCTAATGACACAGTTTCTAACCGTGGGAATAAATTGTGTCCCTCCTCTAGTATAGCCACGATTCTAAATTGTGGATATAGAGATATTACCACAGTTAGAATCGGGGATGTATACCTATAGCCACGATTTTAACCGTGGATCTAGACCTATATCCACAGTTCAAAACCATGGCTCTAATACTAGTTCTATATCCACGGAAAACTTAGACACGGTTCCTCAAATCGTGGCTATTACCTGTAACCATAGTTTGAAGACATATAGCCATGGTTTTAAACCATGGCTATAGCCCAAATTTCTAGTAGTGTACTTCATCTAAGCTCTGGAAAATAATTTGGTTCAGTTTCTAAGATCAAAGAAACCAACCAAAGAAGGAGATAAAGATATTTTGAATTACTTTCCCTTTAACCAGATGTTAGAGAATCTCATTCAGGAGTGTTTTGTTTTTAAGGACCTCCTTTAAAAAATGGTAGGCTCTGGACAAGTGAAACTGAAAATTTCATCACCCCAAGTAGCATGTGTTACTACTACTGATCCAGAAGAAGAAGACGAATGGTAGGAAGTAAAAGGTAAAAGTTTGGAGAAATATGATGATTAGATGATCAGGAAAACGATCAACCAAACTCATGCAATTCTTTGAACACAATTGAAACAACCGATTATGTCTTCTTCTGCTCCTGCCACATCAAAACCACCTTCATCAAAAGATCAGTCTTCTAAAATTCAATCCTCAAAGAAGAGACATGATCAGAAGGATAAAGAGAAGTCAGTAAAAGATGAACTCATGTCAAGACCAAAGTTATCCTTGAATCATGGAGATTTCAGGCCATCTGTTTCAAAAGGACAAGCCCTGCCCTTCCAAATAGAAAAATCATAACCGACCTGTCAAGAAGAATCCTCATTAGATGAAGAATTTATCTTTGGTTCTATTAACATTATCCACTTAATGGATCCCTATGACGATGGTGATTCTTGTTATAATGAGCCTAAGTGACCATGTACCTAATTGGGGAACTAGAGGAAGAATCCAACGTCGAGGATATAGAGGAAGACATGTGTTTTCTAGAAGCCATTATTTTAACTCTATCCCTACTAGAACCGTATATGCAGCAGAAACTCTTGGGAGAGACCATCCACGATCTCAAAAAGAACAAGGAGATTCTTTTACGCATGAAATATTTGGTCCTAACATGATTATTTTAGAGGGCCAATTAGAGGTTACACCATCTTTATCTCATCAAATAGATAGACCCATTCAGTCTAATCTACAAAATCCATGAGTATATTTAGCTTCTACTCCGGCATAGCGTACATCTATATCAAGAGCGTCAACTTCGAAGGCACTTGAAAAACCGCATCTCTATGCTGGGAAACGTAGAACTTTGGACCAAAAGTATGATATTTTGAAATAGATGGCCCAAGTACTAGCCAAGTTATTGATTTTTGATGCCTTGAATTTGTCAAAAGATCTTCGAGAAGCACTTATTGAGGATTTTTTAAGTCCTCAAGAGTTTTAAACCAAAGTTGTTGCTGCTGAGGTTTACCGTATAGAGAATGATCCTGTAGAATGTCATGCAATTATATCTTTTAGATATGAAGATGAAGATGATGTTGTACATGGACATATCAGGAACTTGTTTCTATCTGGAAGGGTCAGTGACAAAAACATACGACGATCCTTCATTGATAGTGGCTCAGGAGTCAACCACATTCCCTTTCGTACACTTTGTTGATTGGGCCTCACTGAATCTGACATATCTACTTACACTTTAATGATTCAAGGTTATGAAAAGAATGATAAATAATTTCTGGGTGAGATTACACTCAGAACCCAGTTAAGAGATCTTGTGTCTAATTCATATTTCTGGTTGTCCGTTAGGACACAAACTTTAACATTATGCTTGGTAGGCCTTGGTTACATCAACATGCAACCATACCTTCTTCATACCACCAATGTATCATGTACTGTTTCAATGGTCAAATTGGAACATTTCATTGTGAAAAGGTTCCATTCAAAACGTGTGAATCTCAATACATTGAGTCATAGTTTTATCACATGAATTGAATGAGGTCTATGACAATAGAGGTAACCAGAATCAATGCTCCAAATGGCCTAGAAAAGATCCCCTAAAACCAATTAAAACATTTGAGTATAGATTATGTGTATCCTATCAATCAAATTGAAAGGGTAAACCAAAATATGAACACTCATCCTAGGAATTTAATAATGTCAATTGTAGAAATTGACCCTGATAACATGGGAGAAATTTTTTATTCACTAATAAGTGGTGAAATCTTAAATGGAGATGTCTTCATTTCCTCCACTAATCTTCAAAAAGTCACTAATTCATCAATCAGACTAGAATAAGTTGTAGAAATACTAGAGGAAGAAAAGGGTGTTGATTCCAAAATAATTATATCCACTTCAATGATCCAGAAAGACCCTTAATCATTAGTAGGGTCAGAAATGGTGGCCTCTTCTTCAGGATGTACAAATACTAATTCATCTCCTAGATCTAAAGATTTTTCTTCATCACCTACTATTCAAGTAGAAACAGAATAAGTGACATGTAAGGAAGAAGAAGAATAAGAATAAGATCTCAGGATTCTCCTTCAGCATTTGAGGAAGGTGACTCTACTACTGTACATGAGCTCAGAGAAATAATCTGGGTACAGAAGAAGATCCACGACCCATTATAATTAGTGCGGCTATTACTTATGAAGAGAAAGAGATGTATAAATCATTTATACAGCAACATACAGATATATTTTATTGGAATTATACAGAAATTATAGGTCTTAATCCTGATGTAGTCACTCATCATTGTGGTTTTCCAGAAGAACATCGAGGATTCAAGTAGGTAGTAAGAAGAACAAACCCAAATCATGCCTCTAAAATTGGAGCTGAAGATGATAAGATTATAAATGCTATCTTTTTTAGGGAGGTTCAATATCCAAAATGGATAGACAACATTGTCCTAGTGAAAAAGAAGAATGTAAAAATCAGATTTTGAAATGATTTCATAGATATTAACCAGCATTATCTTAAATATGATTTTCCAGTTATGATCACATATATTTTAATTGATGCAATAGCTGGATATGAATCTCTTTTCATCATGGATGGTTACTCTGGGTATAATCAAATCTGCATGGACCTAGAGGATGAAAATTCTACAGCCTTTAGATCCCTTCAGGGTGTGTTTTTCTATTAGGTAATTCCCTTTGGATTAAAGAATACAGGTGCAACGTATCAACATGCCATGAACCATATCTTCAAACCCTTATTAGGAAAATTTGTCGAATGTTATGTGGATTATTTGGTGGTTAAATATAGACAACATTCTGATCACTTGGATGATCTGGAAACCATATTCAATAAACTTTGGAAACATAGTTTGAAGATGAACCCCTTGAAATGTGCTTTCAGGGTAACCTCAGGAAAATTATCTAGCTTCATTGTACGCCATCGTGGCATTAATGTTGATCCTAAGAAAACAAAGTCAATATTTTCTATGTAACATCCTTGAAATTTGAAAGAATTAAGAGGAATCCAAGGGCACTTGGCCTATATTCAATGCTTTATCACCAATTTGGCAGGTAAGTGTTTACCCTTCACCAGATTAATAAAGAAGGGAGTCACCTATCAATGGAATGAAGACTTCCAAGAATAATTTTATACCCTCAAGAAATATCTCTTGAGTCCACCGGTATTAATACCACCTGTTTAAGTAAGACCACTTATTATCTATGTGATATCTTTAGAGAAATCACTAGTTGTCTTATTTTCCAAAAAGAATGATGTCAGGAATGAAAACAGCCTCTACTATCTTAGTCGAACTATGCTTGATGCAAAAACTTAGTATTCAAGTATTGAGATGTGTTTCCTGGAATTAACATTTTCAGTTCATAAATTGAGGCACTACCTGCAACATTATGAGGTCCAATTGGTGTCTTGCAATAATCTGCTCAAATTTATCCTTAGCCATCCTATTATTACAAGACGTCTAGAATGGTGGGTAGTTATTTTTAAATAATTTGATATTTAGTTTGTGCCTCAGAAGGCAATAAAATTCAAAGATCTGGCCGAATTCCTTGCTGAACATCCATCTGCAGAAGATACATCATTGAATACTGAAGTTCTTGATGAAGAGGTCTTCTCTATTCAAGATAATTCCCAAACATGGGAAATGTACTTTGATGGTGCCTCCAGAAGTCCAACATGCAGGAGAATGGAAAACCATAAACTAAAAAAGTTGGGTTAGTAATTGTGCTTATCTTTCCATAAAAGGTAGTGTTACCTTATTCCTTCCTATTGTCTGAAGGTTGTACCAACAATGAATCAAAATATCAAGCTCTCATCGCAGGTTTGGAATTGGCACTCCAAGTACAAGTTAACCACCTAAAAGTGAAAGGTGATTCTGAATTGGTAATAAAAAAAATAGATGGGGATTATGCTATCAGAAAAGAAGAGTTAATCCCTTTGTGTGATTATGTCATAGGGTTAATGACTGAATTTACCTCAGAGCTGACATTTTTCTATGTTCCGTGATTACAAAAGCCCAAGCTGATGCACTAGATAATGCAACTACATCCCTAGAACATCCAAATTGGGATGCTACAATCATCAGTATTTACCATATTTGTGTGGTATCAACTTTCATTCAAACTATAATGGAAGAAATTAATAGAATTATCCCTAGTTTTTAGCCATATGGTCATACTAATGGATAAATGACACCCATAATGGAATATCTTCAAAATGGAGTACTTCCACCCAGTAGAGCTGAAAAAGAATAGATCTGACAATGGATGGACGATTTTACTCTTTATGATAGTCTAGATCATAATAAGATCCTTTATAAACTAGGATTTGATAGAATCCTCTTCAGGTGTATTGATGGTGAAGAAACTACAACTGTTATGAAAGAAGTACATTCAGGAGCCTGTGGTGCTCACCGTTATGAGCATAGGATTTTTGATCAAATCCAAAGGCTTGGATACTTCTGACCTTCAATGACATAGTATTGAACATATTTTACAAAGAAATTTCATCCCTGCCAAGTGAATTCTATCTCCATTCATCAACCCCCATAGTTTCTACATATAGATAAATACTCCTGGCCATTTTCCACATAGTGAATGGATGTAGTAGGGCTTTATCCTCCATCTACGGCTAAGAAGTTCTAGTATATTATTACTGCTAATGAATTATTCTCCAAATGGGATGAGGAAATACCTCTCAAAGAAATAAAATCCAAAATTATTGTTAGTTTTGTCAAAACTAACATCATCACCAGATTTGGTGTCCCTCATACCATATTGATGGGAAGTGGAACCAATTTTTGTTCTGTTGAGGTAAAGAAGTTATATCAGGAGCACAATATCAAATCCAACCATTCATCTCGCTATCATGTGGCAACCAATGGATAGATATAGGCCTTAAATAATACCCTATCAAATATACTATAGAAGATGACAGATAAAGATAAAAAATCTTGTCCTGATAAACATTTTCATGCTTTATGGGATTATCGGACTACTACCCGTACTGCCACCCAGGAAACCCCTTTTTCATTGGTGTACGAAACAAAATTAGTATTTCCAATTGAAATTCAATTTCCTTTACTATGAGTTGCAATCTGTTATCAGTTGTCTATAGATGAGAATTCTCAAAAATGGTTTGATGATCTTGTACGGTTAGACGAAAAAAGAGTTCATACTTTACATCATTTATAAGTCTATGAGAACTTAATAGCGCGATCCTTAAACAAGAAAGTTAACCTTTGTTCATTTATTCAAGGAGAATTGGTATTGGTCCTTAGGAATCCAATGATACCAGGTAAGAAACCTCCAAAGCTTGAATCAAAGTGGGAAAGACCTTATTCCATACATAAGGTCCACTCAAATGGAGCTTATTCCCTAATCTCCCTAGATGGAGAGCGTATTAAAACTCCAACCAATTTGAGATTATTGAGGAAATACTTTGTGTAATTGCACATATGTCCTAGCCGCATGAATCTAAACTACAGAGAAAAATATCATAGTCGCAAGACGTTAAACTGAATAACAACCATAAGCATCCATGCTGCATGATGATAAAATACATATCATCATTTTTCCTCATTATGTGAAATTAAACTGTACAGATAACATCTTATCTACTTGAGTTTATGAGAATCCATATGAAAGAATCATTGACATCATTATTTCTCCTTAGTGGCACATGATTCCCTTTCTTCCCTATGTCCAAGTCAGATCTGCATAGGGACCTAATTTCAAGAACTAAGTGTGGCTTGATTCTCGTCTATTTGAGATACGTAGAGATGTCCGGATCTCCAATATTGGGACCAACCACAACCACAAATTTTTTATTTCATTTTCTCTTATTGTATATGAATTAGATCTATACAGAGTGTTCCCTTAAGATAAATGGTTTTATTTTTATCCCATTTTGTGTCTTAATTTTAAATCATTCTTCTAGATTTTTTAAAGCCCCCATATCCCACATCAAACCCGATTGGTGTGAGAAATGATTATTCAAGAACTACGTTTTTATTGATTCAAATATATATGAGATACATAGAGACTCATGGATCTCCAATATTTGTCCCATCCACGATAAAAATCCCCCTTTATTCCATATGTAAGAATCAAAACCTGTATAAGGAATGTTTAAAGAACTACCTATGGATTGATTTCCCCCCAGAAATATATATATAGTGACACTTGGGTTTTATTCCTTGGTCTAGCTAAAACATTTATTTATTTTCATGTTAGTTAATATTCATCCTTACCGCATGATGTTAAAATGCACAAAAATCCAAGAACTATGTTTGGATTGATTCTTGATCTAACGAGATATGTAGTGAACCCGAGTCCTAAGCCCCGGCTAATCCATCACTTAATCATAATACCCATATTCTTTACTTGTGTCACCTTTGTGTTACAGAAGAAGCCTTTAATGCTCCTTTTTTCTCACACCGAGCATAGCTCACATGGTCTTAGGAATTGGGTAAAGAAAATATTCTCTATATAAATAAGGTGTCTCAATTTATTATGTGGTTATCAATGATCTTCACTGCATGAAATAAAACTACACAGTCCAATTTCCTCACTGCATGACTCTAAACTAAACAAAATAATATTTATTCAAAGGAAACAAATAAATTCTCTATTTTACATGTGAGTTAGATATATGTAAATGAACTCAAACTCATATCCAATATTGATTCAAATATTTCTCATTTTAACTGATCATTTTCCCCTTCCATATTTCAAACTCTTAATCTTGAATATTTTTAGATCTTTATAACCTTTCTTATGGTTTCTGGTGACATAGTTTCTAATATCTGAGAAAACGTTTCCCTGAAAATGCAGTACGTGACCTTAGGTGGCCTTATATAAGTTGCCTACATAATGGTCCTGTGAGTCAAAGGATACCACTATTTGGATATTCACCATATGCCCTAATCGGCCCGACATAATACAACCCCCATAACGGGTTTGTCAAATAATGGTAATTTTGTTCATGGTTAAAGTTCCATTTGTCCATTTCAAACAATGATAACAATATACAAGAATATTTATTTTAAAGCAGTCATTCATATATATTTGTACCTTTAACTTTTTCTCAATATGAAAGTATTCAATACCATGGTTTACACATTTCCCTCTCCACATGTTCAAAGAAATATGAAATAACCATGGATCACTTGGCCACATATCATATAATGTTTCCATTTCTAGTCTTAGTTTTATGAATTAAAACTACAAACACCATGCTACCTACATTTGGGTCATACCTTCAGAGAAATCCTATTCCTCAGATTCTTTGGAAATCATGATTGGAAATACTCTCTCCATATTCATGAACCTTTCTTCATAAACCAAAATTTGTTCTTTGGAAAATTTGAATCTCCAGAATATTTTTTCATCTTTTAGAAATAGAATGTCAAACTTCTAAGATCTCTTTTTCCCGACTATGCAGTACATTCGCCTAGGTGGCCTTGTATAAGTTTCCTACATAACAGGACTGTTAGTCAAAAGATGCCACTATTTGGATATGCATAATTTGACCCAGTTGGCCCTGCATATACATCCCCTCTAAAGGGTTTGTCAAATAATGGTAACTTTGTTCTTGGAAAACACTTCCTATAATTACTTTGGCCCTTTTGTTCCCATATCATTCTTCAAATTTAGAAATTCCTAAATCGCATTTTACATTTCTTCCCTTCCATACCTGAATTTGGTAGTATGTTTCCAAAAAAAATATCAAGAAACTAGGATATTCTCTTAACTTTGGTCAAAGCTAAAGACCTTAAATTAAAGTCACACAATTTCCTCACTACATGACTTAAAACTACATAGTACAATGTCCTCACTGCATGAATTAAAACTGAATAGTACAATGTCCTCACTGCATGACTTAAAACTGCATAACATGATATTATAAATTCTCTTTTCTGAAAAAATTTAACCATTCCTAATGCACAAAATTTTTGTAGAAGTGGTTTTCATATTCATAACATATGTTGGCATATATAACCCCATATTCTCAAAATCCCTTTCCTTGGAAAAACCACCAACTGTGGTCTTTATTCACCCAAATCTTATTTTCATTTATCTTTCAACAGTAAAATGTAAAATTCCTAAGATCTCTTTTACTTGACTATGTATTACATTCCCTTAGGTGGTATTGCATAAAATTTTATGACATAACAGTCCTGTCAGTCAAAATATGTCACTATTTGGCTATGCAACATATGCCCTAGTTGGCCTTACATAATACATCCCCCATAACGGTTTTGTAAAATAATGGTAACTTCTCTCTTAGAAGAGACTTCCTTTATGTTTATACAATTTTTAGATTTGGTGACCATGAAAATCATGACCCAAGATTCCCATTGAAAATATTTGAAGAATATTAGAGAAATTATTAGCCATTGAGTCTTATTTGGGATTTAATTTCAAACCTTATGGTCAAAGATATTTGACCTAAAACACCAACCCTTTATAGTCCAACATGCATGAATCTAAACTACCAACAAAAAGAGATGTGGTACTCACTAGATTCAAAACCCACAAAGGAAAATATATACAAAAGTTGAGTCCCCGCTCACTAAACATACATTTTTGTATGGTTTAGGTAATAATGATAAATACAAGTCAAAAGACACAATGTATATAGGGTTTTCCATATGACCTTAGAAATAGTCAAACTATGCTCGCTAATCCTTATGGCTTAGGGAAACATTTGAGCAACCTCCCAAATATGATGTAGCTCCAAATCTAACCAAATGATGTTGGAATGATTCAAAGTTCCCTCATTTAACCTTATAACAAGATTATTTTCATTCCGAAAGAATCAAATTCTAAGGGGGGTATTTTGTAGATACAATGAAATGTGTTCCATGAACTTTTCTGTAGAGTGAAAATATGATTCTCACATAGAAAGAAAATTACAAGAAGATGAAAGCTGGATTTCTATATACCAAAATACTACTCCATACCGATGGATAAGTGGAATGATTCCTCCATCAAGGAGTAGGAAATGGATTTCCATGAACGAAAACGAAAAGTTATCGACATATTAAATTCAATATATGAGTTTATTCTAAGAAGACATGGTGTATTTACCACCTCAATAAGTTTATATCTCTTTAGGAGCATCGATTTGACTGGTCGCAAATCCAAAACAAACTTATAGATAAAAAATTATGGCACTCGAAAGACAGATAAATTTCATAAAGGGACCTACGCAGAGGACCTATGTGGAGGACCTACGTGGTGGAATTACGCGACTATATAATTTCTACACCCCTACATAGAAGAGCTATGTGGAGGACCTATGTTGGGGACCTGTGCGGACAACTTCCCTTTGACCAGGTCCCCTCCATGCCTATAAATTTGACCCTTGGGCTCCCTATTTCAATGAGGGAAAAATTTGGAAGAAGTCCCAAAGATACTGTTGCATAGCTCTTTTTCCAAGATCCCCAAAATTTTTTCAGGTAGCTCTCTAAAACACGAGATAAGAGATAATTAAATGGGGAAACGTGGTTCAAAGTACCATCAAGGTCTAGAACACATGGTTCACTTTCACAAAGCACCTACACAATGCCCCTGTGCAGACCACCTACGCGGAGCACCTACGCGGAGCACCTACGCGGAGCACCCACATGATGCCCCTGCTTGCTGCCCCTGCGTGGAGCACCTGTGCGGAGCACCTATGCAGAGCACCTACATGATGCAACTACGTGATCCACCTGCACAGGGAATGTGTACAACACCCCTATGAAGGGCACCTATGCAACACACCATGGTGAAGAGCCTATGTGGCCTTGCTGGTCCACACTGCGGGGGCTGCGCCCCTGCACCCCTACTCGGGATCATTGTCGGGCTACGGTCCCAGCCCTCTAGGCCAGTCCCTTCTCTTCCATCACTGATTGCCATGAAAAATGTAGAGTTTCACCACAATGTTTTCAGATTCAGTCGATGAAATTTTCCATTGCGCCCTTTATGTCGCCCAACTTCCAACCTTGGAATACCATGATTTGAGACACTCCATCACACTCAATGAAGTTCCTTGAGTCAACTTAATCCTCTTGGTTCTTTTCACATGTTATGAGTTTGGATTCTCCTTATGGATTCCTCGAGTACCTTGAGTTGATACACTCCTCAAGAAACTACTCAAACCTCATCACATGACTCCTATGACAGGTTAAATCTCAAATGGTCATCCTCTTTAGGAGTAAGCCCCAACCAATTCCCAAATGGGAATCCTCTTTAGGATTAATGCCTAACCAAACTGAAAATGGGAATCCTCCTTAAGAGTAAGCCCCGACCAATCCTAAAATGGGTATCCTCCTTAGGAGAAATCCCCAAACCAATCCACACTTAGGGAAACCATCCTAGTTTAAGCCCCTAACATTTCAAGTAAGAGGTTCCATTATTTATACTCTCTACTTGGTTCACCTTCACTCCTTTATTGCATTGGACCCTTTTCTAATGTAAAGTGAACAAAGGGACGGCTCATCACCTCACCCTCTTCCCGAGTTGACTCGACCTTGTCCACCCTCACCGCCATAGGGGCACCCTCTTCCATCAGTTGAGGAGGAAAAGTGTGGGTGCCTTTATTGATTCTTTGACATCCTCTTGTTTCTCACACCGAGCATGACTCACGTGATCTTATAATTTTTTCATGATCACAAAATTTTCACACAAAATTGAACTACAAGAACTCTAATTCCTATTCATACCAGGATATGTAGGAAGCATTCTTAGGGTCCGAGATCATTGGATATCATCTTTAGAAATCCAAACCTAATTCCCTTAATCTGGGCATTTTATTTAGAAGAAATCCCCAAATTAAACCCCCAAATCACTAAGTCATTATTTTCAGGAAGAAATCCCAGACCGATTTATCTAAAAGAACTATACTCTCTTATTAGACTTATCAAACTACATGGGATTTGATTCCCATCAAAATGAGATATGTAGGAAGCATCTTTGAGATTCAAACCCAAAACATCAAATCAAACCTGTTCTTCATGGGCCATATTACTAACATGGTCTAATTTTACTTGGAAACCCATATCCTTCCAAAGTTCCTTGGGCTGCTTTGGCATAAGTCCTACACCAAAGTTTGACTAAGCACCTTTTTCTTATGTGTCCTTACCACATGACATTAGACTGTATGCTTTTGTTCTTATCACATGACCTTAAAAGGTATGATGTATCCCATAAAGCGGAAATGAACTAAGAGGGTTATAATTCCTTTCAAAAGGATATGTAGGTATTCCATTTTATGGGCACGATCCCGAAATCAAAACAAACATTTGTATCCCTTGATGACAATAAATTCTCGAGTGCCCCACTGAGTGGCTTAAAAATACAGTATCATCATAATGATGATTAAAATAATCTCTAAATAGTATATGAGAGGATACCATTGAAATAGAACCAAAAATACATACAGATATCCCCTTTAATGAAGAATTTAGAATACATACAGACAATTCTAAATTTCACACATATTAATAAGTGATTGAAATTTCCAAGGTAAACTTATGTTATAATTGGTGAATTAATAAGGATTAATAAAAACATCTTAAATTTATAAAGAGAGTCCCATAGTAGACAATAATTCCCCCCAAAAAGGGTGTTATGAGTCTGATCTCCCATCCTCTCGACCAATGCATGTTCTTAAGTATCGTAAAATTTAAACTTAACGAATGTCTGCCTTTGGAAAGAAGATATATTTTGGATGAAGAACTGTTTGATGTTTCTGGTTCCATGAATAAATCCAATGGAAACCACCTAGAAGTAGTGATTCTTAAACTAGAATAAACCTTTCAAGAAACTAAGAAACAAATATCCTTCCCTTTTTCAATATCAGAAGTAGGAGAAGGAGGCCAAGAAAAAATAAGAGGTCTAGGAATGGAAATTACTTTGTAAATATGAATGATATGACCAAGATCTTGGGAAAGATAGAGAAAAAAATGTCCTATTGGAGGAATATGTGAGGTAGAGGAAAAAACATTGATTGATGCTGAGGAATTGATGGAAACTAAAGAAGGTTAGGGTCCATGTACAATAATAGGATACAAAACACTATTATTGGTTACAAACATATAAAATTCCAAAATCCTTGTTATATCTACCACATATCCTATTCTATTGTCTATCACTTTAAGAAACACATATTTTTATGACATGAATTGATTTTAAAAAATAATCATCACCAATAAATTCTCTATTTAGGTTTTGAAATCACCTATCATAGGTTTAATTTTCTTATATCTCTCTAATGATAGGTATTGATTCTTAAGGTCTAATTTAGTGTAAATCCTTCTTAGATTATACTTTGTTATAACCTTGATTAAATTATCATCTTGAGAGGAATTGTTTGCTTTATCTTTAATAAAATCAAATTACTTCTCACCATGAGCAACAATATCCATTTGAACTTGATTTCATACACCCTTCACACTATCCAAAAAAATATAAAATTCTTAATGGATTATCTATCTAATGAGGTATCTGTAATGACCCACCAATTCTCATTGGCTTGAGAGTACACCGAGTCATTACTGGGACTTAAGTGACATAACCAAGTGAAAAATGTTGGAAATAAATTCCAAAGGGTTTCAAATAAAGTGGGGGATGATTTACCCTTTAATGTCTAAAAATATCAACTCGACAATCCATCCACAGACAGCTCACTATATGGTGCATGAAATAACTAATACATTTCAAATCATTATCTTTAAACTAACCAACCAAGGTATACTACAATGGAAAAAACTAACATCCAAGAAAATAGTGGAATTAAAATGAAAAAACTCCAAGACAACAACAAGACTCCATGCTCCACAAGCTCCATGCTCCAACATCACCAACTAGTCTAAAGTATCACGACGTGGTGCTAAAGTAGTGTGATACTTTACCTTGCCCAAGTCTTGGAAGTAATCATCTACAAAAAAAAATAAAAGTGCTAATGCAGGGGTGAGTATATAACTTAGTAGGTTTTTACAATTACTTCCCTACTCATGCCACTAGGATAGAACATCTAGCACATTATATAAAATAGTTTATATAAACAATTTACCAAAATAGTTTATAACCAAATATAAACATATTTGAAAACCAAGTATAAAAAAGTGCAAAAAAAGGTAAATATAACTAATTTAAAGCAAGTTATTTTTCAAAAAATAACTAATCAAATCTTAAAAACCAATTATTATTATCATTTTGGAATACCCATTCCATATTTCAGAACACACACACACATGCGTGCTTCATTTGGAAGTTCCATACTCAAGAGCGGCCTCTTGTCCAATTACGTTGTCTCCCAATGACAAATGCCCATGATACAGGGTCACGCACCTTGTAACCCAATGGTACATGTCCCTTATTCATAGGAATATCGAACATGAACTCACACAAAACTCAATGTATTCCAAAAACATTTCACATAACCATTTCAAGCCATTTCAATAAAACTATAATTTTATTAAAAACCAAATAATAAACCAATTTCAAAATAACCATTTCATTTAAAAAAAATTACCCTCTTTATTGAAACCATCTAATCAAATTCATGTTCCAAAATTCCATAAAATACCCATTTTAAAATCTATATTTTAATACCAAGAATAAAAGCACTTTATTCAAAACACCAAATTTTCCAGATTTCCCCAATTTTTCTAAACCATCACAGAGAAGGGTTTACAATGATTGATAAATATCCAAATCATAACCAATTAAACACAAAACATTCAATTTGAAATCATTAACATCATTTATACTAAGAGGAGTTGAAGGAAAAACCACCTACCTTAAAGGTTTTGATGAAACTAGACATAGACAAAAAATTCTTAAGAAAACTAGGTCGATTATTTACAAAACCTCCATAGATCTCTTATACTAAAAATATAAAGATAAAATACCAACTTATTTTTCATCCAAAATCATAGGTCTACCCATAACGGTTTTATATCTGACAAAAAAATAATAGAGGATAAGTAGATCTAAGTAGATATAAGAAAACGATCAAGAATGGTGAAGAACGATCACATACCTCAAGAATATGGATTTGAAACACCAATTTAAGCCTTAATATTGACTCAAAATCACTTAGGAGAGGTTATTATACCTTTAAGGAAGATAAATCCTATGTTATGGTCACATACGAGCAAAAAATATCCACTTAGAGGCAAAAACATGTGAGATCCACTTTTTTAGGATCTAAATTTAAACACACACACGGTTAGTTTGCACGGTTAAACAAACCATGCACTAAACATGCATTAGATAAATCCTAGGAAGACCCTCACATGACCTCCTCACATAGTCTCCCTAACCATGTGCACACCATGCTGAAGCTCTCTGCCTCAAACCTGCCATTTCAAACAGTTTCTACTAGGATGGTCACATGGTTTGGATAAACCATTTGCATCCCATGTGCTTCTCCTTTAGCCACCAAAACTTAATGAAAGTTCACCAAACTCTCCCAACCTTCACAGTTATACATTGAATCCCTAAAAACACTAAAAATGGTTATGTATCAGAAACTGGGGGTACTACATTCTCCCCACCATTAGTCTTTCCGTCGTCGGAAAGTAAAAAACCATTGTTGCTCTGAAAGAGTTCTGGCCATTGATCTTTCATTTCCTTAACCCATTCACAAGTCTCTACCTAAATATGACCATGCTCCCATAAAACAAGTTCTAGACTGACAATTTTTCCACTCAAGACTCTCTATTTACTATCTAGAATCCATACTGGGATATGTATCAACGAACCATCCGACTCTAGGTCAACGTGATCCCATCTGATCACATGGTCAGGATCAGGCTGATACTTTTTCAATTAAGAAACGTGGAACACATTATGAACCAAACTAAACCATGGGGTTAATGCCAACCAATATTCCACCCATCTGACCCATTCCAGTATCTCGAAAGGGCCTATTTATCTAGGATATAACTTCCCATGATTCCCAAAATGCCGATGTCCAAGTCTTGGAGAGATTCTCAAGAACAAATGATCACTCATGGAAAATGATAATGAACTTTGATGATGACCTGCATAATATTTATGAAAACACTGACCCATCTCCATCCTCTTTTTGACTAACTGAATCTTCTCTGTTGTTTCCTTGATGAGGCTTGACCCAACTAGTGAAGTTTCACCTATTTCCACCCATAATAGTGGAGAACGACAAGGATGCCCATAAAATGCTTGAAATGGAACCATTTGTATTGAGGCCTAATAGTTTTTGTTATATAATAACTCCACTAAGGGTAAGTGTTCTTCCCATGATCCACCAAAATCCATTACACAATCCCACAACATATCTTCCAATGTTTGTATCGTCTGTTCAGATTTACCATCCATCTGAGGATGATAAGCTGTGCTCATATTCAACTAAGTTCCAAAGGATTTATATAAGGATTTACAGAAATGATATTTGAACCTCAGATCTCTATCTGAGATGATTAAAACTAGTACACCATGTCTCTTTACCACTTCTTGGTTATAAATTTTGGATAGATCCTCCACCGTTAGAGTTTCATGAATAGGAATGAAATGGGCCGACTTGGTAAGTTGATCCACTATCCCCAAAATAGAATCGTGTTTCCAAAACATTCTTGGAATACCTGTAAAAAATTCCACTTATATCTACTCCCATTTCCACACTAGAATAGGTAAATACTGTAACATACCTACAGGTCTCTGATGCTCCGCTTCAACCTGTTGATAAGTTAAGCATTGTGAGATGAACTCGACCACCTTTCTTTTCATGCCAACCCACCAAAACTGCACCTTTAATACCTTATACATCTTCTATGTGCCTGTATATACAACCCATCACAAATGGTAGTAAGCATGAAGGAGTTGTTCTTGAAAATCCATAAGTACAACCATCCAATCCCTAAAACAAAAAACTAAATTCTCATTAAGTTTCCATCCCTCAATGGTATCCTTAACATTGAGTTCTGAACTCATAACCAGAAATTACGCATAATATGTTTGTGCCTCTTTTGTAACACCGCAAGCTTCCACGGTATGCTTCTTTTTTAAATAATTCAATAGCGTGCGATATACGCAACACCGATTTTCAGCGCACCAAGACCTATCAAACTAGATGTTTAAAAAGAAGTTATGAATAGTATTAACCAAATTTTGAATTATATATATCCCATATAATTTTAACTTTCATATTTTGTGTTTCTTAGACATAATATAAGTATAAATCCAATTTTTCATATAAAAGAAGTATTTTTCAAAAAATGCAGTTTTCCGCCTTTTAATGGCGAAATATTTTTAAATATAATAATTGAAACTTTTAAATATTAAAAATTATGATATTATATTATTATTTAGAATTGGGACATAAAAAATTAGTTTGGATAAATTTTTGGTACTTTTCTGATAACTTTTATATTTTGATGAATAATGAAAAATACTAAAATTTAATTGAAAACAAATTTTTTTTAATCAAAATAATTTATAGTGTTAAATTATAAATTTGAGTGGTTTTAAAGTATAATTAGATTTTATTTTTATAATTTAATATAATTTAGGTCATTATAAATATTTTTACATTTAAATTGGACATAAACCCATGTCAATCTTTTGATAGTTTTTAGTTTTTAAAAACCCGCTTTCTGGTTTTGACAACGAAAATTAATTTTAAATTAGTTTCTGAAAATTATGTATTTTGAATTTGGAAAAATGGATTCCATATTTTTAATAATAATTTAAAAAATTTATAAATAAGTATCTTCTATTTTTGGACATAATGAATAGTTACTTGAGTAATTATTTTTGTTTACCATGGTTAAAGGGTAAATCAAGTAAATAAAGGTGAAAAAATAATATTATAATAACATAAAACTGCCCTAACACATGTTCTAATCCTATTGGATGAAATATTTATGACCATAGGAATATTTAGGTTTATTTTAAGACTACATAGAGCCACTTGAGTGTGATGATGACATGTTATAAGAATTAATTTGAAGATAAATATAACATAAACATCAATATTTTACTAAAATAATTTTAATTCAAGTTATATAAGTGATATTTTCAACTATAAATATTTTTTATAAATCTAAATATATTTCCTACATCATGGTATTTTACTTGTAATTTTTAGACATTAAATAATAAAATTTTCTTATGACATTGTAATGATGCAGTATTTTTATTATTAATGAAACAATAAAATAAATGATATTATAAATATTAAAGTAAATATAATTTAAAAGTTTTTATGATTTACAAAAAATTTATGGATAAAATAGACATATTTGGGATGAGTTAATGCCTTTATTTAAGTAATAAATTTTTGATGACTTTAACAAAAATCAATTACTAAATAGTGTCAAAATTGATATAAATAAGTTTTTAAAACAAATACTATTTTATTAAATGATATAAAAATAAAAAAATATAAGATTAGTATAAATGACTTATATAATGTTAAAACTATCATTAATGATTCACTTGAGTTTATCTTGTCATTTTATAGTAACTAAATTGACCCTATAGTATAAAAATACAAGAAGACACAGTAAGACTTAAATTTATTAACTAAGGGAAAATCCCAAAATATAAGGTTAATTTCATGAAATAAAATTATATAAAAATAATTGTATGAGATTATTTAGACCTATAATCATCTTATCCTAGAAATAAATATATTTGAAACTATTAGAAACTGATAATTATTTTATAATAATTTAATATTTCAAGGTTTTTCTAAAGTGACCCTCCTCTCTTGTAAAAGGACACGTCCCTTTCTCTTTAACTCACACCTCTAAAGACTTTTGGTTCGACCAAAACCTACCCATTTATCATCCCAAACTCCCTCACTTCATTCTAGAGGCCTAAATTTGGGCATAGATCCATCCTACGTATCCCTATTGTTCAAATCAAAAGGAAACACTCAAAGAAGAGGTAATTGTTTTATCACCTCTTTCAAAGTTCTTTTCTTTTTCTACTTCATCTTTATCTATTTTCTCCATAATAAAATTATAAATCTAGTACCTTACACATACTTATATGTTATTATAATTAAGGTACAACCATATTACTCCTTTTACCCATCCTACGAAAAACAATATCACTATACGCGCGTACCTACAACTTACCGTCTCTACGCTATTGTGTAAATTGTTTCTCATGTACACTTTATTTATATGGGTATAATGGTGAATATAATGGATTTAAATTATAAATATAACATGATACTTTTTATTTAAAATTTACATTCCATCCAATTCCATAGCATTTAACAATTAAGAAAATGATATCGTCGCTTGGGCGTACATACGACTTACCGTCTCCCTGACACGATTAGACTCATCTTCCATGTTCACCATACAATAATGATTATAAGAATAAATATTATTAATAAATATGAAATATATGAAATTATAATTATACTGGGATGATATATATATACATATACATCATTCACTTACTTCCATATGATACGAAAACAGAAATAACGTTCATGCGTATGTATGGCCTACCGTCTCTATTAACAGTGCATTCCATTTCATATATCTATATATTATATATATTTACATTTAAATGTAATATATAAATAATATTATACATTCTGGAAGTAAGTAAATCATGATTTAAGTAATATGATCAAGAATAGAAAGTCAAAACACGTACGATAAACAAAGCGATTATTACCCGAAATGTTGCATTAACTTGAAATTATTAATAAACTGGTAATATAAAGAAATAAAATAATAATATATGATATCATAAATATTATTATTATTATTATGATACAAGTTAATAATATGCTTAAGAACACTATACATGAGTTTACAACACGTACAAAGAGTATTAGAACTAAGGTAAGGGTTAATTCCTCAATCTCATTATTATCCGAGATTGTTTATGTGTAAGTATTTACCGGGACATATTTATCATCAATGTACATGTTTCTAGAAAATATTTTCAAGAGGAATATATTAAGTTTTTATTTAAGGTAATATTCAACTAGATCATCAATTTGAATGTTTTAAATATTTATTTTTCTAAATATTTTTAATTAATGTTCATGTTTTCAAATTGATTTTAAGGATTTATTTATATAGACATGATTGTTTTAACATGTTAATTCCTTTAAAAAGTTTGAAAGTGGTATGGGACACTTTTATTTATAAATATATTTGAAATGAATACCTTTATAAAATTTGTGACTTTTAAATGTTTAAAAAAAGATATTTATTTCAAAGTGTTTTACTGATTATTTTCATCTAAGTCAACATCCTTTATTGGATATTATTCTTGATTGAGGTTGATTTATAAAACAATATTCCATATTGTATTTAATGAGTTATGATATGTTTTACTATAAATGTGCTATTTTTATACCATTCATGGTTTATGGTTAAAGTATTAACATTTCATATGCTATTTTTAATATGAATGTTTATGTTATGTTTCACCCTTTTCATATGAGGAATTCATTAGAATTAGTAAGTGACGGGTAGGAAATGCTATATCCCCTCAATGCATCTGTAGGTATCATGAGATAAAATAGTGTCTTGAAACAAGGATTTGACAGAACATTTGTGAATGGTTTTGGAACAAGGCCTTGATGTAGTGGTTATGATGTCCAACATTATGCATTCTCTCGTTATGTGATTAGTTATTATATATGATTATTCGACTAGTAGAATATCCATATGCATGTTTATATGGTAATGTTTGATTTATTTTTTCCATATTATGTTCAAGTTTATGTATAAAAAGGTTTCTACTTTTATTATACATCTTACCTTAAAAGTTTATAGCTTTCGCTGAATTATTTACCCTTACTGAGCATCTGAGCTCACCCCTTATGTTTTATTTTCCCAGGATGCCAAGAAGTGTATTATGATTGATATATAGGGTTAATCTAAAGGAATAATGTAATTCTCAAAGTATTATTTATGCTATGTTTTATGTTATAAAGTGAAATGTAACATTCATGTATGAAATCTATTTTCAAAGACTGCTAAAATGATTGGTCTTTCAGGACTTGATTACTTGTAATCATGCCAATGTATTAAAATAATGCACTGACTCTGGGATTCTGGTGTCAGGGCATTGCAGTTGGTATCAGAGGAATATTATCAAAAATTTTGGAAATAGATTTAGAAAACTTAGATTATTGATCATAACCCTAAGATAGAATTTGAGGATAAGTATTGAATAGAATCCTAGAATTTTAAAACTGATATTAAGTGGGTATTTCTAGAAAATACATCCCTCTGTAGATACTACAAGTGGAAGTGGTTCTGTTAAAGATGTACCTAAGGGTGAAAACTTTGACAAGGTGTTCCAAGCTTAACTTAGGGGAACCTGGTACACAACAATGAGCCTTATTGCGCATCTGGTTTGACACTCCTAGGCGATATGCTTAGGATAATTCATATTTTCTTTACAAACCATTATGAAGGATTTATAAGTAAATATGTCATCAAAGGAACCATATTTATGATTATGGATTAAATATGAATAAATTCTTCAATTTATGTTAAGTATTTTACTATTTTTGAAATATGAATTATAATTGAAATCCTAATCTAGTGTATTCCATTGTTTTGAAATGGTTCCTAGTGGAAGAAATGTAAATCATATCAACGCATGTAATCTATATAGTGATTTCCCTTCTGTGAAAGATAATTTTTGTGGAGATGGTGACACAATTGGTATTGAACATCTTATAACCATATCAGGAAAAATGACTCAGGTTATGAATAATAACCTTACCCATATGGAGGATCTTGATCCATAATGCGGGGAATCAAGGTTAAACCACTTCATGAGACAACAAACTCAAAAATTCAATGGGAATACAAATACTTTTCTATCTAAGTAGTGGATAAGTTCCTTAGAGAAAATATTTCTTACTTTGGGGAGTAATGAATGGGAAAAAGTTGTTATAGTAGTCTATCATATTTCAAGAGATGCATATCTATGGTGGTCATTGATTCAAAACACAAAGGAGGATGAAGAAGTAAGAAATATGAAATGTAGGGAGTTTAAAGAACTTTTCCTAGAGAAATAATTTAATCGTGAACAACAAGATGATATAGAAAGGAAATTTCTAAGTTTGAGATAGAAAGAGGATAAAAATGTTCCAAAGTATAAGGCTAACATTACAAGGTTAACAAGGAACACTATAGACTACATACACAACCTAAGAAGTAATATTGATCAATTATTTGATGGTTTAACACCATTCCTCCTATGAGTATTGGTCTCACAATATTTCTCATGGTATGAATATATAGTATCATGTGCTATCAATATGAAAAAGTAATTCTCTAAGTCTTATGACATTAAAGTAGAGAAAGAGAATAAGATAATGGTGGAGAAAGATATAGATAAAGGGAAAAAGGTAAAGAAGGATTTTCCCTTATGTGACAATCATGGGAAGAAACACCCTGGCATTTGCCTAAAAGGAATGGTGGTTTGTTACAAATGTGGAGAAAAAGGCCCCCAAGCTAGTGATTGTAAGGGGAAGAAAGAGGCTATCAATGTTCAATGCTACAATTGAAAATAAATAGGAAATTATGCAAATTATTTTCCCAAACATCAAGGAAATATATCTCAGAAAAATAAAATGGATCAAGGTCAAGCTTATGCTGTTACTACAGTCAAAGTGGAATAATTATTTTATTTGTGTTTTTGGATTCAAGAATTATATTATGGTTATAAGATGAATGTTATATATATAATTATTGTACTGAATTACTTTTTGTTTTCATTAAGGTTTTAATATGATGATGGTAATCATATATTCAGTATGAAAAACATTTTCTATTTGGGGAATCTGATGTTATAATTGATATTGGAAATTTAGAGAACTTTTAGATAGAGTTTTTAGAGAAGTATTTTGGATAACATAATGGTTGGAATGGATTAAGTTCAACTTAGGATAGTATTTTTCAAGGTTAAATCATTTTTTAAGATTATTTTTGGGATGTTATACCACTATAGTTTTAGAAAAAAGACAACCTGCAGGCTGGGCAATAACCCATCATGTCAGACAAAGCTGTAGGAATTGAACCCACAACCGAAGTGCGACAAGTCCTTATCGCCTACAATTGGTCTATAGTAAGTCCTTAGTTATTATAACATATTTTTCTTCATTTAGATTGTATATGTTTATTTTTTTAACCTTATACGATTGAGATAAATAGAATATTTTTGAGTTTTATCTTTTGAAGAGAAAGTTGAGTTTGTGGTAGGAATTAGTTAAAGGATGAAACTCTATATATCAATTAATTATGCTCTTATTCTATGATGTAAATTAATTCTACAACACTAGGGAAATGATCATAAAACCAAAAATATTTTCCTAGTACTTTCTATTGTATTGAATCAAATGGTTCCTTAGACCATCATAGATTTATAGATTTCAGATTATTAACTTTATCCCAATAATATTCTATACAACTCTCAATCAGAACTTGATGGCTATTTTTATATTACATATCCATTTTATTCTACATGGAACCCTAGTATGTGTTATTTCCGGTAACCTTCATACCTACCTTTCTTTATTTTAAAATAGCGGCCTCATTAATCCATTTTTTGATGTGGGTGTTCAAATAAGATATTTGGAAATGTAAAACCCCTAGTTTTCAATACTGAGTTTAAATTGAGAGGAAAAAATTTATTTAAGGAGGGGATAATGTAACACACCAAGCTTCCATGGTATGCTTCCATTTTAAATAATTCAATAGCATGTGATGTACACAACACCAAGTTCAAGCACACCATGACCTATCAAACTAGCAGTTTAAAAAGTGATTATTGATAATATTAACCAAATTTTGAATTTTATATATCCCATATAATTTTAACATTCATATGTTGTGTTTATTAGACATAATATAAGGACAAATTCAATTTTTCAGATAAAAGAAGTATTTTTAAAAAAATGCAGTTTTTCTACCTTTTAGTGGTGAACACTTTTTAAATCCAATATTTGACAATTTTATATATTAAATTTTATGAAATTAAATTATTATTTAGAATATGTACATACAAAATTAATTTGGATAATTTTTTGGTACTTTTTTAATAACTTTCATATTTTGATGAATAATGAAAAATACTAAATTTTATTTAAAAAAAACTTTTTTAATTGAAATAATTTATAGTGTTAAATTATAAATTTGAATGGTTTTAAAGTATAATTAGATTATATTTTTATTATTTAATATAATTTTGTTTATTTTAAGTATTTTTACATTTAAATTGGATATAAACACATGTCAATCTTTTGATAGATTTTACTTCTTAAAAGCCCGCCTTCTGGTTTTGACAACGGGAATTAATTTTAAATTAATTTTTTATAATTATGTATTTTGAATTTGAAAAAATGGATTCCATATTTGGAATCATAATATCAATTTTTTTAAATAGTTACCATTTATTTTTGGTCATTTTGAATAGTAACTTCAGTAATTATTTTTACTTACCATGGTTAAAGGGTAAATCAAGTAAATAAGGGTAAATAATAATAATATTATAATAATATAAAACTACCCTAACACATGTACTAATCTTATTGGATGAGATGGTTATGACCATGGGAATCCTTGGGTCTATTTTGGGACCACATAAATCTACTTGGCTGTGATAATGACATGTTATAAGAATTTATTTAATGTAAATAGAAATATAACAAAAACAACTATTTTTTACTAAAACAATTTTAATTTGAGTTATATAAGTGATATTTTCAACTATAAATATAAATTATAAATATAAAAATATTTCTTACATCATGGTATTTTGTTTTTAATTTTTAGGCAATAAATATTTAAATTTATTTATGACACAATAATTATGCAATATTTTCTTTATTAATGAAAGATTCAAATAAATGATATTATAAATATTAAAATAAATATAATTTGAAATATTATATTCCATACAAGAATATTATGGATTAAATTGATATATTATGGATGAGTTAATTCTTTTGTTTCTAAGTAACCAAGTTCTTAGGACTTTAACAAAAATCAATTACTAAATAGTGTCAAAACTGATATAAATATTTAAAAAAATACTATATTATTAAATGATATAAAAATCCTAAAAATATATGATTCATCCAAATGAATTATATAATGTTAAAAATGTCATCAATGATCCACTTGAGGTTCTCTCAGTATTTTATAGTAATTAAATTAACCCTATATTATAAAAATAAAAGAAGACACAATAAGAGTTAAACTGTTTAACTAAGGGTTAATCCGAAAAGATAAGGTTAATTTTAGGAACTAAACATGTCTAAAAATAATTTTATTATAGTATTTAGACCTATAAAAATCTTATCCTAAAACTAAATAAATGTTTAGCTATTATAAACCAAAAATAATTTTATAATAAATTAATATTTCAATATTTTCCTAAACTGCCCTCACCTCTCTTATAAAAGGGCACCTCCCTTTCTCTTTAAATCACTCCTATAAAGCCTTTTGGTTTGACCAAAACCTACCAATTTATCCTCCCAACCTAGCTAAATTCATCTTATAGGCCTAAATTGTTTCATGGAGCCATCCTAAGGATCCATTTTGTTCAAATCAAATGAAAACACTCGAAGAAGAGTTAATTGTTTTATCACATATTTCAAATTTATTTTCTTCTTCTACTTTCTCTTTCTATGTTGTTTCCACAGAAAAATAATAAATCCAGTACCTTACAAATTCTGATATTTTATTATAATTACTGTACAACCATATTCCTCCTTTTACCCATCCTACGAAAAACAATATCACCATGCATGCGTACGTACGGCTTACCATCTCTATGTCACGGTGTAATTTTTTTCATGTACAATTTATTTCTATGGGTATAACGATGAATATAATGGATTTAAATACTAAATATAACATGATAATATTTCTCTAAAATTCATATTCCATCCAATTCCACACCATTTAACCCTTAAGGAAATGATATCATTGATTGTGTGTACGTACGACTTACCGTCTCCACGACGCGATGAGACTCATTTTCCAGGTTAACCATACAAGAATGATTATAAGAATAAATATTACTAATAATTATAAAATTTATGACATAATAATTCTATTGGGATGATATATATATATATACATATATATCATCCACTTACTTTTATACGATACGAAAATAGAAGCAATGTTCATGTGTACGTACTACCTACCGTCTCCATGAACTGTGTATTCCATTTCATATATCTATATATTATATATATATTTATATTTATATATGATATATAAATAATATTATACATTTTGGAATTATTTAAATCATTATATAAGTAACATGATCAAGAATAATAAGTCAAAACATGTACGATAAACAAAGCGATTATTACATGAAATGCTACATTAACTTGAAATTATTAATAAATGAGTAGTATAAAGTCATAAAAGAATCATATATTATATCATAAATATTATTATGATTATTATATAAGATAATAATATGCTTAAAAATATCATACATGAGTTTCAGACACATACGCAGAGTATCAGACCTAAGGTTAGGGTTAATTCCTCAATCTCATTATTATCCGAGATTGTTTATGTGTAAGTATTTATTGAGACATATTTATCATACATGTCCATATTTTATGAAAATGATTTAAAAAGTAATATTTTATTGTTTTATGGAAGGAAATATTTAACTAGATCATCATTTTAAATGTTTTAAAGATTTATTTTTCTAAATCTTTTTAATTAATGTCCATGTTTCCAAAATGATTTTAAGGATTTATTTATATGGACATGATTGTTTTAAAATGTTAATTCCTTTAAAAATTTATAAAGTGGTATGGGACACTTTGACTCATAAATCTCTTTTAAATGACTACCTTTATAAATTTTGCGACTTTCAAATCATTTCAAGAAAAAAGGGATATTTCTCTCAAAGAGCTTTAGTGATTATTTTCATCTAAGTCAAAATCATTTATTGGATATTATTATTGATTGAGGTTGATTTATCAATCTTACATATTTTATTGAATTTATTATTATATGTTTGATTGTGGATGTTCCATTTTTATATAATTCATGGTTTATGGTTAAAGTATTAACATTACATATGTTAGTTTTAATATGAACTTTTATGTTATGTTTCACCCTTTTCACAAGGCCTTGACATAGTGGTTATGATGTCTGACATTATGCATTCCCTCGTTATGAGATTAGTTATTACTTGTGATTATTAAACTAGTAGAATATCCATGTTCATGTTTATATGGTAATGTTTGATTTATTTTTTCCATATTATGTTCAAGTTTATGTTTAAAATGGCTACTGTTTTTATTATACATCTTGAATTATAATTTTATAGCTTCTACTGAATTATTTACCCTTATTGAGTATCTAAGCTTACCATTTTTTTGTGTTTCATTTTCCGAGGATGGTAAGAAGTGTATTATTATTGATATACATAGTTAATCTAGGGGAATAATTGAATTCTAAAAGGATTATTTATGTTGTGTTTTATGTTAGAAAGTGAAATGTAATGTTTTTGTATGTAATCTATTTTCCAAGACTGATAAACTAATCGGTGCTTTGGGACCTGATTCCTTGTAATCATGACAATGTATTAAAATAATGCACCAGATCTGGGCTTCTAGGGTCGGAGCATTACATCTTTGACCATATTTACCAAATCAAGAATAAGAATAGCTGAAAAGAAAGATGAAACATCTCCTCAGTGTACACATTCCACATGCATGTCATCTAGGACACACATCAACTACCATTCATCTGGAGCTTCTTTCACCAACTGAGCATATAAATTTATACTCAATGAATCCGCCATTGAATTCCCTTTTCCTGGTGTACATATCAAGTCAAAGTTAAACATCTAGAGAAACTACATCCATATCCTTTGCCTCAGATTCAAATATCGCTATGGGGAAAGGCGTTTCAAGATTTTATGATCTGTAAGCACTATAAATTTATCACCAAAGAGATAATGTCTCTATGTTTTCAAAGAATAGATGACTACAAATAACTCCAAATCTTTTGTTGGGTAATTCTTCTCATGAACCCTCAAATTCCTTGAACCTTAGGCAACCACATGGTCTTCTTGAATGAGAACACAACCCAAACATGATCCCGAAGCATCGTAGTACACCACATACCCCTATCCTGATTCTGGAAAAACCAAGATAGGTGTCGATGTAAGACAAAATTTTAGTTCCTATAAAAACTTCTCACATACCTATGTCCATTGGAATAGAGAATTCTTCTTTGTCAGATCTTTCAATGGTGAAGCTAGTTGTGAGAAATCACACAAAAAGTGTCAGTGGTAACAATGTACACCAAGAAAACTTTGTATCTCGAAGACATTATTTAGTGGTTTCCATGAGATAACAACTTATATCTTTTCAGGATCAATAAAAATTCCTTTCTCTGAAATTACATGTCCAAGAAATGTACTTCCTATAATTAATAATCACACTTTGATAATTTTGAATACAAACGGGGATCTCTCAAGATTTGTAACATTGTTTCTAGGTGTTCCTCATGGTCATCCCTTGTCTTTGAATACACCAAGATGTAATCCAAAAGCACCACAAAAAAAGTGTCTAGATATCATTGAAATATCTGATTCATCAAAGCCATGAAGACCACTGGTGAATTTTTCAGGCATGACTGCATATTCATAGTGGCCATATATACTTCTGAAATATGCCTTTGGAATATCTTCCTTCCGAACTCACAATTGGGGATATCCTGATCACAATTCAATTTTAGAGAACCATTTATCTCCTCTTAATTTATCGAATAGATCATCAATGCATAAAATTGGATATATATTATTTATTGTAACTTGGTTAAGATCAGGATAGTCAATACACAACTGAAGAGTTCCATCTTCTATCTTCATGAAAAAGACAGGTGCTACCCACAGATATGTACTTGTCCAAAAGAAACCATTGCTTTGCAGCTCCTCTAAATTCACTTTAAATTCCCGCAACTATGTCGGTGCCATCCTATAAGATGAAAGGGAAATAGTGTAACGTCCCAACCCAAGTTACATAGATTCAATGAATTATTACATAACATTGGCATGATAGAAGTAATCATGTCCCGAAAGGCCAATCAGTTTAGTAGCCTTATAAGTACTAGATACATTCATAAGTTTTACATTACATTATAAAATGAAAAGCTACAACAACATTGTTTCCTTACCAAGGAGCCTGTACCCTAGTGGTACAAGCTCTTTCTTGGCATCCAAAAGACCCATGATCAAATCTGGGCAGGGGTGAATTCCCGGGACACTGTAGCAGTACTGTAGTAGGGCACTGTAGCAGTACTGTAGCAATGACGGAACTGTAGCAACGATGACACTGTAGTGGCGGAGGGACTGTAGGAGGTACTATAGCGGTGGCGGTACTGTATCATGTACTATAGCAGCATGGGTACAGTAGCAGTACTGTTCACCGAGGGGTCCTTTGGGCTAAAAAATTGGATTTCAAGCCTTATATTCAGGCGTCTTGGCCTTGTGCTTTCGGGCTAAGTAATGGGTCACCCTCTACCTAGTCTAAAGAGGTCTTTTATTTCAAATAATAAATTGAGGCTTCGGCCCCAACATTTAAAAAAACATTGTTTCCATATACCACACTCATATCCCCTCAGACTATCCCTGAAAGTCAGTTATAAAATACTTCTTAACATCCTGGGAAAAATAAAACATAGAATGGGGTGAGCTCATATGCTCAGTTATGATAACAATATAGTGGTAAATTTCATAAATAAGCATAAACATTTAAGGCAATGTATAAGACTACAACAAAATCCTTTTAAACTTGAACTTCATTATAGTATGGAAAAGGTAAAATCAAATAATTCCATTTACTTATTCACATGGATATTCTAATATTCGAATAATCACATGAAATATCAATGGACACTTTCATAATGATGGAATGCATAATGCCAGACTTCATAACCACATAGTCAAGGCCTTGTGCCAAGACTACAAGTAAGATTTTGTCAAGGCCTTATGCCAAGACACTAGTTTGTCTCATGAGAACTACCGATGAATCGAGGAGCTATAACGGGCTCCACCCATCACTTACTAAGTTCAATGCATTCCTCATATGAAAAGTTTTAAACATGACATAAACATTCGTATTAAAACTATCATACGAAATGTCAATACTTTATCCATAAACCATGAATGGTATAAAAATAACACATCCACAGTCAAACATAACTCATTAAATACAATATGGAAGATTTTATTACAATAAATCAACCTCAATCGAGAATAATGAAGTATATTGACGTAGTTTAAGTTAATCATCAAAACTATTTGAGAGAAATATCCCCCTTTTACTTTAAAACATTTAAAAGTCTCACTATTTATCAAAAAGTTGTTTAAAATAGATTTTTGAATCAAAGTGTCTCACACCACTTTGAAACTTTTAAAAGGAATTTTAATCTCAAAACATTAATGTCCATATAAATAAAACCTTAAAACCATTTTTAAAACATGGACATTAATGAGAATGATTTAGAAGAACAATTTTTTAAAACATTTAAAATGATATTTTAGTTAGAGTTCCTAACCAAATGAGAGATGCTTAATTAAAAATAATTGAGATAATAAAAACTTTATAATATCATGAGAATAAATGGATTCATGATATACTATGTCAAAGTACAGTATATACACCAAATCAAAGAGGATTGGCGCATAACAACAAAAAAGTCTCAATGGAATGTAAGATGGGATGAATTCCTTTATAAATATCGTATCCTTAGGTTAAGGATAAATTAATGAAATAATTATGTGTGAAAAACATCAATACACTCAATATGATTGGATATTCAGTTTAAATAAATCAGAGGACATTCACACATATTCTTGTAAAAACAACACCAATGAATTGGATGCATAACTCACTGAATAGAAATTGAGTTAAAATTACTTTTTTCGAGTTTATATCGATGAATTGAGAATTTATAAATGGAGTTATTATGTATATCAAAATTATATCCACACAAAGGGGAGTGGAAATTATTACATAAATAATAAATAGTGATTCCATACATAATCTTGGAGTAAAATAATCAATGAAGTTTGCGTAAAGCCCACTGAGTGGAAATTTAAATTTGAAATTCCCTTACCAATTTGGTAACCTATGAAACATACAACCCATGAAAGAAGGATAATACAATGAAGATGTAAATAATCATAAATTAAAGTATATTACACCAATAATACAATCATGGATTGTACATATGGCACACAAAAGGAATTAGTGGTCAATATAGCATGAATCTCACAGGAATAAAAAGTGAGATGAAAAACCATTACTTTGTTGTAATAAATTGATTAGTATGACCAAAAGTTAATAAAAACCAAATGAATCACATAATACCATGGATATAAAGAGAATCATGATAATATATATCAAATGTAAGTACACAATACACCACATGCAATAAATAAGTGGAGAGAAATGGAAATATCACTAAATTAAATGTGAGATAAGAAACACCTTACCTTGTAATTTTCCTTGGTAAAGGGCACATTAATATAATTTCTAATGTTTAGATAATTGTTATTAAATTATAAAATAACCATATACATTAATATGATATCATATATGATCTTCTAATGTTTATATTTTAGTATTATCGTCGTTTCGGGTGTTTACTGATTCCTTCTCCTTTATATTATTGGTTACGTAATCCATGTTTGTTATGTATGGGATGTATCATATTAATATTCATAATGATATTAAGTATTAAAAAATTATTTTTAATCATCAAATGAAAATTATTCTTGAATGGATATAATGGGGAATGAATCTCATCACGTTCGTGGGGACGGTAATCCGTACGTACGCACAAGTGAAAATATCATTATTTTGATATTAAAATAATATATAATTGGATGGTATATCATATATACAGAATCATTATCATGTTATATTTATTATTTATACCAATTATAAATCATTATTATACCCATCCAAATAATAATGTATTTAATAACAACTACACCACGAAGTGGAGACGGTAAGCCGTACGTATGCACGTATGGTGACATGTCATTCAAAGGATAGATAGAATAATGAATATGGTCATACCATATTTATAATAACATCACATTATATAGAAGATACTGGAGTTATTATTTTAGAGTAGAAATAATAAATAAAGAAGAAGTGGAAGAAGAAAGGAACTTGAAGAGGTGATGAAATATTTACCACTTCTTCGGGTTCTTCCTTTTGATTTGATCAAAAGGCATCCTTAGGTTGGATTTATAACTACAGTAAGGCCACTAGGATTAAGTGAGGATAGTTGAAAGGATATTTTGGAAGGGTTTGGCCGATCCTAATGGCTTTGAAGGTGTGAATTAGAGATAAAGGGCAGTTCCCTTTTATAAGAGGGGTGAGGGGCACCTTAGGAAAAGATAGAAATATTATTTTATAATAAAATCATTTTCGGTTTCTAATTGATAAAAAATTAATTATTTAAATTATAATGTGGTGATGGATCTAAAAGCACTCAAATAATAGGTTTTATACAGGTTTGGGTCACTATATTAACTTTATATTTTAGATTTAACTCTTAATTAAATAGTTTGACATTTACCATGTCTCTTTGTATTTTTATATTATATGGTTAATAAACTTACTATAAACTTACAAGATAACCCCAAGTGGTTCATTAATGATACAAATACAATTTTATAATTCTTTTTGATGATCCTTATATTTTTATGAATAGAATATCACTTAATAATATAATATTTTTTTTAAAAACTCTTTTATGTCAATTTTGACACTATTAGGTATTTTGTTTTTTCTAAATTTATAACAGCAATATTACATCGAAAAAAATTCATATAACAAACTCTAAAATGTCATATTTACCTAGAAAATTAGTGTAATTCATAAAAAGTCTCAAATTAAATTTATTTGGATATTTATAATATCAATTATTTTAATATTTAATTAATTAGTTAATTACTGCATCATCATTGTGTCATAAATAAATTTAATTATTTAATGTACAAAAATTATAAATAAAATACCATTATGTAATAAATATTTTTATCTTTCTAATTAATATTTATAGTTGAATTTATCTTATGTGTAACCCTATATTAAAAATAGTTTAGTTATTAAACTTTGAATTTAACACTTTTAACTCTTTTTTGAATTAAATAATAATAAATGTCCTAATCTAATCCAAGCAGACCTAAAGGATAATATTTTATTCGTAAGGTTGTTTTTGGTCAAATTAAACTTATCTAATATAATTAGGACATGTGTTATGGTGATAATAATATCATTTTTACCCTTAATTACCCTTTTTTACTTTTAACCGTGGTAAATAAAAGTAAAAAGTTACTATTCACCATAAATTATTTTCATCTTATTGAACCAAATTTTACTTACTGATATAAACCGTGTCTCTTGGATTTTTTAAATTCAACTCAAATAAGCAATAAATTTATGTTTTATGTAAATTTACAAATGCACCCAGGAGGTGGGTAAAAGACGGTAAAAAGCTCAATAAAATTTTATACATCTAATTTTGTTATAAAATTACTTCAATGAATTACATTGAACTTATATAGGTATTATACATCTATTTTGACTTAAAATAAATTTAAATAAAATAAATAATTACTTGAATAAAAATTCGGTCTTAAACTATAACGTAGTGTTTTTCACTATCCATCAAAAATTGAATGTTTTCAAAAAAATTCAAAAAATTTACCCTAAGATAATTTTGATATTCCGAATTCAAAAATTAATTCTATTTTACCAAATTCAAAACATAGAAGTTTCATTAATTAATTTAAAATTAATTTTCGTTTTCAAAACTGAAAAGTGGGTTTTTAAAAAAGAAAAAACTATCAAAAGATTGACATGTGTTAATGTCAAATTTAAATGTGGAATTACTTATAATCACCTACATTGTATTAAATGATAAAAATATAATCTGATTATACTTCCAAACAATTAAAATACATAATTTAACACTATAAATTATTTCTATTAAAAAAATTGTTTTCAATTAAAATTTAGTATTTTTTCAGAATTCATCAAAATATAAAAGTTATTAGAAAAGTAAAAAAAATTATCCAAAATAAATTTTTATGTCCCAAATATAAAGAATAATTTAATTTTATTAAACTGAATGTATAAAGGTTTCAAATATTGGTTTTAAAAAGGATTTTCCATTAAAAGGTGGTAAAATTTCATTTTTTCAAAAATAATTATTTTATCTGAAAAAATGAATTTGTTCTTATATTATGTCTAATAAACACATAATGTGGATTCCAAAATTATATGGAGTATATAAAATTCAAATTTTAGTTAATACTATTCATAACTACTTTTGAACGGCTAGTTTGGTAAGTCGTGGTGTGCTCAAACTCGGTGTTGCATGTAGCACAAGATATTGAATTAAAGAAAATAACTTACTATGAAATATTGAGGTGTTACATTCTTCTTCCATTTTGTAAATTGAGTCCTCACAATTTTAAAATAGGTCTTGGGAACTTTATTGAAAGTCCCACGTCGAAAAAAGAGTCAGTATAACTGTCTCTTTAAAAAAAAGAAAGAGAAGTACAAAGGTCACCCAAGATAACCCACACTTGGATTCTAGGTAGGAAAACATGGATATGGAAGATTAAATAAGTGTCAACTTCTAGTGGAGAGTGATAGAAAACATGATTAAGAGAAATTTAACAACAAGAAAACCACAAACTTTTGATGAGATAAACGTTCATTAGTTTCCTAGTAGCAAAAGTAAATGGATAATGTTTTTTGTTTTAAGTTCCATTTTATAAAGTTGAAGAATTTATTTATCAGATTGACTAAGAACATAAAGTGATATACTTACTTTTTAAGTAGAGTTTCATCCTTTAATAAATTTCTACCACTAACTCATCTTTTTTTTCAAACGATGAGTATTCAAGATGACTTGGTCACACTTGAATCACTAGAATCAACTTCTAGAGAATCGCATAATACACAAAAGATAAACTCTATATATTTAACTTGTCTATAGAGATTAACCAAAACCAAAATGGTTAGTACAAGATCATATGATCCCCCAAAAGGATAATCCTTTAGAGAAAGAAATACTTATCTTAATTTCTAAAATTAAACCAACAATACCCAAAGTTCAATAGGTACCATTCAATAAACAATTGTCCTTAAAATCTATCAATATAATCCAAACTAATATTGAGACCCAAAACATAGAAGAATTTGATTACATAGTCTTCCATGTTAAATTGTATTTCCAAATAACATCGACTACTCTTAAAGTCACATACATAAAAGTAATTAACCTAATCACATATTCTCTATGATAGGTTAATCATTTCCATAAATAACCAAAATCTCAATAAATCCACAATAAAAACATAGACAAAAATCCACCATTACTCCTCAAATGAAATACCATAGTATTCTATTTTCCTTAGGCATATAGTATTCCCAACATAGAAAATGTCTTCCAAAATAACATTTATCACTTAATCCCCAAATAATTTTCCTATACTAAGGATATCCATTTGATAAGACATAATATCCCAAATAAACTTATTATTGATCAATAAAATCATTTAACTAAAAATAATTAGTCACACTAACCAGGGACTTCACGTAGTCCAGTGGTAGGCGATAAATCCCAATCACACTATAGTTGTAGGTTTGATTCCTGTAGCTTTGTCTGATGCGATGAGTTATCACATGGTCTGTGTGTTGTCCTTAAAAAAAACTATATTTTATAAAATTCCCAAAATGGGATAAATTCCTCAGAATAACTATAACATAATTTCACCACAAATGTTATCTCAAACCTCGAATTTTCATCCCAAAATGTAATTTGCTCAAATTCAAGGACCATATAAACCTAAATGGCTATTTATAACATTATCAACAATATAAAACAAAATTCTTCCTAAAATATCATTTTCCCATAATAAACTATAGGGTTACACATAAGAGAAAAGTCTACCAAAGTAATCCCAACAACAAAGTGAAATAATACTATGATACATTTCACCATCCATTTATTTCCACATAGGTTCTTCCTTGACCAAGGTGTTATCCTATAGAATAGGGCATTCACTCAGGTAATTTCCAGGTCCCCTACATTTACGATAAATGACTATAAATGGATTCTTGGGATCATTTTTATTTTCTTCTATAGTACTCTTCATTTTTCCTGCAACATTATTTACTTTATGTCCTTTTTCCCACACATAAATCATTTCTCTATTCCATTGAGACACTTCCATAGGTGTCTCCTTCCACATTTCCTATATGATGGAAATTGATCTTTCCTTTCTCCATGGTCTCCATTAATGGAGCTCTTATCATTCACCCCATTTCTATTATTTATTGAGTTCGGGAGTTGGTTAATATATATGTTGTTGATCATATTTTTGGAAAACTGATTTGGCATGAACATGATATATTTTACACCTATCAACATTTTATTCTATTGCTCATTTACTCCATCGTGCCCACCTTTTATGTCATGTTCAATGTTACTATGACTTCCTTGGAATCCATCCATTGACTAACACAAGAAATCATAGTGTGAGTCAAAAAATCATTTAGAGAAAATCATAACACCTTATTTTCAATATAAAACACATTAGGATTAACAGTGATTATTTATTCTCATCTTATATTAAAATCTTTCAAATTTTTTTGTAAAGAAAATGTGAATTATCTTAAGCATATCCCCCAGGAGTTTTGTAACCAAGAGTGCAGCAAGGCCCGTTGTCATGCACCAGTTCCTGTTCGAGTCTAGCTCAAAGTGGTGTTTTCAGGTTTTACCCCTAGGTACATCTATGCCATATCTACCTCTACCTGCTCGTATCCAGACAGGGATGTATTTCTTGGAAAACTCACAAACTCTCTACAATACCAAAATTCTAGGAATTTCTTCTATACTAATCCTCAAAGTCTATCTTAGGGCTATGTGTTCTAATCAGAGTTTATCTAAATCTAGTTTACAAGGTTTGTACTATTGTTCCTCTGATACCAACTGTACCGCCCCGACCCTAGTTACCCAGAGTCGATGCATTATTACATAACATTGTCATGATACGAGGAATCTTGTCCTGAAAGACCGATCAGTTTAGTATCCTTGGAAGTCCTAGATACATTCATAATTTTTACATTACATTATAAAATGAAAAGATACAACAACATTGTTTCCATAGACCACACTCATATCCCCTCAGACTATCCCTACAGGTCAGTCATAAAATATTTCATTACATACTGGGAAAAATAAAACATATAAAGGGGTGATCACAGATGCTCAGAAAGTATAACAATATAGTGGAAACTCTCGTAAAGAAGCATAAACATTTAATGCAATCCTTAAGACTAAAACAAAAGCCTTTTAAACTTGAACTTCAGCATAGTATAGAAAAGATAAAATCAAATAATTCCATTTACTTATTCACATGGATATTATACTAGTCAAATAATCACATGAAATATCAATAGACACTTTCATAATGATGGAATGCATAATGCCAGACTTCATAACCACATAGTCAAGGCCTTGTTCCAAGACTAAAAATAAGATTTTGTCAAGGCCTTGTGACAAGAAAATAGTTTGTCTCATGAGACCTACCGATGCATCGAGGAGATATAGCAGGCTCCACCCATCACTTACTAAGTCCAATGAATTCCTCATATGAAAAGGTTTAAACATAACATAAACATTCATATTAAAATTAGCATATGAAATGTCAATACATTATCCATAAACCATGAATGGTATAAAAATAACACATCCATAGTGAAAAATAAATAATTCAATACAATATGAAATATTGTATTATAATAAATCAACCTCAATCAACAATAATGAAGGATATTGACATAGATGAAATTAATAATCAAAACTATTTGAGAGAAATATCCCCCTTTTTCTTTAAAACAATTAAAAGTCTCACTATTTATCAAGAAGAAGTTTAACATAGATTTTTGAATCAAAGTGTCCAATAACACTTTGAAACTTTTAAAAGGAATTTTAATTTTAAAACATTAATTTCCATATAAATAAAACCTTAAAACCATTTTTAAAACATGGTAATTAATGAGAATGATTTAGAAGAATAAATTTTAAAACATTTAAAATGATATTTTAGTTAGAGTTACTAACCAAATGAGAGACGCTTAAATACAATTAATTGAGCTAATAAAAACTTTATAATATCATGATAATAAATGGATTCTTGATATACTATGTCAAAGTAAAGTATATACACCAAATAAAAGTGGATTGGCGCATAACAACAAAAAAGTCTCAATGGAATGTAATATGGGATGAATTCCTTTATAAAGATCATATCCTTAGGTTAAGGATAAATCAATAAAATAATTATCTGTGACAAATATAAATATAGTCAATATGATTGGATATTCAGTGTAAATCAATCATAGGATATTGACACATATTCATGTAAAAACTACACTAATGACTTGGATGTTTAACTCAATGAATAGAAATTGAGTTAAAATTACTCTTATCAAGTTTATATCGATGACTTGAGAATTTATCAATGGAGTGATTATGTGTATCAAAAGTATATCAATGAAAATGGGATTGGATATTACTACATAAATAATAAATAGTTATTCTACACATAATCATGGAGTAAAATAATCAATGAAGTATACCTAAAGCCCACTGAGTGGAATTTGAAATTTTAAATTCCCTTATCGATTTGGTAACTCATGAAACATACAACCCATGAAAGAAGGATAATAAAGTTAATATGTAAATACTCATAAATTAAATTATATTACACCAAGAATACAATCATGGATAGTACATACACCACACAAAAGAAATTTGTGGCCAATATAGCATGAATCTCACGAGAATAAAAAGTGAGATGAAAAACCCTTACTTCGTTGTACTCAATCGAGTCGTATGAACAAAAGTTAATAACCACAAAATTAATCACAAGATTCCATTAATATAAATATAATCATGATAATATATATCAAAAAACTACTTGCAAGTGAGTTGTAAGCTAGAAAAAGTTCCACAATCATCTGAACATGACTTTGCAATAATTATTGCAAGAATGTCATCAGGAAAAATAGGAATGTTGTTTAAGATCCTCCTCCTTCCATTTGTAACTAACTTTCCTTGATCTAAAAAATTTATAAAACCATAATTTAACTGAAATAGTATACATAGGAACTAACCTTGTGTTTAACAAAAAACTCCTAATCTCTAAAGTTGTCGAAACCGACATCTGATACCAACTATAAGGACCTGACCTTAAAACATTACGTAATCTCAAATTAAATGAATAATTCACATTGAGGATATTTTCAGGTTTAGACTTTTAGATAATTAGGCCATAACTATTACATATCAACTTGAGAATTACATGTAGAGACTACTACTCAGTATCTATTTTTTTCATAAAATAAAAAATCTTAAAAATAAACATGTATAGTTCCAAGTTTTAGACAACATGAATTTTTCTTGATCCCATCCTTAACCCTTTTCATCTTTAAGTCCCATGGAAAACATTTCAAAAACTTGGGATGAGAATAAAAATCTTAGTAATGGTTATAAAATAACGATATGAAACATTATCCCATCAATAAATACAAATCGATGAAACCATATTTTTTGATCATAACATACCTCATGAAATCATAAGATTTATGAATAACACATAGAAATCATAAATCATAAAGGTAACTTATGGAATCCATATCATAATTACATTGTAGCTATCACATCTATGTATGGAGTTACGTTGGAATACCCATCATAGTAAATTCCCTAAATCTCTTAGGAGAAACATTAACATTTACCTCCGTCACGTTACCCAATGCATTGGAGAGCTATCTCGGGATCACCCACCCTAGGTTTATCACATAAACACCCATATACCTAAACAATGCCCACAAACCATAAAATATTCATAAACATTAAAACAGGAATAAATGAAAGATAAAATTTCCACATTGTAATCACAACATATCATTTCATGATATAAACATAATCAATGCTTTATCAAACCATTTTCAAAACCATTTAAAACATTTAATAAAGAGATTTTTGAATTAAAGTGTCCCATAAAACATTGAATCTTTTAAAGGAATTAAAATTTTAAAACATTAATTCCAATATAAATAAATCCTTAAAGCCATTTTTAAAACATGGACATTAATGAGTACGATTTAGAAGAATAAATATTTAAAACATTTAAACTGATATTTTAGTTAGAGTTCCTAACCAAATTAGAGACGCTTGAATACAAAAATTAAGGTAATAAAAACTTTGTAATATCATGAGAATAAATGTATTAATGATATACTATGTCCCACTATAGTATATACACCATATAAAGGTGAATTGGTGCATAACAACAAAGAAGTTTCAATGGAAAGTAAATTGAGATGAAATCCCTTATAAAAACAAAATCAACAAAACCATACTTTTAGATAATAACATACCTCATGAAATCACAATAATTATGAATAAAATAGAGAAATAATAAATCATAAAGGTAAATTGTGGCATCCTTATCAAACTTACATTGTATCTATCACAGCTACGTAGGGAGTTACGTTGGAATAGACATCACAGTATATTCCCTAAATCTCTAAGGAGAAACATTAACATTTACCTTCGTAATGTTACCCAATGCATTGGAGAGCTATCTTGGGCTCACCCTCCCTAGGTTTATCACAGAACCACCCATATATGTAAACAATTATGAAGAACCATAACATATTCATAACACTTAAAACAAGCATAAAGGAAAGATAACATTTCCACATTGCAATCACAACATATCATTTGAAGATATAGACATAATCAATGCTTTATCAAACAATTATCAAAACCTTTAAATTTTTTTTATAAAGATATTTTTGAATCAAAGTGTCCTATAACACTTTGAATATTTTAATGTAATTAACATTTTAAAACATTAATTTCCATATAAATAAATCCTTAAAACCATTTTTAAAACATGGACATTAATGATAATGATTTATTAGAATAAATATTTAAAACATTTAAAATGATATTTTAGTTAGTGTTCCTAACCAAATGAGAGACTCTTGAATAAAAATAATTGAGGAAATAAAAACATTGTAATATCATTGTAATGACCCAATCCTTTTGAGTAGTATATTAACTTACTCTTATTGATTTAATAAGATGTTAATGGTTAATGCAGAAAGAGGAGTCGATGGCTTCATCCAGTAGACTCAACCCTTACGAAGCCCACTTATCAGAGCTTGGGAAGGAGGTAGCATCTGTGGGCTTCGCTTTGGACCAAGCCCAAGCCGATCTCCAGCATGTCAAGCTTGAACGAAAACGCTTGCAGGAGAAGTTCAAGTTAGTGGAGATTGCTACTAGGGCAATGTTATCTGAGCCTCCCTCAGATTCTCTCACCATATCACACCTTACACTTAGGTCTTATGCCAGTGTTATAAGGGGCTATGTGATGAGACCCTAGTTTCCTTGTGTAATCCTCTCGGGTGAATAAATTGAGATTTCTTCCTTTAGTGATGTTTGTGAAATTTCAAATGCCTAGATAATTTTAGAATGTATTTTATTGATGAATTTTGAAAAAGGGATATTTTGAAATATTTATGTAAACCCTAAATAACTAATGATGTGTAATGATTTTCAAAAAATGGTCTTCTACAAAAGTGTTCATTAAGGAATTTGGAGTCTAATAAGATCAACTTAATTTTTGATGAATAGTAAATTATGAATAGTGATTTTACGCTTAGGATTAGTAATGTGACCAAATGGATTAGTAACTTTCACTTAAAGAAAGTTTTAATATAATTTAGACACCTTGGTTAAGTAATGTGATTCAATAAAATGGGTAAATAACGGTTTCATAAATTATTAATCAAGTATTAGTTTTTTCGGATGAATAGTGTTTTTTAATTAAAAATTAAATTAAAAATAATTAGAAAATTATTTTTATAAAAATGACTTTATTTTTGAACTCAGAGCATCGATATTATGTTAAGGTAATTTTTGGGGATTTTTCTGAAAAAAAATGAATTTTCGATGAATAGTGTTTTTATTTAAAAATTAAATTAAAAATATTTAGAAAAATATTTTTATAAAATGGATTTCATTTTTGAAATTAGAGCATTGATATTTGGTTAAGGTGAAATTTTGGGATTATTCTGAGAAAGTTGAATTTTCAGTGAATAGTAAAAATACCGTTTTAGGGTTTCGGTATGTTTAATGACATCATAATGATGTCATGATGATGTCATGAGATTTTTTGAGGGTTGGCCGGCCAAGGGTGATGAATTATTGTTTTGGGGGCCCCATGTGGCCTTACTCCATGATAAATGCCAAGGGAGAGCACATGGGTTTGAGAAAAGCACATGTGAGGTGTCCTTTGGCCATTAATGCTTTGTCCCCTCACTTTCCCTATAAATACCCACCCTTTCCTCCCTTAGTTTTCACTCCCAACTCTCCCCCAACGAAGTTCTGGTCTTCTTACCTTCCAAGGAGTCCTCCCAAGGTGCCCCCAATCCCTCAAGGTCCAATCCTTTGAGTTTCAAGAGTCACGTTTTAAGGTAAGGGATCCGACCCCTCTCTTTCTTTTCGTGTAATCTCTTTTATGTCATTCCTTTTTTGCTCCATGTGATTATGTGAGAGGATGTTCTTTTATATTCCTCTTACTGCCCTTTCATGTTTATATGATGAGAGATCCCCTCTTACTCTCATCATTTCGTTTTATGAAAGCTTAAGTGACGCCGTTAGGCTGCCGAATGTTTAAGTGATTCTTTCACCCTTCTCATTTTTTTTTTCAAGTTCGATTTTCATGTCAAATCTTTCAAGTTCCTTTTTATTATGTTGGGGTATGATCTCTATATCTATCATACTGATCTCTTATGATCATATGATGAGAGACCCTATTTTATTTGTCCAATTCATTTTGTTGAAGTTTAAGTGACGCCGTTAGGCTGCCGAATTTTCATAAGAGAAATCAAATTTTTGTCTTCCTTCCATGTTTTTCGTTTCAATTGGTATGTCCTTGAAATTGCATCACCATGTCCATATATCCTTCTTATTCTGTCCCTTTACCTTTTCATGGGTCAATTATGATTGTTCAACCCATGTTCCCTCTCTTTTCAAAGTTTCTAAAACCTTGTAACATAGCCGTTATGCTGCAGAATTTTCGTCTCAAAATGCCTCTCTTTTCTCAAAATTATTTTATGTTATAAAGTGAATACTCAAAGCTCCTATTTCTAAAGGGGTATTCACATATATATAAAAATGATCTATTTTAAATTCTGGTATTTACATACATGATACCCGCTTTCCCTTTCCGTGGGTTTAAAGTAACGTAAAGATCATGTCTTTAAAGCCGTTTTTGAAACGTTATGATTATGAAATGAAACCCATTTGTTTTATGCTATATGGGTTATTTATGAAATGTTTGATGATGATATATGTGGCTCACATGAAAATAAAGACAAATTTAAGGGTGCGCCCTGATAGCGCTCCAATGCATTGGGTAAAGACTTAATCTCTAGAGATGGCCATTTTAACGACGCCTTGGTGAATAACCTTGGTAATTTTTAACGACACCTTGGGGATGGACCTTGGTGAAACGAAACGATTGTCAATATTAAATGTTGTAGCCACATCTTCAAGTTATGAAAAATGATTATTTTCATTATGATGTACCTCATGATTTCTTTCTCATGCCTTAAAGTTCTTTTCATGTCCTTATTAAAGTATCTCAAGTTCACTTGTAAAATGTTTCTCTTGTTTCCCTTACTGGGCCTTCTGCTCACCCTTTCTTTTGATGTATGTCCCCAGGTTATGAGATGCAGTAATGAACCTAGAATGAACTTAAGGAGATTCCTTTCAAGTGTTTAAGAAGAATGTTTTATGTTGTTTTCATGTATTATGATCCTTGTTTCCAAGACACTAAACCTTAACGATCCTCAGTTCCGTGTAATGAAATGAAAGTTTATGTTATAAAATGGCGGGATGTCATAATCATGAGAATAAAAGGATTCATGATATACTATTTCTATGTATAGTATATGCACCATATAAAAGTTAATTTGTGCATAAAAATAAATAAGTCTAAATGGAATGTAAATTGAGATGAAATCCCTTATAAAGACCGCATCCTTAAGTTAAGGATAAATCAATGACATAATTATGTGTAAAAAATATAAATTCCCTAAATATGATTGGATATTTAGTATAAATCAATAACAGGACATTGACACATATTCATGTAAAAACAACACCAATGACTTGGATGTTTAACTCAATGAATGGGAATTAAGTTAAGATTGCTCTTATCAAGTTCATATTAATGACTTGAGAATTTATAAATGGAGTGAGTATGTGTATCAAAAGTATATCCAAACAAATGGGAGTGTAAATTACTACATAAATAAATAAATAGTGATTTCACACATAATATTTGAGTAAAATAATCAATTAAGTTTTTGTAAAACCCAATGAGTGGAAATTGGAATTAGAAATCCCCTTACCGATTTGGTAACCTACAAAACATACACCCCATGAAAGTAGGATCATACAGATAAGTTGTAAATACCAATAAATTAAAGTATATTACAAAAGGAATACAATCATGGGCAGTACATACACCACATAAAAGTAAATAATGTCAATATAACATGAATCTCACGAGAATAAGAAGTGAGATCAAAACCCCTTACCACGTTGTAATCAATCGAGTCGTATGAAAAAAAGTTAATAACCATGAAATGAATCATATAATACCATGAATATAATGAGAATCATGATAATATATATTAAATTTCAGTACACAATACACCACATACAATAAATAAGTGGCGAACAATTTGAAATCTAATGAAATTAAAATTGAGATAATAAACCCCTTACCTCGTGTCTGACTTGACCCGTTCATTCTTTAAACTCTTGAATAATAAACTAATGTTAATTTATATTGTATTAAGAACCTTTTTCAAGTTTATTTTTCATTTTATATCACTTATCAGCATGTTATAAACATTATTCAATCATTTAAGTTAATAATGGTCGTTTTGTCGATATTTGGTACTTGAGTAAAAAATGAACTTGTTATATTTACAAGTTGTCCATGTGATCAAAATTTCATTACCTTAAGAATGATATTAATGATTTAGATATCATATATATAATATATATCCAGTATATATATATATATATGAATTTATAATAGTACATAACATTTGAAGATAAGAAATGAAATGCACCGTTCATGGAGACAGTAAGCCGTACGTACACATGAACGCTACTTTCATTTCTATTTTATATTTAATGGAATGAAAAATTAATGATAAATAGGTTTATTATAATTCCTGTATAATATAATATATAATTTCATTAACTACATCCTTTATATGTTTCACGTATGGCATGGACGAGTCATATCACTTTGAGGGGGCGGTAGTCTGCACTTATTCAAATGAAATTATCCTATTTACCCACTATGGAAACCATAAAGGTATTATAAAAATGAAATATAAATAAGAATATAAACAATATAAATATAATATATATCACATATACATATTGTTCCATATTAATTTCCACAATAAGAGTTGGTAGGAGAAGATTGAACAATTATCGTTTCGTGAGGTAGTAGTTCACCGTCCAAAGAAATAATATGTTATTTACCCATTAGATGGAGGTGTGTGTAAGTGAAGCTCAGATAATTATCATAAAAACAACCTATTATATTTAGGATACCTGTGTGTTTATAAAATAAAGGATTATAAAGAGTTTAGGGGGTTGGAGAAGTAAAATAAAACAAAAGAACTTAAGAGAAGCCGTTACCTTTAAATTGGGTCTCCCTTTGATTTCAACCAAAAGGTTTAATTGAATTGCCTTCTACCTAGGGGAAGGCTTCTAGGAGGAGGATAGGGATGTAGTGATATTAACTAGTAAGAGTTTGGACGATCCAATGGGCTTGATATGTGTGAATAATGGGTTAAAAGTGAGGGTTTCTTTATAAGGGGGGAGGGGCTCTTTAGGAATGTTTAAAAATATTATTTTATTTTATAATGATTTTTTGGTTTCTAAAGGTCAAAAACTTATTAAAGTTGAATATAAGATGACTCATGTTTAAAATATAATCATCCAATAAGAATTGGATAGGTTTTGGTTATTGTTTTAATCTTTACAATCTTATTTATTTAAATCATTTATTAATGAGGTAAACATTGCATCATTATTGTGTCATAAATATTTTTATATATTTGTTGTCTAAAAATTATAAAAAAAATCATGATGTAGGAAATATTTTTATCTTTATAATGAATATTTATATTCGAAGAGATAACTTATACTACCCCATGTAAGAATTGATTTACTAAAAGATATATGTTTAAGTAATTTTTGTCTTTACTTTAAATTAATTAATATAAAGTGTCATTATCATTCCCAAGTGGCTCCATGGGATCCACAAATAGACCCAAGGATGAACATGGTATGAAATATATCAAAAAATAGGATTAGGACACATGTTATGGTAATTTAATATTATTATAATAATACTTTTGTACCCTTATTTACCAGATATATGCTTTAACCATGGTAAATAAATTTTTTACTGAAGTAAATATTCTTAATGTCTAAAAATAAAAGTTACCTATTTATAAAATTTAGATATCCTGATTCCAAATATGGAATCCATTTTTTCAAATTCAAAACGCAGAAGTGGCCTAAATTAATTTAAAATTAATTCCCGCTGTCAAAATAGAAAGGGTGCTTTTAAGAAATAATTACTATCAAGAGATTGATACTTATTTATGTCCAATTTCAATGTGAAATTACATAAAATGACAAAAATTGGATTAAATTGTAAAATAATAATATAAATACACTTTAAAACCAGTTAAAAATACAATCTGACCTTATAAATAAATTAGATTACGAGGCAGTTTTGAATTAAAATACAGTATTTTCGCTATTCATTAAAAATGAATTTTATCAGAAAAATACCAAAAATTTACCCAAAGTAAATTTTGATGTACCAATTCTAAATAAGAATTCTATTTTTTGAAATAGAACATATTAATTTGACAAAAACTATATTAAAATAGGTTTCACCATCAAAAGGTGGTAAATCGACCTTTTAATAAATATTAGAGTATTTATGCTTAAAATTAGATTCTTTCTTATTTTAGGCCTCTAAAATTTATCGGATAAAAGTAAAAACATTTAAGAAACATATTTAATTATAATATGGTTAGTTTTGTTCATTCCTGCTAATACAACGGCTATGCGTTAACTACCATTTAAAATATTAATATTATATTAATATTTTTCAGTATAACTCAATGTTGTGTGCAACGTAAGTTTTCAATGAAACAGGGCTTGCGATTTACATGTAATTTTCTTACTTACGTTTGTGACGCTTTCCTGGTTGTACCCAATTTTTTAATTTTTCAATGAAACCTATTGTTGTGTATCAGGTATGCCATCGAACATAACATCCCCATTAATGTAAAATTAATATTTAATTCAAAATTTTTAATAAATATAAAAAATTTATATACTTTATTTACCTTGTATGTTACATCATTCCCCACTTTTGGGAATTGCGTCCTCAAAATTTTATAATTGGTCTTGGATACATCATTGAAATTTTCACATCGGAAAAATAGTCAACAAAAATATCACTTTAAAAGAAATAAAGATAAATACAAAGGTCACCCGAGATAGCCCATACTAGGATTCCATGTAGAAAAACATGGATATGGAAAAGAAAAAAACCATTAAGGTTTGATGGAGAGTGGTAGAAAACATTATTAGGAGAAAGTTAACCACAAGAAAACTATAGACTTGTGATGGGTAAAACGGTCTTTGATTCCCTAGTAAGAAAAGTTAATGAACAATACTTTTGTTTTAAGTTACTTTTCATAAAGTTGAGGAATTTTTTTAAGATATTAACTAAAATATGAGAATATTGAGAAAATAGGATTTGGTTAAATACAATGCATGATCCACGATGATATCGAGGTATAATGGAGGTGTTTGATATCTCAAACAACTACTTGCAAGTGAGTTGTAATCTAGAAAAAGTTCCACAATCATCTGAACATGACTTTGAAATAATTATTTCAAGAATGTCATCAGGAAAAATAGGAATGTTGTTTAAGATCCTCCTCCTTCCATTTGTAACTGACTTTCCTTGATCTGAAAAATTTATAAAACCAGAATTTAACTGAAATAGTATACATAGGGACTAACCTTGTGTTTAACAAAAACTCCTAATCTCTAAAGTTGTCGAAACTAACATCTGATACCAACTATAAGGAACTGAACTTAAAACATTACATAATCTTAAATTAAATGAATAATTCACATTGAGGATCTTTTCAGGATTAGAGTTTTAGAGAATTAGTTCATAATTATTACATATAAACTTGAAAATTACATGTAGATACTACTACTCAGTATCTATTTTTTTCATAAAATAAAAAATATTAAAAATAAACATGTATAGTTTCAAGTTTTAGACAACATGTCTTTTTCTTGATCCCATCCTTAACCCTATTAATATTTATGTCCCGCAGAAAGCATTTCAAAAACTTGGGATGAGAATAAAAATCTCAATAAGGGTTATAAAATAATGAAAGAAAACATTATCCCATCAATAAATACAAATCAATGAAACCATATTTTTTGATCATAACATACCTCATGAAATTATAATATTTATGAATAACACATAGAAATCATAAATCATAATGGTAACTTATGGAATTCATATCATAATTACATTATAGCTATCACATATATGTAGGGAGTTTAGTTGGATTACCCATCATAGTACATTACCTAAATCTCTTAGGAGAAACATTAACATTTACCTTCGTCACGTTACCCAATGCATTGGAGAGATATCTTGGGATCACCCACCCTAGGTTTATCACATAAACACCCATATACCTGAACAATTCCCAAGAAGCATAACATACTCATAACCCTTAAAATAATCATAAATTAAAGATAACATTTCCACATTGCAATCCCAACATATCATTTCATGATATAAACATAATAAATTCTTTATCAAACCATTTTCAAAACCATTTAAAACATTTAATAAAGATATTTTTGAATCAAAGTTTCCCATAACAAATTGAATCTTTTAAAGGAATTGACATGTTAAAACATTAACTCCAATATAAATAAATCCTTTAAACCATTTTTAAAACATGGACATTAATGAGTACGATTTAGAAGAATAAATATTTAAAACATTTAAACTGATATTTTAGTTAGAGTTCCTAACCAAACTAGAGACGCTTGAATACAAAAAATTAAGGTAATAAAAACTTTATAATATCCTGAGAATAAATGGATTACTGATATACTATGTACCAGTATAGTATATACACCATATAAAAGTGAATTGGTGCATAACAACAAAGAAGTCTCAATGGAAAGTAAATTGAGATGAAATCCCTTACAAAAATCAAATCCTTAAGTTAAGGATAAATCAATGAAATAATTATCTATGAAGAATATAAATACACTCAATATGATTGGACATTAAGTGTAAATCAATCATAGTAAATTCACACATATTCTTGTAAAAACAACACCAATGACTTGGATGTTTAACTCAATGAATGTAAATTGAGTTAAGATTACTCTTGTCAAGTTCATATCGATGACTTGAGAATTTATAAATGGAGTTATTATGTTTATAAAATGTATATCCACAAAAATAGAAGTGGAAATTACTACATAAATAAATAAATAGTGATTTCACACATAATCTTGGAGTAAAATAATCAATGAAGTTTGCGTAAAACCCAATGAGTGGAAATTGAAACTAGAAATCCCCTTAACGATTTGGTAACTTATGAAACATACACCCCATTAAATTAGATTCATAAAATTAAGTTGTAAATACCAATAAATTAAATTATATTAAAAAATTAATACAATAATGGGCAGTACATACATCAACCAAAAGTAAATAGTGGCAATATAGCATGAATCTCACGGGAATAAGAAGTGAGATTAAAACCCCTTAACACATAGTAATCAATCGATTCATATGAAGAAAAGTTAATAACCACCAAATGAATCAAATAATCCCATGAATATAATGAGAATAATGATAATATATATCAAATGTAAGTACAAAATACACAACATTCAATAAATAAGTGGTGAACAATTGGAAATATCACGAAATTAAAAGTGAGATAAGAAACCCCTTACCTCGTGTCTGACTTGACCCGTTCGTTCTTTAATCTTATGAATTGTAAACTAAAGTTAATTCCTTATTTATTAAGAAAAAATTTCAAGTTTATTTTTCATTTTATATCACTTATTACCATGTTATAAATACTATTCAATCATTTAAGTTAATAATGGTCGTTTTGTCGATATTTGGTACTTGAGTCAAAAAATGAACTAGTTATATTTACCAGTTGTCCATGTGGTCAAAAGTTCATTATATCCAGAAATATATTAATGATTTAGATATCATATATATCATATATATCCAGTATATATATATATATATATGTATTTATAATAGTACATAACATTTGGAGGTTAGAAATGAAATGCACCATTCATAGAGACGGTAAGCTGTACGTACACATGAATGATACTTTCATTTATATTTTATATTTAATAGAATAAAAAATTAATGATAAATAGGTATACTATAATTCCAGTATAATATTATATATAATTTCAGTAGCTCCATCATTTATAAGTTCTATGTATGGCATGAACGAGTCATATCACTTTGAGGGGGTGATAGTCCGCACTTCCTCAAATGAAATTATTGTATTTACCCACTATGGAAACCATAAAGGTATTATATAAATGAAAAAAAATCATAAAAATAATATAAATATAATATAAATCAAGTTTAAATAAATTTACATCATAATGGCCACCATAATAGGTGGTAATAGAAGATTGAACAATCTTCTTTTCTTGAGGCAGTAGTTCGCCGTCCACAAAAATAATATGTTGTTTACCCATTAGATGGAGGTTTGTGTAAGTGTAGTTCAAATAATTCTCATAAAAATAACCTAGTATATTGAGGATACTTGTTTTGTTATAAAATAATGGAATAAAAAGAGTTCAGGGGGGTGGATAATTAAAATAAAACAATATAACTTAAGGGAAGACATTACCTTTAAATCAGGTATCTACCTTTAGTTTGAACCAAAAGGTTTAATTATATTTCCTTATGACTAGGGTAAGAATTTTAGGATGAGGATATGGATGTACAGAGCTTAATTGGGTAGAGGTTGGATGATACAAGGGGCTTGAGAAGTGTGGAGAATGGGTTATAAGTGAGGGATTTTTATAAGGGGGAGGAGGGGCTCTTTAGGAATGTTTCAAAATATTATTTTATTATATAATTATTTTCGGTTTGTAAAGGTACAAAACTTTTTAAAGTATAAGTTAAGAGGAATAATGTTCTAAATAAAATAATCTAATAAGAATTGGACAGGTGTTGGATATTGTTTTAATCTTTATAATCTTATTTATTTAAATCATTCATTAATGAGGTAAACACTACATCATTATTGTGTCATAAATATGTTTATTTATTTGGTGTATTAAAATTATAAAAAAACTATCATGATGTAGGAAATATTTTTATATTTAAAATGAATATTTATAGTCTAATATATAACTGATATAACCCTATGTAAGAATTTATTTACTAAAATATATATGTTTAAGTCATTTTTGTCTTTATTTAAATTAATTAATATAAAGTGTCATTATCACTCCCAAGTGGCTCCATGGGGTCCCAAAATTGACCCAAGGATTCCCACAGTCAGAAATATATCAACCAATAGGATTAAGACACATTTTAGGGTAATTTAATATTATTATAATAATATTTTTTTACCCTTATTTACCAGATTTACCCTTTAACCATTGTAAATAAATTTTTTACTGAAGTAAATATTCATAATGTATAAAATTAAAAGTTAACTATTTACTATATATGGACCTCATGATTAAAAATATGGAATCCATTTTTCCAAATTCAAGATACATAAGTGGAAAAAATTAATTTAAAATTAATTCCCACTGTCAAAACAAAATGCGTGTTTTTAAGAAATGATAACTATCAAAATATTGACACTTATTTATGTTTAATTTCAAAGTGAAATTACTTCAAATGACCAAAATTGGATTAAATACTAAAAAAATATTATAATTAAACTTTAAAACCAATTAAAAATATAATCCAACATTATAAATAAATTATATTAAAAGGCATTTTTGTATTGAAATATAGTATTTTTCACTATTGATTAAAAAATGAATTTTATCAGAAAAATACCAAAAATTTACCCAAAGTAAATTTTGATGTACTGATTATAAATAAGAATTTTATTTTATAAAATATAACATATAAAAGTGAGAAAAAGTATATTAAAAGAGGGTTCTCCATCAAAAGGTGACAAATCGACCTTTTAATGAATATTAGAGTATTTATGCTTAAAATCAGAATCTTTCTTATTTTGAGCCCCTAAAATTTATTGGATAAAAGTAAAAACATTTGAGAAACATATTTAATAATAATATTGTTAGTTTTGTTCATTTCTGATAATAAAATGGCTATGTGTTAACTACCATTTAAAATATTAATATTATATCAATATTTTTCAGTATAAATCAACATTGTGTGCAACGTAAGTTTTCAATGAAGCATGTTGTTACGTATCAGGTATTCCATCTAAAATAGCATCCACTATAAGGTAAAATTAATATTTAATTCATAAATTTTAATAAATATAAAAATGTTATATTCTTTACTTACCTGGGATGTTACAATAATGTATTGAAATTACCTTTATTTGAGAATAAAAAACATCATTTTTCTTACTTAAAGGCATATGCCTCCAATCATCATACAAAATAGGAATGGAAATAGGGTCTGTGGTTAGTTGGCCTAAAATTTGGCTAGGTAATCCTACGACATCATCTATAGGGACCCTATATGAATCAAATGGGACAACTATCTTCTCTCCTGTCAGATTCCATACATATGAATATTTTATATTTTTCTCCACACATGCACCGTTTCTATATTTAATGAACAAACAGTCATTATAAAAAAATTTCAATAAATGTATTAATATTAAAATTTGTACCTATAACATTCACCCTCCAGTATCCCAGCAAAGAAGTAGAAGTGGCACGCCACTCCCCCACTACTAAGGCTTCTGAAGAGGGAGTTGATGACTAAGATGCTGAAGGGACACTCACAAAGGGTGTGAGAGATGGTATGGGGGGGGGTAGTGTAGGGGGCAAGAGGATGGTGGCTCAGATGCCAAAGGGAGGGAGAAAATGGATCTTCATCTGTCTCAGTGGTCTATAAAACAATAATCCCCTTCCTCCTTAGCATTCCTGTCAATTAATCAAATAAAAATTAAGTTCAGAACATATATTTCAAAAAATTTATGCAGAAAAAATAATTTAAAATGATAACAGATGAAAAATACTAACAAAAAAATATACATAACAGTGATAATGAATAATTGCACAAATGAAATAAGTTGTTGCTAAATGAATGCATAATTGTACATACAATCATTTATCCTTCAATCATGTTGGTTTTATACTCCATTACTTCATCCACTTAATTCATCATTTCTAGACTAATATTTTCAATATCATGATGGACAAATAATCCCAATTCTTATTGTTGATGAGATTCAATGTGAGAGGTAAACTCTTCCACTTTATGACCCATATCATATAAATCTCTTTGTTTTACATGAGGAGTTACACTCCACCCTTCACCCACAACATCATTCACATAATATACCATTTTTTCTTGTAATTATAAGATATATGGATCACACAGTTCATGATCAACAATATCGATCAAGTGAGAGAAGTTCATAGAAGTAAATGGAAAAGAATCTCTTTTATCACCTCTGATAATATAGACCCAATTTCTTTTTCATAAAGCAACTAAAAAATTCCCATGGTAGTTTAATTAAATAATATAGTTCATATTTATATAGTATCCCACTTCATAAAATGTAAATATACCACTATTATATGTTTTCAAACCCTCTTCTCGATCGACTGTAAAAAATCTAAAGCCATTCATGTTTTAAGTATCGAACTTTCTAACTTGTTTTAGAGGACCTCGAGCAAAAAACATCAAATCTTCTGAAAACTCTGCTCGAGTATCAATATTCATGATCTAAAAAAATAAATATACTTTATTAGAATTAAAAAATATATGTTTCAAACTAATATCTGTATTTATTGAAATATTTATGAACTTACACGTCGTGAAAACCGTTCTACAAGATCTTTATTAACTAATTTCGTTATATCTTTCTCATTTTGTGTTCAACCTCTTATTCGTATCTTTGTTTGTATCATCAAATCTTCAATAAATGGATCCGTAATTTTACTATTCTGCACACATATCTATGTGCCTGTAATAATTCCATTTCTGTTACTGTAAAATTTGAGTTCCTCCCAACTAATCAGCAATAATATGAAATATTTTTAATTTCCCATGTATTTGAGATTGAGTTGATGTTTCTTTAACATGTCCAAATTTATTAAACCTAGTCTCAATATCATTCAACTATCTTGAACAAAAGGTAATGCACTCCTCTTCCAAATAGACTTAAGAAATAGAGCCTTCTGGTTCAGCTTTATTTCTCACACATGATTTCAAATGCCCAAGATATCTGTGAAATAAAATAAACAAACATGATTATGAATTTAATTAGGTGCCAATTTTTTTTACTTAACTAAAAAACATATAAATAAAGTACCTCTAAATTGGATACATCCATCGATAATGAATGGGGTCTCCTAATTTATCTTCCTTAACCAAATGCACAGTAAAATGCATCATTACAGTAAACAAAACAGAGGAAAGATCATCTCCATTTCAAAAGTGTCAATACAAACCTCTACTATAGGTTGTCAAGCTCAAATAAATGTATATATTTATCACATAGTTGTCTGAAAAATGTGCAGAATTGGAGTACAACATCAGTAAAATTTTCAGGTAATAATGTACATAATTCCAATGGTAGTAACTGTTGTAACAAAATATGTGAATCGTGAGTTTTCAATCCATGTAACTTATGATTCTTTAAGTCAACACACATCAGGATGTTTCTTGAATACCCATCAGATAATTTCACATGCTTTCAAATTTGAATAAATGTATCTTTATCACTATTTTTCATGGAAAAAAATTGCCGGAGCATACTTTTCATTCTCTTTTGGCCAGAGATCACATTTTATGTTCATTACTTGTAAATATTTCTAAGCATTGAGATGATCCTTCAACTTTCCATGATCATTAAGCAATGTGAAGGTAAAATTTTCATATACATTATTCTCAATATGCATCACATCAATATTATGCTGCAACAAATTATATTCCCAATATAGAAGTTTTAATAATATACTTTTTTTCTTCCATTGTTGCATTTCGATTTCACTTGACGACGCACTTCGAACCTGTTTCCCACAATCTTTCAAATTATGAACCTTCCCAAATTCTGTTTCAACATTTTCAAGTTGTGTTAATATTTTAGAATGAGTTAAAAACTTTGGAGGTGGTCTACGATAAATGAAACTATTAAATTTTGATCTGTTTAGCCGAAATATATGAGATGAATCGAGAAAGCTTCGATGGTACAAGAAGCACCATTTTCTACTGTGAGGTTTCCGTTAGGACTCAAAATCAAAGTTACAAATAGGACAATACAAACCCGTGTAAGTGTTTCAACAAGATAAATTCCCAATCCCAGGGAAGTCACTAATGGTCCACATTAAAGTAGTATGCATTTTGAATATTGTTTTAGAAGAAGCCTCAAATGTCTCAACACCATTACTCCATAACTCCTATAATTATTCAATTAAAGGATGCAAGTATACATCAATATCATTTCCAGGCATTTGTTTTCTAGGAATAATAATTGAAATGATAAAATACATTTGTTTCATACACATCCAGTGAGGCATATTGTAAGGGATCAAAATAACTGGCCAAATTCTATAACTGGTACTCAAAGTCCCAAATGGGTTGAATCCATCGGCAGCCAATCCCAATCGAACATTTGTAAGATCAGTTGAGAAATATGAATATAGTGAATCAAATGTATTCCTTGATTTCGAATCTAATTGATGTATCATTAACTTATCATTGTTATTATCTACATAATGCCACTTCATGTGTTCTGTGGTTTTTGATGACATGAATAATCTTTGCAATTGAGGATTTAAAGGAAAGTAATGCAAAATCTTTGTATGTGTGTTCCTTTTCTTTTTATTCATGGTAGTATGTTGATTCATACTTCCAACATCACCCATTGAATTCCATCTAGAAGAAGAACATTTTTTTCATTACTATCTACTTGAATCCTCTCGCTAATAAAGCATACAATCATTGGGACACACATGTATTTTTTTTATAATTCAAACCAAGCCAATTAATTTTTTTTTTCATGTCATATAACGACTCAAGGATGTTTGCTTCAGGAAATTCATCACGAAAAAATTCCAATATCATAAACATTTCCTTATTTGTAATTCCACATAGACATTTGATATGATACAACTTTAGTAGAAAAGAAAGTTTTGAATATTTCAAACATCTACTATACAAATCATGATTTCCATTTTAAACTAAATCATGAAATTTATTTTCATCAATGAAGTTTTCTCTTACATTAGTCTCCACATAATCAAGATGAGGATCCACTGATATGTTACAATCTTGATCTGGTTGTCCTACAGTCTCAAAAACATCACTTGTCACATTTTTATTTGTATCACCCTCATATGGTTGTTCTAATACGTTTTGATATTGATGGTGGTGTCTTGCAGTGATGAATGCATCATTTAAATGTTCATAAACTTCATCTCTTTCAACCATATTCTAAATTTACATTTAGGACATGGACATATTATTCTCCCTTCAACAGATCGATAGGAAATTGAAAAATCTAAAAACTCCTCCAAACCCTTAACATAATAAGTTGTGTTCCTTGGTAATGTGATCTAGCATTTATCCATGTATATCGCAATGTGCCTACACAATATTAAAAAAAATTAAAACACATAAATATTAATAAATAAGGAAAGAGATTCATATATAATTGTTGAAAAAATATTTAAATATGTTAAATAATGTTTTCTTATATAAATACATATGGTAAATAATGAACCCACCCACTAGAAAACCGAATAATGAAAATTAAAAATATCCATAAAAGAATATAAAGATATCCTTAGTACTTGGCCCAATTTTTATATTTGAATAAACCATGTAGGTTATTTCCCCTTTCCCCAATGAAATTTTCTAAGTGACCCATAGAGCCAATATCTATCTAATTATAGCATGAATTCAAGACTATTATAGATGACCCAAAATACTGTTGGTGTAAAACACGAATATCATACATATAAATCACAACACACCTAATTACAAACACACCTCCAAATTTTGAGCAAGGTATGTGGATTATTGATGCCTTGAGAGGATAACTGATATCTAGTTCCAGGTTGTGATACAAGGTGTAAATATATTATTTTCTATGTTTAAAAAATCTAGTGTGTGTGTCAGATATGATCCTATGTATGTTGTTTAGGAGTATGAGCCAAGTTTAGATGGGACACTACTCATGGTAGTATGATCCTTGTTATATAATTAGGTGATATGGAGTTGTATGAATGTTAAATTTGTATGAGATCAATATGGATAGTGGATAAGAACCTGAGTGAGATTTACTTGTAGAGATCACTTCTTCTTGGAAGTGTAAATGTGAGTGTAGGTATGGAACTTCAAGAAAAGTCTTAACGTGTGAATGAAACTATACATTGGTTATATGGGATTCCTATTTTTTTTACAGTATTGGAGAAAAAATACCACCCCTCCCTGGACATCCCAAACCCCCACACCCCTGTAGCCCCTACCCCCTACACCCTCCTAGACAGCCCCCACATAGAGAGCCCCCACCCCACTTGGACACCCTACCCCCACCCCCGCCTGGACAACCCCCCTCCTCCCTGGACATCCCAAATCCCCACCTTGACAATCCACCCACCACCTCTTTGGAAATCCCACCCCTGGAAAGCTCATACCCCTCCCGCACCTGGACAACCCACGCCACCCCCCTAAATAGTCCACCCCCTCCCTAGACAGCCCACACCCCCTCCCCCACACCCCTACAACCCCTACTGACCTGAAAACCACCTCATCCCCACCTGGATAACCCCCCACCTGGACAGACCCCCACCCCACCTGGACAACCCACCCTCTCTCCCTGGATAGCCCACACCCCCACACCCCTAGAGCCCCCTACCCCTGAACAGCCCCCCCCCACCTGGATTTCCCCCCACCCCACCCCCACCTGGAAACCCCCCTCTTATCTGGTCATCCCACACCCCCTCCCCCACCTGGACAGCCCACCCCACCCCCTTGGACAACCCACCCCCACCCCTGGATATCCCACCCCCTAAAAATCCCACACCGCTCTCCCACCTGGACAACCCACCCCCACCCCCTGGATAACCCACCACTCCCTGGATAGCCCACCCTCCCTAAACCCCTACAACCCCTACCACACTGAACAACCCACCCCTCACCTGGACAACCCCCACCCCCACCTGGATAGCCCCCACCCCCACCTAGACAACCCACACCACCTCGACAACCCCCACCCCACCTTGACAACCCACCCCTCCCGGATAGCCCCCACCCCCACCTGGATATCCCAACCCCCTCCCTAGATAGCCCCCCACCTGGAGAGCCCCCCCACCTAGAAATCCCACCCCCACCCCCAAACCACCCCCAACCCCACCCCACCCCACCTGAACAACCCCCTCCTCCCTGGACATCTCACACCCCCTTCCCCACCTGGAAATACCACCCCACCCCCTTGGAAATACCACCCCCTGGAAATACCACACCTCTTCCCCACCTGGACATCCCACCCCCACTCCCTTGGACATCCCACCCCCTCCCTAGAGAGCTCACACCCCTACAACCGCTAACCCCTTGGACAACCCACCCCCCACCTGGACAGCCCCCCAACTAGACAGCCCCCCCACCTAGACATCCCACCCCCTCTCTAGGAAACCTAAAAATGGATAGGGAACCTAAAAAAGAAATCCATAATATTTTTATATATCGAATGATGTATATAGGGTGTGAGAAAAACTAATCCCAGTAGGATCTCAATACGGATTTTGTGAACGTATTTTCAAAACACATCTCATTTACGATAGTTTGAAATATAGTTATAAAATAGATTTTTATTGATAATAACATGAAAAACCAAATATCACCTTAACATCCATTTTATAAACTTTTATTTTCTTCTTATTTAAATGAAAATAATCATTTTAATAATATTACTTTTAAACCCTCAAATTCTTTAAAACCACCCATTACAGTTTCAATTTTAAAAATACTTTAGAAACACCCCTTTGAAAACACTTCAAAAAAAATTTAATGAAACAAACCCATTCTCATAAACTATAAAAATAAAATACCAATTCACCACATCACAAACGAGATATGAGTAGACAAGGAGAAATATTCATGGTTCCCACCATATTAATCAATCTAGGGGACACAAGGAATGAGAGTCCCCAAATGGAATCCATATAGTTTCATGGAAAACCCAAAAGGTTATAAAGTAAGATAGTCCTAGACCTTACCAATACATGATACCTACCACTGACATATGTTTCATCCAAACATGACAAGTCACTTGAGTATCCTACACCTAGAATCATAGGGGGAACCCCCCACTAGCCATGGTTTATAACAAAAATAGGGGACACCAATAGTGTGTGACTATCTAGTGTAACATAAATATATACCTCTCTTAGTGCCTACTGTACCCATGATAGAAATAATTGGAGACGAGTAATCAAACAAGTTACATGATTAATGCAACAACATAATATAAATCTAACCTCACCTCCCACACCCTTAAAATAAACAACACCAAAAATATCATCCACGTCATAAAAATACATCTAAAGAGAATGGGAATAATTGAGGGTATTAAATAGATTATAATTAGTTCATTATGAAAGTTACAAATTAGACTTATTAAAATAATCAAAATTCTAAGTCACTTTAATCCTCCTTGAAATCACATTTCAAATAATTCATTAAAACTAACCATTTATATACTTTACTGAAATATGAAATGGTTGAATGTATCTTAATTATACTCATACTATAGAATATATAGTGATTAAAATATTTTGAGGTTTAAAAAGAAATATGAAACCTAAATATATAACGTTCCAAGAAGAAAATGAAATAAAAACGTGTCATTTGAAGATCAATATGGATCTATCATGACCTGTGAGAAGAAGGATGGTACTGAGGGGCGGTGAGAAGTGTCAAGCAGTTCCACAGGTCAGGTAATGTAGCAGGGAGGCGAGATAAGGCTTTGAGGGGTTGGTAGTGATGGGAGGTGATCTGTGCTGAGGGGCGGTGAGGTGTACTGAGGGGAAGCGTAGGGCTTCAGGGGTCACTAGGGGGAGAGGGGGGGGGTAGGGTGGTCTCTTGGGGGTCGGGGGGGGGGGGGGGAGTATCAGGGTTAAAAAAAAATAGTTTAGCGGTGGTTTATTAAAAAACACCACTAAATCATTTATAAAAAAAGTAGTGGAGGTTTAGTAAACCACAGTTAAAAAACCACCGCAAAAGGCTATTTGTTTTGTAGTAAAGGTTTGAAACACCAAGGGAAGCCTTAGTCTTGATTCCAAATCACCTGAGATAGGTTATTATACCCTCAAGGAAGATAAATCCCAAGTTATGGATACTTAATAGAAAAAACTAGCCACTTAGGGGCACAAACATGTGAGATCCACTTTTTAAGGATCTCAATTTAAACACACGCACGGTTAAACAAACTGCGCTCTAACCGTGCATTAGATACTACCTAGGAAGACCCTCTCACAACCTCCTCACATGGTCTCCCTAACATTTCTCACACCTCTCCAAATCTCTCTACCTCAAACCTTCCATTTCACACAGTTTCTACTTGGTTGGCCACACGGTTTGGATAAACCATACATAGCCCGTGCACCTCTCCTTTAGCCTGCAAAAATTACTGAAAGTTCACCAAACTCTCCCAAATTTCCCTCTTATAAATTATATCAATAAAAACAAAAATGAAGGGTTATTTACTAGAAACTATGTGTACTACAGTATCTGTTAATTGAAATTCAATTAGGAGGAGGAGCAGGTTCTAAATCTAGGGTTGATGGTGGAGAAGAGTTGGCAATCACACAGAGATACCTTCTATCCATGATATCCATAATATTAGTCAGATATGATTTTAGGGATCCCTTGTGACTAATAAACCATTCCATTTTACTTATGAAAGATCAAACTTCTTGGTTTATGTGGTCTAACTTGAGAAATAACTATGGAAGAATTTTCAATCACCTTTTAAACTGTGTATGAAATATAATCCTCTCAGTCAAAATTACTAGAAAAACTAATACTCAATAAAATTTTATTTAATAGATATAGAAGTTAATTTTTAAAATGGATGATATCTATAGATGTGAGGCCCTAAAGAGGGATATAATAACGTATACCCTCTTGAGATACAAAAAATTGAGTTTGATAAGGATCAAATTTAGGAAATAATATACCATCATTATTATCTAAAGAATTCTCACAGATCTCAAGATTCTTTCTCCAAGATTCATATTTAGAATAAAATATTCAAAGAGGTATTTCAATTATCTTCAAGGATGCCTCAAATTAAACTTTATAATATTCCATGAAACAATATTTTTTCTAGTAAAAGAGTCACAAATAGGATCTTATTTAAAAATATTGGAAGAAACATTTTTAGGGGATGTAGGAGTATCCAAAAACTTTAAAAGATCTTCTAAAGAGTCAAGTATCACTAGTCTCTCTGAAATTGGTGTATAAGTAAGGTTCAGATCCCCCGCCACTACTACTTATTCCCTTACAACAATAATAATGTCTCCTCCTGGATTCCCTTTTGGATTATCATCATCATATTTTCCATACCTATCGCCATCCTCATCATCGCTATCATCATTGTTTCCTTATTTATCATCATCCTTATCCTTTTTTCCATTTACATCACCAAGAGTAGTTACACCCAAATCAAATAAAGGGTTATCTATAGGGACTTCTTCTTTACTAGGGGAGGAGTAAAAAATAGGTGCTCCCTAATCTCCCACATAGGTGGACTGACCACTACAACATGATCCAAATCCTTATGCCTTTCTAAATATATATGAATTAGTCCAAGAGACATTGACCTTGTAACTCTATCCCCTTAGTATATTTATCTTCTCTTACTAATTCAACAATTAAAGGTATATTTGACTCTTTTCATCTCTAAATGATGCTTTATGAATCCTTTAAACTTCTTGAGAAGAAGATACTTATTCTTTCATAGGTTCTCCTTCATTTGAAATAGTAGGAACAAAAGTCTTTTCTTAAATTTCCTAAAAATAACTACTATCTTCTTCATCTAAATCCACTTCTTGGGATTCATCCTCATTAGAGGAATAATTGGCCTCAGTGATCTCATCTGCTTCTAAATAAGTATAAATTGAATATATTGGTCTAGAGGGATGAGAAACTGGATTTAACTTCTCATAAAACTTCTACTCATCATTTATCCACATCAGTTTTCAAGTATTCTAGTTTATTTTCATCCTTTTATAGGTAGTATTATTAAAAAACACACAATTTAGAAAATATTCCTTTAAAATCCTAAAAAAACAAAGTTTCTCTATTATAGAAATATAGAAATGAACATCGAGTAAGTAATTTTATTGAATCTTGAAAAAGGTTTAGTTAACTCCTCCATAAGTTTCATTAATAAATGTGGTAGTATAATAAAACTTTAATGCCCCCTCATATATAAAATTAACATATCCCGATACCTTACAAAACTAAAAAATCAATTCCTTGGGTAGACAAAATATTGAATAAACTTCAACAAAAGTATACATTTTAAACTTAGTTAATTCATAATTGATATTCTGAATGTTTTGGGATCGTCAAGTTTCTCCAACACATTTCCAATTTTGAAATGGGAATGATTCACAGTATAACATCTTTAGTTTTACTTATATTCTTCAAAATGTGTAACTCTTAAATAGTGAACCCATAAATTTAAAGTAAACCCATATTCTTGAACATCGATGACTATTCGAATCACATAATCATACTCACCAGCTTCAAACACCATTTTCAAATAGAAATACTTTACACAGAGTGTATATAAAGGTTTATTTTCATGTAAAAACCAACTAGCCCAGTTATGATGCCGAAATTCTCTCTAAAAAAAATTTGAGTGGTCCTAAACTATTTAACATCGAATTATTTTTCTACCATGACATCAAAGGAAAGAATATGTAGTATCAAAAGCTTATTAGAATTACTTGATATTGTCTTTGATATCTTAGATTATTTAGTAGAATCTTCTCTAGAAGATATCTTCATCTCGAATGAGAATAATAAGAAACACAAGACGATAGATAGGGATTTGAGAGAGTGGTTCCAAAAAGATGGTTCAAAAAGAGTGTTTGGATTAGGTTAAAAGATGTTTTGATTATGATTTTTCCGATTAATCATTTAGATATTTTACTCATACTGTAATGTGTGTGAAATAATAACATGCATTTAATATATTCATAAAACCAATATGAAATATTTTAAAGTGAAATAAATAAATAGAATACTCCAAAAAGGTAGAATAAATATTTCAGAAAAATTGAAAATAAGATTAAAAATAATATTAAAATATATCTAAATACATTTTAAGCTTAGTTATTCATGCTAAATTCATGTTTTATATTGTTCATTCTCTCAATATTCAATGGATTTGTAAATATTTGAGCAAGATGATGTTCTATAATGATGAATTCTAGAGTGATATCCCCCATTTGATAATGATCTCTCAAAAAGTGATGTTATATATCAATGTATTTTGTCTTAGAATGTTATATAGTATTCCTAAAAATATTCATCTCACATTTATTGTCACAATTTATATTGACATGTATAAATTGATGCCTATAATCAAATAATGTGTATTTTATCCAAAGAATCTATGCACAATAACTACCTAAAACTATGTACTTAGATTTATTAGTATATAATCTAATATAATTCTTTTTATTATTACATTAAGAAATTAAATAATTTCCCAAAAGGTGACATGTTAAATAAGTTCTTTTTCTATCTAACTTAAAACCATGAAATCAGAATTTGAATAACTTAGTAAATCAAATACATGTCCTCCAGTATAAAATATTCCCAAGTAGGTTGTATTTTTGAGGTATTTAAAAATTATTTTCATATAAAGTAAATGAAATTCCTTTAGATTTGATTGAAAATTTGTGCACACTAACACACTAAACATAATATCAGATTAACTTTCACTTAAGTATAGTCAACTTTTGATCATATCTTTGTATGTGGTTTGATAAACTAAATTACCAGTTTCCTTAAGATCCAAACTACAACATGTATTCATGGGAGTATAACTACCATTATTACTATCCATACCTAAAAATATTAAAAGGTATTTAGTGTAATTTCTCTAATTTAAAAAAATTCATTCTTTGTTTTGAAATATTTTAAATCTAATAAATAATTTTAACACACCCGTCAAACTCATTTCAAATTCAATTTTCATCATCATTGAAATTTAAGCACACAATGAGTTTTTGGATGATCCAAAAATACTATCCTTAATATATAATTTTACTAATAAAATTTCTTTTAAAATTATTTTAATAAATAAATTAGGGTCATCTATTCCAGGGATGGTCTATATGAGTCCTAATAACTCTAGTGATAGAAGTATTTGGTACTTCATTCTCTTTTTCAGGTTTAGATTCAAATTGTTCCTTAGAACTGGATGATTTTTATATAAGAGTTTTGACATACTTATTGATTGGTTTGAAATTAATGTTCATATTTGAAAGGTATTCCTCAAGGTTTTATAAATGGGTCTTAGGTTCATGTGGTTATATTTCGTTAAATTTTAAATCTATAGATTATTCCATGATCTTATTTCTTTTAATGAATACCCCATCTGATTTACTGTCCAAGTAAAATTCCTTAATCAATTTTGGATAATTTTTTTTTCTAAATTATCCTTTGTATTGAGTATATAGACTTTATAGCTAAAAACCATTTAATAATTAACTTTTTATTTTCTCCCATTCTATAAATCATATTGTTTTTTCTTTAATAGGGGTTTAACTGGGACTTTATCAATAATATATCATGTATTATACATAGAATCTTACAAAAAATAGACAGGTAAACCATATTCATTAAGTATAGTGTATGAAATCTCATTAAGATTATTATTTATCCTTTATACCAGTATATTTTTCCATGGTTTCCTAGGAGCAGAAACATTGTGATTGTAGCCATGTTGTGAGCATAAAGATTCAAAATCATTATTTTCAAACTCACATCCATGATCACTTCATAGTGTTTTTAAAGTAATTACAATAAGTTTCTTTATAGATATAACATAGTTAGAAAAACATGATATAGATTCATTTTTATGAGAAAGTAAAAACACCCATGAATATCTTAAATAATCACCTGCTAGAATATAAGAATAATGTTTTCTAACTAAAGTAGTAACATTTGATGGTAAAAAAAAAAATTGAACCAAACTGAGGTGTTGATAATTTTAGAATTTTCTATTTGGTTTGAAATAGATTTTATGTTTTATCCCTTTTTGACATAGGTTATGGAATTTTTCTTTTATAAATTCTATTTTAGGATGATCTTAGACTAATCCTTTCATAGTTAGATTTTTAAGTGAGTGTATATTTAAATGGACTTTTCTAAAGAAAAACATCATGATGAAAGGCACATAAATGAGAAATATTTTAATAAAATAATAAATTTCAATCAATAACATAAACATATTCATTTTTAGAGGTGGTAAAAAACTAAAACTTACTTAAAATAATAAATTTTGGAAGAATTATTTTCAAACATATCATGCTAACCATCATTAGATAACTCTGATATACTAATCATATCATATTTTTATTTATCTATAAATAAATTTTTTGAAATCAAACCAGAACTAGAGTTACCGAATTGATCGAGGACAATTATTTTTCTTTTGTAATTGTCACGAAATAGTGACATGTCCACCATCATATTTTACAATGTTCTTGAAGCTCAAGTATCCCCCAATAATGTGTTTGGAACATGCACTGGCCAGATACCATGTAATTTTTCTGGTACTCTTCAAACATGTTTCCTATAGAAAAGTTTAAACAAGGAATGATTTTATTAAAAACAATTTCTTGGGTCCCGATATGTTAGTAATACAAGACATAATAATCCAAAGTTATTTGACTAGTTTACCATATTTTTTTAATATTTTAGAAATATAAATATTTTTAGGTTAATAAGAAGAAAAACTTCTTACAGAATTGGAAAAACTAGAACTGGGAACAAATTTATTCTTATAAATATTCCTTTATCCAGGTTAGTAACAAATTCTAATAGAATTTTTATGATTTGTTTATTAATAGATAATACTTATTATAGTTTCTATACTATTTGTGAATATTATCAGATACTTATTTATTTTTTCATTTGGCATTTTAAATTCATTTTTCTCTTTAATAATTGATCATTTTTTCTTTTATATAGTAAAATTAGATTTAAAGTGATAATACAAAGAATGATACTTATTTAAAATTTTATATTTATACTTAAGTTCATTAAATTTCTATTCCAATATATTATAATATTAAAATAAAACATAACTTATCATTTTTTAATCATTTTTTTCAGTCTCAAAAAATTTTTCAATATGAACATAAGGCACTGGAAAAATATTTTATACCTCAGATGTGTTCTTCATGAAGCACATGTTGGTTCTATCATTTTTGTCTTTTCTTATCGAGTCAAATTTTCTTAAGATATATTATAAGGTTCTCTAGGTGGATTTCATAGCCTTTTTATACCTTTTACCTTTATACTCATAATTTTTAATACATCTTATCTTGATAAAATAAAATTTTATGTGTGTTAGTTTTATACTCATAGAATATTATCTCATTAGTGAAATCATCACTTTTTCACACTTTAATCTAATTTCCTTTTCTATCTTACATTCCTCCATAGTTGGTATTTTTGAATAATTTATTATTATTTTATAATTTCTTGAATAATATGGTTAAATTATCCATTTTTCCTTTTTTGTCAGTTGGTTATTCCTTATCAATTGAACTATCATTTTTGATATTTTATTTTAGCTTTGAGTTAGAATTATTGAATGTCATTGAATTCATCTTCAGTTAATCTCCTTAATTTTTTCTTACTCATAAATCATCCTCATATATCATAAGATTTCTCATAAACTCCTTTACTAGTATATTTGTGATACTATAGGATTCTATGATAGAAAAAAAGGTTCCTCTCCACCTATCAAGTTGATATATCTGAAGTCGCATCACATGATCTTTGTCTATATTTTTTCCCAAGTGAATGCATGGTGTTGAAAATTTTATTAAACTTGAGATATATATCAGAAATGGTTTAATAAAGTTTCAATTTAAATTTATCATATTTAATAGAAGAAGTATTTAAGAACATATTTTTATCATTGGAAGTTACTTCATGAGAAACAACCATTGTATCCCAAATTTATAAAGTAGTATAACATGAATATATTCTATTAAATTCATCTTCTAGTAATGAATAATATAATTAATTCATTAATTTATATTTGAAATCATAATAGGCTTTAAAGGCTTCACTCCATTAAGCTCTAGAAGTTTTTTAGTTTTTTAGGTTTTTCTTTAATATCAGTCTAAATATCAAATACCATGCTTTCTAGATGAATCCATGTAAATCCATTACTTAAATAATAAAATATTAAAATTAAAGTTTAAATTAAAAGTTCCAATCATGTACTTTAAATTTGAAAATGTTTTGAACCTTATGGAAAAGTGTCCTAAGAAGTTTCATGATGATGATGATTGATGAAGTTACCACAAAAAAACATCACCTAATGTAAAATGTAGGTGCATCACTGAAAATAAATTATTCAAGAATAAGAACCAAATTTCCCAAGATTATAATAGATCAATAAAGTCTAAATATAATAAATGGTGAACTATAAAGACTCTAAATAAGATTATATCATGGTTGTTAAAAATAATTAACATGTAAGGAAAGAAAATAATGACAATGATGGGGAAGTATAGGGGAATTTAAATTTAAAAGTGGATCTAGAAGCTGGTGTTCTTGATATATATGTTTGGAGAGGTAAAAAAAATCCAATATAGAAGTTTATGATTTTAAACTCTATATACACTATTAAAAAGAAGATAATTCTATATTGAGGATAGAAATTAGAATGATAAAATATAAAAAACAAGAAACACAGATAAGGGTTTTGAGTATGAGATAAATATTTAAGAGAATATCTGGATCATCAATGGTTTTGCAAACATGGTGAAATATTGAGTCAAATATATCAATGATCTTTGGGGAGAAGTCATCAGTGAGTGAGACAAATTAAATATCAAGATATATTTTGGACTCTCGATATGAAATCATGAAATAAGATCAAAATGGATAAATATAAGTTAAAAGAGAATATTAGAGATCTGACAAAAGATTTCAAGGTTTTTCTATTGAAGCACAAGACACATGATAATTAAAAATCTAGGATGGGGCGTGATCTTAATAAGAAACTAGTAGTTGTTGAGGACAAACCATAGGTACCGACTCTATTGTTGAAGGTTTATCTAAGAATGACTCAAAATTAGAATACATAATGAACCCAAAAGGCCACCTATGCTATAGTAAATACATTCAATAGTGCACCATGTATATGGTGTTATTGTTGTTTAAATATGATACATTCTTAGAATGTGTGTTCAATATCCAAGATGTACCATATGTAAAAAGGTAAAAAAATATATCTAAAGAATGTTAAATTTTCTATATATGATTTCTATAGACACTATTTATGTCTTAGAGGATATGAACATATGGAAAGGTATTACTCATCGAAAATGCATAGTAATATTCTTGGAAAACCCAATCTAGTCATATAGTTTAGCTGATGGAATCATCTAGCAGGTTGAAAATGAAAAATTAATTTTAGTCTTTTCAATATGAAGTTTTTCCATCATATTTAAAGGAATATAAAATTTACAAGTCATCCCTAGGTGTGAAGTAAAAAAAATTGATAAAAAATTAAAGAGATGAGAAGGAAGTGGTTATAAAGATTTATATGTGATAATCAGACTGTGTTGATGCATAGATTTTTGGTAGCATATGTATTTCACATAGGATGTGAAATAAGTATCCAATCATTTGAAACACATATGATAAATAAATTGTGTTATGATTTGGAATTGCTAATGTTTTAAAAATAACTGGACCAGAAAAATAAAAATTTAGGGGAAAAGACATATGATATAAGGATGTATTGGTTTTTGAAGGTCTTGATCAAAACATTCTAAGTGTAAGTCCATTGTGTGACTAAAGATGTGAAATGAATTTCACATAGAATAATTTAACCATCAATTCATAGGATGGTGTAGTTATAATGAAAGAGAATTTCACAAAGTATAATCTCTACCTCATCAATGGAGAAGAAGGTACGTGATTTCTATCCTGGGAGGTGGAAAAAAATTGTTTCATAAATAACTTGTTCAATTTATCGAATAGAACTTGGAAGATTTGGTAAATAATTATGGAGCTCATGATATCCTGAAACTATTATGTGATCATGCACATGCATGAAATATTTTCTAAAAAGTGAAGATTATTTAGTTGTGGCATAAGTCAAAATATCCAAAGTTAATAAAGGAACTTTAATTAGTTCATGTTGATGTGTGCAGATCGATATCACCATGGTCCTTTTATGGGAATAGATATTTGGTGATATTTATTGATGATTATTGTAGTATTAAAAGGCTGATGTTCATCACCCATAAGTTTGATATATTCAATTGAATTACCCATCATCAGAAGAAGGTTGAAAACAATCTTTGATATAAATTCTTTAAAGTTTTGATTAATAAATAATGGAGTTTAATAACTAGGTGAAGTATTGTCTTTATAATAATGGTATAAGGGACCAAGTCTCACCTGTGGGAAATCCTCAATAAAATTTTGTGGTTGAGTGGAGAAATGAGATCATAAATAACATATCCAAAATCATTATTATTGATAAAGACCCACCATTGAAGTTTTAGAAATAAATTGTTATGATATAATTTTATATATATAATAGATCTGTGTTGTTCCTAAGAAAATGGAATATTCTAAATGAGATTTTGTACAAAAATAAGTCGATGTTAAAGCACTTTCAAATATTTAGTAGTATGTGCTTTATTTTCAATAACACTAAATGTGGAAATTTTAGTCTCATAGATTTGAAGTTATTTTTCATGGATACACATCCAAGAGAAAGGTATATATGCATTTATATAATTTCATTGTAATGTTTTTTGAAATTAAAGAAATTAATATTGTGTAAATTGAGTGGAATACTTCAACAAAAACATTTATTAGATTCTGTAAGAGAGTGATAGGAATTTGAGAAGCTTGGGGGAGCATAAGGTGTTAATTTAAATTCTAAATAATATACTAGTGATGAGAATAATGAGGATAGAATAGTAGTAGCATAAAATATGAAAATAGAGATTAAATTGATGATAAAGATATCAAAGGTTACTGGTTAACACTAATTAAAATGTATAGAATAAAGTTTCTATAGTTAACTTCACTCTTATCTCAAATAGAGACAAATAATTTTAGAGAATTTGCTAAAGATGACAATTAAGTCTCGGTCACATATAAATAGCTTGACCTAATTGAGAATAATCAAACATGGGACGTTGTATTGAGGATGGTGGTTAATATTTTTATCAAACCAAATGGATTTTATGTAAAAAAGTTTACTTAAAATGGAAATTTTATTAGAAACAAGATGTTAATATTTTGAAAAGTATACTCCCACATTATAGGAAATGATGCAGATGAGACAATTCATACTATGGATTGGAAAGTAACAGTTCAATTATTATTTTGTAAATTAAGGTTGAGGGGATTCAAGGTATTCCAAATGAAAAAAATAACATTTCTAAATGAATTACTTGAATAAGTAGTGTACATCAAGTAACCAAATGCTTTTAATTTTCATGAAGATGTGGAAATTTTTTCTAGATGAAGAAGGACTTATATGGGCTAATGAAAACACCTATAATATGGTATTCTAGACTAGAAAAATACTTGAAAAACCTTAGTTTCTTGCATTTTTTTGTTGATCATAACCTATATATTAATAAAAAGTGTGATCAAAGGACAAAAATTATTATATATGTAGATGACATAATCTTTGGTGGATCGAATGAAGACCAATGTAAATTGTTCTTAAAATTCACAAGGTGTGCATTCAAAATGTCATTGATTGATGAGTTGAAATTTTTACTTAGGATTTTGGGGATATAAGGAATTCATTTTTTTTTGAAGGTGGGTTCTGGTCAAAAGACCAGAACCAGGAATTTTATTCAAAAGAGAAAGTCACAAACGATTTACAACAGAGGAAAAGAGGGCAATTTTCTAGAATCTTTAATGAAAGCAGGAATAAACTCTGGCGGGAGTTCATTCATCCAAGTGATCTCATGAGAGACACCCATGTTGGCAAGCCCATCCACGACCATATTAGCCTCTCGATAGGTATGCGTGGCAATAACATTGAGGTCACTGAGCTTAGCGAGGCAATCCATCCATCTGGGGGTGAGAGGCCATGCCAAATGTACATCACCCTTCCAGATGGCTTGCACAATGGTAGTGGAGTCGCTCTCGATACAGATATTCTTCCAGTTGAAGCACTTTGCAAAGGATACAACATGAATGGTAGGAAGCATCTCGGCCTCTAGCGCAGAAGCAATTCCACAACTTCCAAGGAAACATCCGAGGATCCAGTCTTGATGATCTCTAAAAATTCCCCCGCATCCAGCAAGACCAGGGTTTCCCGTTTAAGCTCCGTCCACATTTACTTTAATCCAACCAGGAGGGGGTGCCTACCAGAAAACTTGAATAGTGTAATGAGGTTTCGGGAAAATACCATTGACACCAATCCGGCAGAGGGTTTCAAAATCTATGACAGAATTGTCACAACAATCCTTTTGGATTGTAGCCGCTTACCTCATAGCCAGTAGAATCCACATTTTACCTGCATAAATATTAAAGGAATTATTGTTGAAAACAATCCTATTATATAGAATATTAACATGACCTAATATTGTGTTTTATACCTTTTATGATGAAAGGTACTAGAGTAATACTAGGTAAAGTCAGTTTCTAGTAGAGAATATGATAGTGCAGTTTATCAAGGGAATAATGTATTTTGGCGTGATTTATAGTACAACAACAGTTGAGGAGTTTTTGGGATATGCAGATGTATATTTCTCCAATTTATAAGATAACCAAAAATCAACAATAGGTGATTCACTATATATTGTAAGATTATATAAAAAAGGATTTATTTTCACTGAGCTCTATAGAAGATGAATATATTTTGGCTACTCAAGATTGTATAAAATTTATATGGATGATGAAATAACTTGAAGATATGGGATTTGAAGTGAAGTATCATGTCATAATAAATTGTTATTATAATTCCCAAATATTAAATATTAAATAGTTTATTTGCTTTAGATCCTAATGTATTCGATAACATGTGATAAACAAACATCTAACTGTAATGAACATCATAAATGTATATTACTATTAAAATGTAGTTATAAAATTGTTCTGTAAAAATATATTTAAAAAAATTATGAAATATATTTTGGCTTCTCAAGATTGTATGAAATTTATATAGATGATGAAATAACTTGAAGATATGGGATTTGAAGTGAAGTATCATATCATAATAAATTTTGATTATAATTCCCAAATATTAAATATTAAATAGTTTATTTCCTTTAGATCATAATGTATTCGATAGCATGTGATACACAAACATCGAACTAAAATGAACATCATAAATGTATATTACTATTAAAATGTAGTTATAAAATTGTTCTGTAAAAATATATTTAAAAAAATTATGAAATATATTTCATTTTAAAGAAGAAATAAGTTTTGATATAAATAATATATTTTATCATTAATGAATTTTTGAGGTATTATTTACCTTATATCATACAAAAATTAATTATTTTTTATTTTTGAGTATTCTTGGCATGTGAAACTTGTTCACTCTTTCTATTAAGTTGAAATATTTAAAAAATGCCTTTCTCAACACTTATAAAATGGGCCTCTCACCACCAATTCAAGACCACTCCCAAAATTTGGTTTCCTCTTAAAAATATAACCTTATTCCTTGTAATAAAATCCAATTCCTTTTTCTTGAGCCTTTAGTCACAATATATTTTACTAATACCTCAATTTCTAAAAATAATTCTTGGGAACTCCCATGTTCTCTATGCGAGTACTCGTTTTATCATAAACTATTTTATTTTCATTCTTACTTTTAAATATATTGTTTTATAAATACTATATAATGAAATAATTTTATTTTTATAATTAATGTGTTAATTCTAAGGTAATAACTATTAACCACATTTTTTATTTACCATTAAGAAAAAAACACATCATTTATGGATTGTACGGACTACAGATTCTTCGAAGCAACGAATTCTATTTTTTATCACAACCTTTATTCACTGATTATAATAGTGAATTTGAAAAATAAATGTGAAATATATAATATAATAAATATTTTTAAGAGATAAATTATTATACATTTTCTTTCCCCAAATTCTTCGAGAAATAAAGACTTTAACCATGTGTTATGTGGCTGCCACCACCACGAAGTAACATATCTAATTTTTAATATTGTTTATTTATCATTTTGTAAAATATATTAAAATATGTTTCCAAATCATAAAATTATTTAAATAATATCATTATGATTCATTAGTAGTGATATTATTACCAATATAAATCACTTTCATAATCATAATCACCCATAAATTATGATGTGTTCATGTTTAGGTTGGTCCAACCACTTACATGAACAATATAATAATATAATATCATAAATTAATATCATAACTTAATTAATTATAATATATATTATAAATAATAAAATAATTAAATAATTTTTTTTCTATAATGTAAACATTATCATTAAAACATTAATTAAGATGTCACAATTTGTTTCTTAGAAACCACTTAAACATGATTATCACCAATTTATTCCATAAGAAACATAACAAAAAATTACATAAAATGAAATTATAACATTATAAATAATAATAAATTATAATTTATAGTACCATTTATAATATTTCTATGATGAAATTTTGGATAATAATGAAGAATATCATATATATTAAGAAAGTTGACCAAAATGATCAAAATTACTCACACTTGACATTAAAAGTAGAAAATTACTAACTAATATATAGGTAGAAAATAATTATTAATGTATTTTATAAATGTTTATATATAATAATATGTTTCTAAAATATACGATTGAGATAGTTATTTTTTATACATGAAATTCAAGTTCTTTAGTATAATTCAGGAATTAAGGTAAGGGTTTGTGCTTAATCAGTTTTCTTCCATTGAGTTACAAACTTACTTATTGAAAGTCTCTTATTCTAGGATTAATTTATTATACCTTGTGAATACTTGGTATTGTATTTCCTCCTTATTTTTTTTCTGGTCTACAATTTTTACTTATAACCTCATTATCAAATTATTCTTACCTTTATGATTATGTTACCTATAAGGGTTCCTTGCATTAAATTTCAATACATTGAGACATGATTATATTATAAACCATGTTTTCTATTATATGTTATACTCAATACCCATTTTAAATTTTGTATCCCGATTATATCATTATTCATGGTATTTAATGTTACATTTTAAATTCTATTTTTAAAGGGGTTTTGATTCAAATTTTTTTAATACTGTAAGTGATATTTGTATCTTTCTTCAATTCCATGAGACATGTTTCATATTGGATAAAATATTTTATTTTATATGTTTCATTAAATTCCATTTTTACTTAAATTAAAATTTATATCTTTTATTTTAGCATATTTTAATATCATGGTATTCCTATTTTGTTCTTTTTATTCTTATTCTACCATTACCGTAAGGATTTTTTACCTCAATTTCAATTCATTAAGATATGATTTTTATTCACCACCTATTTCATTTTTGTGGTTTATAAATTGGTAATGGATTACCTTTTAAATCCTCTCATACTATTTTATTTTTGGTTATTAACATATTATAAATCCATCACTTCATTTTTCCTTCCAAATCATCCCCTATTATAGGGATAATTCTTCTTCAAATTCCTATCCTTTTTGAACACTATATATCTCCTTCATATGATTAAAGAGTATTCAATTAAATTCCATATGTAAATTTATTAGAGAAATTATGTACATAAATGTATACCCCTTTCTCTATACAACATTATTTTTAGGGATTCTTACTTAGAAATCTATTCCATTTATTGATTAAAGAAATATTGAAAATCCTATACTTGTTATTCTAATAGAGTTGTTTGTTGATTATTAAGAAATATTTGTTATTTATTTATAGATTATTCATTCATTTTTATGATGAATTCATTTGAATTTATTAGTTATGGGTTGGAACCTCAATATCCCCTTGATTCATCTATTAGCCTCATGGGAAAAACTAGATTGGGTATTTTGGTGTATTGCTACACAGAACAAAACATTGCCTAAATACGGGTAATGAAATTAGCTATATGGGATTATAAATTTCATATATAAGGAACTAGTTATTGTTATCCATGTATTTATTTATTAATATGTTAAATAAGGATATTTTATACTCATAATTTCTTTTGATTATGGAATTATTTTGATTATATATTCCCACAATATTATTTGTTCTTATCTTATGAAAACATATGATATTTGTTTGTCATCACTTATGATTAACCTTACCGATTGTTTGATCTCAACAATTCTTATTTTTCCATTTAAAAACCTAATGGAGAGAAGTTTTATAAATTATATGTCTTGAAATGTAACATGTGTGGTGAGTTTTGTGGGAGATATTGAAGAATTATTATGGATTAAGTTGTTTATTATATAGTGGAAAAAACATCAATTTAATTATAATAACATGTGATTTATTAGTAAAAAGTTCTTACAAACTATCTAAAAATCTAAAAATAAAATATCCCACAAATTTATATAGATAAATATTTATTAGTTATATTTTAATTATTGATGGTTGGAATTTGGTTGCTTCAATTCATTTCATAGCCGGTATGTAAAGAAATTGTTCATTCACACTATATTCTGGGAGTTCAGGTTTAGAGAGGCATAATTGATATCAATGGAGTGTTTAGATAAATTTAGGGATTAATATGTCATAATTTGAGGAAAATTTAAGTGTTATAAATTTGAATAAAAGGTTGATGGATTATGGTTGATAATGATTTCTAAGTTGTAGATAAACATATTGGTTAGTTTATATAAAATTGAATATTTCTTGAGATTAGGATAAGAAAAATTTTGTGAAAACATTAGGGATAAGTTTGAGATATAAGTCTATTTATAGGATATAATCTTAAAGGTTTAGTATTGTAGAGATTGTGTGGTTATCCAAGAAATTACATCCTCTTTTAGATACTGGTAATTAGATGCAGTTGTGGCACACACACACATAGATATAATCACCCTGAAAAAGGATGGTTGAGTATCGATATACCAATTTTTCATATATGTTTTTATTGATTTTTATATATATTTTCATTAAATATTAATTTATTTTATATGATATGGTTATGAAAGAGCCATCACTAAGGTGAAATTAGGAAATTCATGAAGGAAAGCATGACATTATGAAATGACACTAGAGAAACTAGGATTAAGTTGGTAAAAATGAGTTGAAACATCATATTCCACATCATGAATATAATATTAACATCATGAATATAAAAAATTATATTATGAAAGGATAAAGATATTAATTCATGGATCAGATAGAAACCTGAAAGAGGATAAGACTAGTAGGATACTGGACAGAAGGGATTCAATGTATGAATTAAATATTCATGCCATGAAAAGTTTTAAAAGTGATCAAAACTATTAATTTTTGACCTTCAAACAATTAATTTCATGAATTTTAATTTCATCCTGTGAATATTGAATTCATGACATGAATTTGAGCCATCAGAAGAAACATAAGTATGATACCTTGTATATTTTTGGGTTTTTTTATGAGGGGTTTTACCCACAAAACCCTAAGGGGACTTGTGGGCCTTTAAGATAGGGATTATGGCTAAGAGAAAAGGGATCATTTACAGACATAGGGATTTTAACACCAGGAGGCTACCAATAGGGTTCTTGTTTTATATAAATACCCATGGAACCCATTTTCTCTGTCTCTTTCCCTTTTTTATTTGAATTAATTTATTTAATTTTGATCATTAAATTATTTTAATAATTTAATATAAATTGGGGTGACTAAACCTTTGGTTGAGAGTTGTCAGTGTGTACCTTGATCTTCATGGGATCGACCCCGTAATACCACTATGCAATAAATATAAAGTTATTTCAGTTTAAGAAAAATATAAAAATATAATTTAGTCACGCATGTGTAATTAAATATGCTACATAGGCATATGATGTATCAACTCAATCTTCACTCTGGTGCAAGATGAGTGGGCCTAAGACTGCACACTTGGATAAACACTCCCAAAGGATACTCTTTGGTTAATTACATTCTTGCAAGTGATTACAAAAGATTTATTACATTAAGGAATTGGTGTAATACCCTAATATTTTAATGGAATAAAACTATGTTTGATAGGAAATGTGACATGAAATAATAATCTTAAACAACCAAAAATATATATTTCTTTAAATTTAATCTTTTTGATAGTATGTGATACACGCAACCCTGAGTATAAGGGAAACGTAATATAGTATACCATTATAACCTATCCATTAAATTAGCAGGTATGAATATGAATGACTAAATTAGGAAACTTTTATGGTTTACACCTGTATAAAATAAATTCAATAGTTATATATTGATTATAAATAAAATAATAATCATATAAAATAAAATAATTTTTTTTTGAAAAACTTTATTTTTCTAAAAGGAATTATCATCATGTTTTTTCACACATAATTTAAAAATAAATTTTACCACTTCTATAAAATTTAATTTTTATAATTATTGAAATAATTTTGTCAAAATTATCTTAGAGTTAATTTTTGATAATTTTCTGAAGAGATTAATTTTTGTTGATTAATGAAAATACTGGTTTTTATTGGAAACTTCCTTTTCATTTAATGAATTCAAAAGATAAATTTTAATTGAAAATTATTTTAAAAGAAAAATTAGTTCGGTTATATTATAATAAATACAATTTATTTCATTGAAAAGAAATTCATTTATATTTTTTATATTAAAACTTTCTATAATTTTGAAAAGTTTATCTTTGGAAAACCACTTTATCAGTTCATATGTAGGTTAAATTTTAAATTTAAATTTTCCACTTATGAGAATGAAATTTGGAAAAATGGATTTCATATTTGAAATAAAAATATTTAATATTATATATTAAGTTCAAATAAATCTTTTATCACTATAAATAGTAAAAATATTAAAATTTAATTACCACAGTTATAGTTAAATTGAGTTTTCTAAGGGTTAAAATAAAATAATATGGGTTAAAATTACTTATAAACATTTTAAATTACTATTTTTATAAATATTTCAACCTTATATCATCAATAACTTAATAGTGATTCATCTTAAGCCTTTTGGCATGTAAAAATGTTGGTATCACTTTTCCTTTTAAAAAATTGAAAGTGTGTACTCTCCCCCACTTATAAAAGGTCACACCCTATCCTATCCTCTTCACACACATAAATCCTTTTGTTTAATGTAATACTTTCTCAAATATATTCTTTATATACCTCTTCAAGTCCTAGATACCATTTTTTGACCAAAAATTCAATATCTGTAGGCTTTAATTATAAACCTAAATTTGTTTTCTGAAGAAGATGTAAAGTTCCTAACCATGCGTTTTAATTGCACTTCTTCTAATAACTCCCTAAAATATTCTCCAACAATGATGAAATGATAACACACATATATAATATATACTGATATGCTAATATATTAATTTCATAACCTATATCCATCTACTCTTCAATCGAATGAGAAACAAAACCGTCAATGGTGTGTACACCGGACTGCCGCCTCATGAACTAATGTAATTCGTTTTTGATAATTTCATATAATTACTAGATATAATTATATATTTAATATATTTATTTGATATTTTTTAAAATTATATAATTTTATAAATATAATATCACATATACCTTGTTTTATTCTTATCCACTGGAAAATAGTAACATCGCTCGTACGTACGTGCTGACTATCGCCAACATGTTGTGATGGGAAATGATTTTCATTTTATTTTAACATGGATTGTAATAAGGAAAAATTTAATGAATATAAATTAAATATTTTATGTAATAATTATCCTGGAATTTTGAAACATTATTTTACTTTTTTATGTTACGTTTTTTGGAAAAATACAAACAACATTCATGCATATTTACGATCTACCATCTCTATGAATGATGTAACTTATTTTCCAATATGTAACTTTTAGGGAATAATATAAATACTTATATAATGACTATATATGATATTTAAATCATTTATATCATATTTAACCTTGATAAAATTAAAAGTACTGAAACTACCAAACCAAAACATATGAGAAAACATATCAATTATTACCTGAAATAATGATTTTAACAAATAATTGTTAATAAAAAGGTAAAAAAAGATAAAATTAAATCATATATTGAATTAAATATATGAATATGGTTTTTAAATAGATTTATAATAAATATATATTTATTATTTAGGAGGTATGGACAGGTATATAAGAAATCAAAATAGGGTATGAGTTTCTCATATCACTTTTACTTCCATGAGACGTAGGTCATATTCCCCACTAAGTTCCTTTGGGTGGTGTACATACTATAAATTTGATATGTCATATCATGAATCCATTTATATTCATGGTATTTAATTTTTCATTTGAATTTGTTTCTTTTAGTGGTATTATGAATTCTGAAGTTAGACAAAGTGGTAAAGGGTTACGTTATAATCACATTGTTTATCAGGAATGTTCATGATTAAGTTTCTGATGATGAAATATTATGATCTATATTTATAGAAACACATGAATTTTATTCTCCTATGATTATTTATAAATTACACATGTTTTCCAATCATTTTCCTATCCTTAATAACCAAAGAAACCAAAATAATGTTTTTTAATGAAAACTGACTCCATTTCTCCCTTCATTTGAAAACCCCTTTTCTTTAATATCCATATTTTCTATATTTTTTTCAATAATGTTTTAAAATTATCAATTTTTTATTAAATTAATTTTTATCCATTTTTAATTTTTTCAAAATGGGTAGAATTGAATCTTTTTTTCATTTTCTAAATGAGGCACTTTTGAACCTTTTTATTGTAGTGTTAAAAGAAGGTTTTTTAATTTATAAGAAATGAATTGAATTATCTAAAATCATGAACAATAAATAATTTAAATACTCATTTACATGTTTATAAGGATATTTTTAAATAATTTTTTTTCTTAATATTCTAGAAATTTTTATTTATTAAAATTTATTTTCATAGTGAAAAGAATATTTTCCTCAAGAATGTTATTAATTGAATTTTTATGGTATTTATATTCATCAATGAAAAAAATAATTTTTTCACTAATGCGCCATTGGGAATATGTTGTATGTATATAATCCTTAATATTTATCTGGATGGTTGATGGTTAGTTTGAATGGTGATGTATTATTTTGATACCATTTACTATATTACTTTGAATTTTTTATGATTATGTTCATGTATTAGGGAAAATATTAACATTTCATATTCTAAATTTTCAATACAAATGTTTATGTTGATTATGTTTTATCCCTTTCATATGAAAAATTATTTACACATAGTAATTAAAGGTTAGGTACCATACTATCTCCTCTATGAATCAGTAGATCTCATGAGATAATCTATATTGGGTATTTGGCTGAATCCATACCCATTTAAGTAAGATGTCTTTACACGAGGCCTTAATGGTATGGTTATGATGTCCATAATTAAATATTCCCTAATTATTATATTTTTATTGATATTCCATTTGATTATTCAATTTGTTAGAATATCCATGGTAAAGTTTCATACTCGTGTGATTATTTATATGAAATTATTTGATCGTCATTTATTCCCACCACATTATGATCAAGTAATTTATTGAATGGATTTTTTTTAGTAATTTACCCTTCCACATTAAGTATTTATAATTTATTTATGATAGATTATATTATATTCATAACTTTCCTAAGCAATATATCTCACCCCTTTCTTATGATTCATTTCCCCAGGATTCTAGGAAGTGTTTTATGATTGATATGCAGGGATATGCTTAAGGTAATAATGGTGTAATCAAAGAAAATACTATATTGTAATTAATGTTTTCAATTATAATATGATATTAAAGTTTGTATCTTGTTAACCATGACTAATAAACTATTTAGTCCTTTGGGTTGTAATTCCTTGTATCTTATTCCAATGTAATAAAGTAACCACTAACTTTGGGATACTAGGGTTAGGGTTTTTAAAGTTGGTATCAGAGAAAGTTCAGAAGAAACCTCCTGAACTAGATTTAGGAAAACATATATTAGAGAACATAACCATATGAATAGCTTTATGGATAAGTTTTAGTATAGGATAACATCCCAATTTTTTGGTAAGGTAGAGATTATGTTGTTTTCCAAGAAATAAATCCTATTCTAGATACTAAAAGTGGACATGGTTCTAGCATAGTTATACCAAGGTTTAATAACTTAGAAAACTACACATTAGGGTTTAACTCAATTTTCACCTAGCACATGATAATGGGCCTTACTGCACACCTAGTTTGATACTCCATAGGGATATTCTTAGGATAATTTAAATTTTATTTACAACACATTATGAAGGATATAAAAATATTTTTATGACTTGAAAAATTTCACAAAGAAACCATTTTTATGATTATGAAATTAGTTATGTCTAAAATTTTCAATTTATGTTATGTATTTCACTAGTTTTGGGATTATAAATTATGTTTCTTAATGTTATGATCTAATATAGTGTATTATATTTTTCAGAAATGGTGCCTAGAGAAAGTAATACTAACTATATCAATTCATATACTCCATATAGGTATTTTTCTGTTGGGAAAGATAATGAAGTCAGAGTTAGATATATAGCTACCAAAGATCAAATTATAACTATATTGGGGTAGCTGACTTATGTTTTGAGTAATAACCTTATAAATATATAGAATCCTACCGATCAATCACGTGGTGCAACAATTTTATAAGACTTCATGAATGGAAATACTCCATCATTTAGTGATACTGCAAATCCTTTTATACCTTAGTAATTGATAAGTTCCTCAGAGAAGATATTTCTAACTTTGGGATATAATGAAAAGTAAAAGGCTTTCATGGATATTTATCATATCTTAATGGATTCATGTCAATGGTGGTCATTTATTCAAAACACTAAGGATGAGGAGAAAATATAAAGAATATAGTAGAAGGATTTTAAGAGACTATTATTGGAAAATTATTTTCCTCATTATCAATGAGAGAATATAAAGAGACATTTTATGTGTCTAAGAAAAAGGGAAGATAACAATTTTTCTCAGTTTGAAGCCAAAATTAAAAGGCTAGAAAGGCATACTAAGGAATATATATGTAATACAAAGTGAAATATTGATTATTATTTTTATTTTCTTAAGAAAATCATTCGATGGGAACTAGTATTCGAAAATTTCTCATCATACGAGGATATAGTCTCATGTTTTATAAAGACAAAAAAAATTGTACAAATATTATGAATTATAAGTTAATAAATAAAAGAAGATAAATATATATAAAAAATAGAGAATGAGAAGAAGAGAAAAAATATTTTTACACAAGTGATAATTGTGGAATGAAACACCTTGGTACTTATTTAAAGGGAATGAGAGTTTTATTTAAGTATGGGGAGATAGGCTATCAGGTGCATGAATAGAATGGTAATAAAGAATCCTCTAATGTTCCTTTTTTACATCTTTAAAGAGATAGGTAACTATGAAAATGAATACCCAAAACATCAAAAGAATATGACTCAAAATAATATAAGGGATTGGGGTTAAGATTATGATATTAATACACCTGAAGTGGAATCAATAAAGTTCTTATAGATTTGGATTCATGAATTATGTTATAAAAGTATTTAACCAATTTTATTTTGGTTATAATAATTATGAATCATATAAGGATTGTGTTAATTTTGGAAGCATATATGTATTAATGTAAGATTAACTTAAGAGTTATGGACACCATTGTGGGTTATGAGTTTAAAGTTGATAATACTTTTAATGTCTTAAACACCACCATTTGAGGTTTCATGTGGTAGAAGTTTATCAAAATTAAGGATATTTTCTGATACTTTTATGTAAATAAAACCCATTATTTTAGTATATTTTTTAGTGAATAATTTATCTAAGTAAGAAAGAATTTTCATGTTATAGACATAATATTAAAGGTATTGATAACCATAAGGGTTAATATGATCATTAATGTTAAGGTAATAATAGTCTATTTAAATGTTTTGATTTTGTAAAAATAATAATTCATATATGAAAACATTGTGGTTAAAAAGTGATTTGATTACCAATTTTATTTTTGAGGATACCCATCATATTTCTGAATTTTGTTTATGAATTATATTAATATGGCTTTAGAAAAGGATAAGCCACATGTCAGGTGATAACCCCTCACATTCGTTATGGCTGTGGGGCTTAAACCCATAACAGAAGGGTGATAAGGGTGAAACTCATAACACCATCCTACATAATGTAATTATTGGTATGGAATTATTTTTAATTAAATTATTTGATGTACATTTACTTTTGATATGGATTAATTTAAATTTTATGTGTTACTGTTGAGGTTTAAAGATTAATGAATTGTTTTAGACAAGTTGTGCTAACCATTTTGGTTTTCGCAAATGTTTAGGTATATATAGAAATGATTTTCACTCTTTTGTGGAAATTATTATTTATTAAAATTTAATTATAGTGATTAAGGAATAAAAAATTCATCTTGGATATTCATTTCTTAGAGTAATAAGTGAAGTAGAAGTTGATCTAAGAACAACCAAAAGATAAAATTATATTTATGAAATTAAAAGATGTTATGTAAGTATATTTTTTGGTTTTCTTATCATGATAGTAAAATAATACATCAACTCTAAGTAAGGGATCTTGAATTGAAAATTTTATTCTATTACCCTAATTTAAATCATATATTTATGTTTTTATGGTAGATCATTTACTTTCTTATGATCAATGATCTCTATCACTCTCTATAATTATTTACACTTTTCTTCTTTGTCTATATTTTCACTTGCCAAAAATATTTTTATACATGTATTCATGGTTATGTGTTATTTTTATATGACCTTCAATTTTCCCTTTCTATCTTATTCAGAGGAATAGTTATTAACCTTTTTTTACAATGAGAGTTTTCAATAGGGGTTAGACTTATGATAATTAAAATAGAACTGAGAGGGAATAATTTATTAATGGTGGTAGAATGTAACACCATGAGATTTTAAAATAATAAAATTGTGTTTGATATGTCACATGCTATACTAAACTTAAAAAAACTGAAAAATATATTTCATTAAATTTATTCTTTTCGACATCTTACAATTTATGAAACCCCTAGTCTAAATGAACTATAATATAATATTTCATTATAACCTAGTTATTAAATTAGAGGGTATTAATACGACTCAATAAATTTTTAATTTTTTTTGTTTATGATTGAATTAAATAAATTCAATGACTATATTTTTTTTTATAAATAAAATAATAATTATTTGAAAGAGAAGAAAATGTTTTCTGAAAATCTGTATTTTTCTAAATGGTCATGTCAACACGCTTTGCACAAATACTTTAAAATTATCTAAATAAAAATTTTAGAACATTTATTTTACAAAATTATTTTTTAATTCATCTCATCAAAATTATCTTAGATTTATTTTTTTATAATTTTATGATAATATTAATTTTTTGATGAATAATGAAAAATACAGATTTTTGCTGAAAACTAATTTTTTATTTAAAGAATTTAAAATTTAAATTTTTATTTAAAATTGTTTTACAAGTGAGATTAGTTCAATTATATTTTAACCAATATCATTAGGTTATTGAAATCAAATTTATTTTGATTTTTGATATTAAAAGTTTATATTCTTATGAGAATGTTCTCTTTGGAAAACCGCTTTTTCATTATGTATTTAGGATTAATTTTAAACTAAATTTTGACACTTAAGTGAATGGAATTTATAAAAATGGATTCCATATTTTTAATAATAATATTTAATATTATATAATAATTTAATCACAATTTTGTTTCATAATTAATAGTAAAAATGGAAAAAATTATTTACCGCGCTTAACGTTAAAGAGGGTTTACCGGGGGTTAAACTAAAAAGATAAAGGTTAAAATGAAATATAAACTTGTAAATTTTTTATTTTATGGAAATATTTTGAACTTATATAATCCAGGGTTCATGAATGATCCATTTTGGATCTTTTTGGCACGTGAAAAATTTGGGTATTACTTTTCCTTCTAGAAATTTCACGTGTGTGCTCTCTGATACTTATAAAAGGAAACCCTCTCTGCTCTCTTACTCACACTCCCAAAGCCATTATGTTCATAAAATACCTACAAAAATATATTTATTACATATATATACTAATAATATAATACTTTTTTTCATCAAAAATATAATATAGGAATGATTTAGGTATAACCCTAAATAGGTTTTTTAAAGAATAGGCAAAGTTCCTAACCATGTGTTTTTATTTTACTTCTTATTATAACTCCCTAAAATATTATTAAAATAAGATAAAATAATAATATAAGTATATAATATAAAATTATATTTTATTATGTTAATTTAATAAACTATATTCATCTACTCTTCCTTCAAATGGGAAACAAAGCCATTGATCATGTGTTTGGAGGACTATCACCTCACGAAGCGATGTAATTCGTTTTCCATCACAACATCTCACAGATAGATATAATGATTGATTTAGTAAATTTATATGATATTTATGAATTTAATATAATTATATAATTATAATATCATATATTACTTCTTACCATACAATTCGTTAGAAAACAATAACTCCACTCATGCGTATGTGTGGACTCTCAGCTACAGGTAACGATGTGAAATGTTTTTCAATTTAATTTTTTAGGGATTGATATATGGATATATTTATGAATAGAAAATGTATATTTGATATAATAATGGTTCTTTAATCGTTAAAAATCATTTACCTTTTTTTAAGCTATGTATGTTGGAAAAATAGAAATAACATTCATGCATACATACCACCTACCTTCTCCCTGAAGGTGTAACAAATTTTCCCATATCTAAATTTTATGGACTAGTATAAACAATTATATAATGATTATATATTATATTTAAATTATTCATAAAATATTTTATATTATTTAACCATTATAAAATTAAAAGTATAGATACTACTGAACCAAAACATACATGAAAAACAAAGTAATTATTACCCGAAATAGTGATTTTAACAAAGAATTGTTAATAAATGGGTCACAAAATGATATAATTAAATAATATATGGTCTAAAATATATGATTATGTTTTTAAATATATTTATAATAAATATATATTTATTAAATAGTAGGTATGAACAAGTATGAAGGAAATCAGAACCGAGATAAGGGTTTCTCATCTCACTTTTACTTCCATGAGATGTTTTTGTGTGGTGTATATACTACCCCTTTTATATGTCATATAATAAATACCTTTATATTTATTTTATTTAATTTTTTATTTAAATTTATTTATTTCATAGGGATTATGAATTTTGAAGATACCAAAGTGGTACAGGTTTATGTTATAATCCCATTTTTTATCGGAATTGTTCATGATTATGTTTTTGATGACGAAATATTATGATCTATATTTGAATAAACACATGAATTTTATTCTACTATTATTATTTATATAGAATAAATTTTTCCTCACATTTTCTTCTATTTAAGAACCAAAGAGACCAAAATAAATGTTTTAGAGAAAACCAACCTCATTTTTCTCTACACTCGAAAACAATTTTTCTTCCATATTCATGTTTTATAAATTTTTTTTAATAATGTTTTAGAATTAATAAAATTATTTATTAGATAAAATTTTACCAACATTTGAATTTTAAAAAAAGGTTTGAAAGGAATATTTTTTTTGTTTTTCAAATGAGTCACTTCTTAACATTTTTACAACATCGTAAAATGAATGTTTTTTAAACTTACACAGTGTATACAGATTTACCCACCATCATGAATACTAATTAATTTTATGTTTTATTTAAAATTATACAAAGATATTTTTTATAAATTTTTTCTTAATATTTTGTCAATTTTTTGTTTTTGGAAGTAATTTTCAAAGTGAAGAGGATATTTTCTTCAATAATGTTTTAATGTATTTTTTATATTATTTTTATTCATCAATGAGAAAAACCCTTATTTAACTTATTTACTATTAGTAATATGTTGTAATGATACCATAATTATTATATATTTGGATTATTTATGATTAGTTTGATTGAGGATAAACTATTTTAATATTATTCACAATATTACTCTAAATTGTTTATGATTTTTTATTAATTAAGGAAAGTATTAACATTTCATTTTCTAGTTTTTAAATTTGAATATTTATTTTTATTATGCTTCACCCGTTTAACAATACGAATGAATTGGAAATTATAAGTGACAAGAGAGGCCTTCTATATACCCTTGGTGTATCGGTAGGTCTCATGAGACAAAATAGGTTGGGTATTTGGCCGAGGTCTTACCCATTTATGTAATATGTCTTGGAGAAAGACATTGATGATATGATTATATTTTATGGTATTGTAAATTACCCAATTATGATATTATTTATTGATTTTCTATGAGATTATTTTATTATTTAAAATATCCATGGTTAAGTTTCAAGATCATGTGATTATTTATGTTGTATTAGTTGATAATCATTTATTCCTTCCATATTATGCTCGAGTAATTGACTGAATAACATTTGTTTCAATTATTTAACTTTCCATGTTGATTATGTATTATTTGTTTATGATAGATTCCTTTGTACTCATTACCATACTAAAAATCATATCTCACCCCTTTTTTTGTTTTCTTTCCCCTGGATTCTAGGATGTGTTTTATGTTTGATATGAATGTAATGCCCATAAATCTAAAGTCGGGACATTGTATTTGATAGCATGTATGACATGAAACAAAAAGAGCATATGGGAATATAATCTTCCAATAATTTACAATAAAATTAATATTTTAAATATATTTGATATATTCTATATAATAAAATGCATGCAACACTGAGTTATCTTGCATTACATGCAAGAATGAGTTTTACCAAAAAACAATATATTTTTAAAATATATTTATTTAATATAATAAGATATACAATAGCTATTAAATTAGAGGTTATGAATAAGATTAAATAACTTATTAATATATTTGGTTTAAAAAAATTTAAAATTAATTAATTGGTTAGAAATTAATTCGAAATGAATATAAGAACCAATTGAATATAAAAAGAGTATTTGTATTAAAAACTATTTTTTTGATCGCAAAGGTTTTTTATCGTAAGAAATTAAATTAATCACAATTATTCAGTGATATTAATGTAATATATATGTTTTATATCTAATAAAATATTTTTTATATTCATCCAATTTCTTTTATAGACATAAGTTAAGAACAAATCCAATTTTACGCATAAAATACTATTTTTTTATTAACCCACTTTTACGGAATTTTAATAGAAAACATATATTAAATCTATTTTTTGGAATTTTTATAAATATAATATATAAAAATAAACTTAATATTTGAATTTTAAACATAAAAATTTTGTTAGTGTGAATATTTATAATTTTTCTATGAATATTCATTTAATGGATAAATGACTAATACTAAAATTTAATTCGAAATTATTTTCATATAATTTATTTATAAGGTTAAATAATATTTTAATTTGTTTTTAAAGTATAATTAGATAAATTTTTTACAAATTAATCTAATTTGTATCATTGGAATCAATTTAACTTTGAAATTGAATATAAAAACCCATAAAACTTTTGGATGTTTTTACTTTAAAAATCAACATTATCATCCCATCCCAAGAATTAAATTTAAATAAATTTATGCCTCTTCTATGAGAAAAATTTGGTAAAATTGATTCAATATTTGGAATTAGAATAATTTATAATTTATAATTTTGTAAAATTAGATTTTGACCAAAAAAATTAATGAAATTAATTAAAATTAATTACATTGATTAAGGTGAAATTAATCTTAACAAGGGAATGAAACATAAAATTAAGGGAAAAATGACATATAAACTTTTCCAAAAGACACTGGATGGAAACTAGTTCTAGGCATAAAACTAAAACAGTTTGAAACAATTTGGCCCATAAATAAAGGAAAAATAAATAAATATAAACTGAACAAGACAGATAAACACTAGCAGCCGAAATAAAATAAAGTTTCATGTCTAAACATACCTTGAAGTGACATTGTGGGTCACCACCAAAAAAAGAACCATGGTCACTCCAAGAGAGATCCAAAACTAGAGGAACTTAAACTGAAAATATAGAGTTGGCATGAGGACAGAGATGCTTAGTAGAAATGGAAAAGAACAACAATGACCTATGAACTAAACATTAAAAAAACCCAAATCATGATAGTTTGAAAACAAGCCGTAATAAAATAATGTTTTTCATTATTTTCAAATAAATTAACAAGTTTTCATTTTCAATAAAATAATTTATCTTCCACTACATTTTAAAAATATATTTAAACCATGAATTAACATTTCAAAATGAAAGGAAAGCAATTTAAATTAAAATATGGCTTTCAAAAAAGTGGTATCAATCATAAAACAACTAAAATAAAAATCACATCATAGGAACCATATCATAAGTGAGCACCATGGTCAATATCTATAGGTAACTAGAATAATGGAACCCTATGTCGTATCTTAGTGAAACATGGCTTTGAAACTATGACCATCAACATTCTCATGCACGAGACCCTAGTAGGGGACACCACTATAACCTAGTGTTCTCCAATAATCATAGTTTAGTTAGTGTTGTTAGCATCAATTCTGCTAGATAAAATCGGGATGAGCCACTTCAATATCATCTAGCTTACTAGTCCTAGTCCACCTACTTAGATACCCCATACTTCCCATTCTCTCTATTTCAAGTGGTGGTGAGTTTTCATCAAACTAAAAAAAAGAAAATATCATTTTATTTATTCAAAAAATACATTCACCCTCTCAACACTGATCTCCCTCCTTGAAAAAATCCTCTTTTTTTCCGTTACACAAAAATTCACAAGACTCTTTTCTAGGCACATATAATAATTCACACATTCAACAACACATAATTTTTATAAAATAAGGGGGAATGAATCAAAAGGGGTTTTCATTTTTCAAAAACCATTCTTAATGTTCCAAACGGGCCTCATTAATTTGCAAGGAATATTTTTATTTTAGAAAATCATAATCACTCGACACTTTCCAAAACCTTTTGAAATCCCAATTAAATAACCAGGGAATCGAACTTTTAAAAAAATACCTTGAAAACTTTCTTGAAACAGATAAAAAATTTTAAGAAAGGAAAAATACCAATTTTCCACAAATTAATACCAAAACCCATGGATTTTTCCAAACTAAACCTACACATGATATTTCCACATTTTAAAATCACACACTAACGCATCTTCATTCAATGAAACTTCCACAACTAATATGCACAAATCAAACACCTTTGGAAATACAAAGCACATGCCTAAAACCATTTTAGAAAATGATTTTAAGAATTTAAAATTTAAATCATTCTAATGAAAGATTGGCATCACACTTAAATAAAGACTACAGATTTCAAAACTTAAAAGCGAACCATAAAATATAAAGGGAAGTCCATCACAAAGCATCAACATAAATTTTCATAGAATTTATATACTAATTAATATTAAAATCACTTTTTAAAATTCTCTAGAAATTTTGGAATTCAAATTAAAGGCATAGGCATAGGGGACCTTCCTCAAACATGTTGCTATTTGTCAATGACCACTCGAACCAAAACTTTTCACTTACATGCACATGAATTTATACATATATATAAATAACCCGTGCTGTATTGCACATACTCCCCATGCTATAAATAAATATATACATAGAGGGAACACACACACACACACTGATATATATATATATATATTCCTTACCTATGCATGTAAATATAGTCGTTCTTAATACCCATAGCTTGAAACCACATAAATAAGAACCAAGACCATTTTTAAAAATTACCAACATCTCAAAAGTCAACAAAATCCCTAAATTAAAATTAAACTAAAGTGAAAAAATTTAAAACCCTTACCAAATATAATGGTGGGCGGACCAAAACTATCTGAAATGCATTTCCTTTGGTAGAGGTCACTTAATCATACCCGAAGGAGGCCCGAAGGACCCATCACACACCTTATTGAGGAGAGAAACACCAAAAATCAGCTCACTGAAAATCCTAGGGTTTGAACAATACCTATAAAACCCATGAAATCAATTAAAACTACAATATAGGGGAAGGGGAAGTAAGAGGAAACTCATTGGAGGGAACCACATTCCAAAACAGTGGAAGAAACACTCATTAGGGGGAGGTTGCAGCTCACCGAAGAGGAGGAGCACCATCGAGTTCTAGCGGAGGCGGGTCACGCACGAGTAGGGAGGATACGTGAGGAAAGGCTGTCGAAGGAGGAGGGGGGTTACAAATTCAGGATGAGGGTATTGTGCTAAAGGAGAGGAGGTGAACTATGAGGGAGGGTGGTGAACCTAGGGAGGAGAGGGGGAGGGGTTGCACTACGAGGGAGTAAGGAAAGGGAGGGGAAGACCTCGTGGGATTCCCAAAAAGAAAAGAAAAGAAAACTAAATAATTATAATGATAATATTGTTGTTTTTATTATTAAATATTCTCTTAATTTTCATTTATTTTTCTTAATTATTTTTCATTTAATTGGTTTTCTATTTTTTTAATCACAGGGAAGGTTGCATGGTCAGCCAGACCGTGCACACCCAACTGAAACGAAGGGGCATACGCACGAGCCAGTCAAATGGTTACCAAGACAAGCACCAACTGTGTTGGATGCCTTTTCCAGGTTCCTATAACCGAAAGGAATGGTTTCTACATGGTTTCCCAAACCATGTGCGAACCATGCGTAGGCAAAAAACTCACCAAAAATTCCAAAATTCAAAATTTTTACTCAGGAATCAACCCGAACTTCAACTAAAAAAATCCAATATCAAGGAGAGAATAAAATAAAGAAGTTTCCAATTTTGAAGTGTGAAAATTATCCCCAGCACATACACTTTCTAACCATAGAAAGTCACCTAGACAGATGAGGAATCAAACTCATGTTCGTAACTGAACGAGTCCAAAGAAATCATGAAATAACAAAATCTGTGTGAATTTCCACTCTACCAGTTACATCAGACAATATCTAAGAGAGATTAAAATGAGAAGATACATAAGGAAACGAGGATGGTTCCCCCCACCATAAGAACCCGACTTGAATATAAAACATTGAGACTACCTGTACGAGCTAACTCTAGAACCACCAACACGAACCAACCCACAAACTCTCTGTATAGAGAAAACCACCACCACATGGGGTCCCTAATGAAAAAACCAAAACTGAATGGAGAACCAAACCCCTATTTATTGTTTCTTAAGACACATACATCTCCAAAATGAGAACACACCAAACCTAGAACAAAAAATGGTTCAAAAAGGCCACCATACTAGGTTAGAAAATCATCTCGAGACTCTCATCCGCATGGAGACATCCTTCTAATGGTTTTCATCCACAAAGCACAACCACTATAATTACAAGAAAATGAGACTACCAATCCTTCTTGTAACCATATAAGAGATTTTAAGAACTGTGAAATGTAAAGTAGAGTAAATTTTAGAACACATAAGACTACAATAGATAAACATAAACAGATCCCATTCTAGCACTGCAGACAAAAGCTAGACCAAGGTCCTCTACTCCCAATTTTTTTTGACTGTGTAAAAATATTCACTATAGGACCTATGGATAGAGCTTGGATGTCTTGAAGCATATGGTTACCCATAGTTAAGAACTAGAAATATCAACTAGAACTTATACTTCAGTAGTACGACTCGCCGAAGCCCTTCAAATAATCCGAGTGACCACATTGATCAAAAAATATTTTCCTCTATGAACGAAACATTATTTTATTTTCAACTAACAATGGTTGGAGACTAAAGAAGAAGACTCGAGTTTGGTCCTAGGTAAAGTAAGGATCTGACTCCACCACTCAAATTCAGATTTTGGTTAGAGTTATCAATGAAAATACTTTGAGAAACACACATTTGGAATTTCCTATAAAACTCTAACCACCTCAGTTTTGACATGTTCCGACAAAAAATGATGACCAACACCAATTTCAAAAATTGAAAATCACCCCAAACACAAAGAAAGGAATTAGAGAGGCCAACTTTACACTCATCACTGGGGATTTTACAGAGCATAATCAAAATCACGAGGCATAAATCCCAATCAAAACTCATCACAAACCACAATCCCACACTTCAATCACAAATCAAAACTAAAACTCAAATCACCATTTCAACACCATTTTTAGCATTTAAAAACCAAAATTCTATAAAAAAGGATACCAAACATGAGAAGAAAACATTAAACAATTTATAACTTTTCAAAAAATTGAAATCCCCCTTTTTGAAATCCATTTTTCTGCAAAAAAACAATTTAAACTCCCACCACTGGTACTCTATAAAATATTACATATGTAAATACTTGTTTTATATCTAGAAAAAATCCACACATACCACTAAATATCTGCTCACCACATGTGTACATTCATATATGTGATCATTCATGGAAATACCAAGGATCAATTCAAAACATTTCTCATTTTCCAAAACATATAATTCATCTTAAATCCCTAATTCCCCATAAAATTCAATTTCACCTTCCAAAAAGTGTTTCCAAAATCCCAAAAAAATTCTAACACTCCTTCATTTTTTCCCTTTGAAACCACACATTATATTAAAAGAAAAAAAATTCCATCTCAACAACCATTTTTATACTAAAAAAACCACATTCCCTTTTGGAAAACCCTTTCACTAAAAACCATTTTCATTTTTTAGATCCACTCACACCAACCAAAATGAAGGCCAAACATAACTCACATCAAAATTTTAAAAAATAAAGAAGTAGTGGCTATGCCAACCTGGAAAATGGCTTGATAGACAATGATCTAAGTGAGAATCAATGACAGATTGTATCTTGAACTATGTACTCAGGATGTACATGGGTTTCTTCTCCTTCAAATATCATTATATAATACCAACTCACTCCCTTTGTCATCCCTTATCCAACCAAATCAAACAAAATAAAATTTTAAATCCTTTAATACCCTTGGAAACTCGAGGTTCAGGATGGAAAAGGGTTTATGGTGTTATTCCCACACCTACCTCTCGAGTCTTGAAAATCCTAATCTCCAAGCTACCTGATACCCTAAATAATAAGTGTGTTCCCGATCTACACAGGCTAGCAACTAGTGCCAATAATCAAACTAAAACAGTTGAGAATGATTTGGACCATATACAAAGGAAAAATAAATAAATGTAAACTAAAATATAAATAAAAATAATAGAAGTAGAAAAAAAATAAAGTTGAACAGCTAAACATACCACCAAGTGACCTCTTGAGTCACCACCAAACATAGAACTATGCTCAATCCAAGAGAGATACCAAACTAGAGGAACCTAAAACTGAAAATATAGAGTAGGCATGAGCACCAAGATGCTCAGTAGGAATTCCAAATAACAACAATGTCCTAATACCTTACCTTTAAAAGAAACAAAAATCATGATAGTTTGAAAATAAAACATAAGCCTTAGCTCGGTTGGTGAGGACTCTGTAAGTGCATCTAAGCGACGAGAGATCAAATCCAGGCGGAGGTAGAATTTCTAGGGCACTGTAGTAGTTTTGTAGCAGTACTGTAGTATGAACTGTGCAGTACTATAGCAGGTACTATAGCGGGAACTATAGCAGGCACTGTTTGTCACTGTAGCAGCTGGGAATATGCCCCCGTTTTGGCCTTCGGGCCACCGATTTGGTCCATGAGTCCTTCAAGGCCTTCGAGCACCCAGGCTATTAGGTTAGTAAGGCCTTAGGGCCACCTCAATGCCTTCGGGACACCTTAAGTGCAGATGTAAATCAGAAAACCTACAAGGAACAAGATCTACAAGGAGGATGAGTAAGGATATTTCACCACAGCAGAAGCTAAACAGATTGCAAGAATGAGAAGGTATAACACCTAACATCGGGACAGGCTTGTGCATGCACAGGAATGCCTAGCCGAACATCCATGAGAAGTGGAGAGCTGATTTCACGATGAAGATGTTGGGGAGGAGTAGTTCCAAGTAGTTAGTCTGGGTTTTATGTAATGTTTGAGCCTATGAGCAATTAATTCCTCTAAGGCCTACGGGCCATGTAATACTTTAGCCTATGGGCCTTGTAAGGGTTCCACCTCACCCCTTGAAAGGTGGATTATCAAAATCAATAAAAAATGAAGGCCTTTGGGCCATTGGAGGATGATAGTTTGAAAATAAGACATAATAAAATAATGTTTTGAATTATTTTTAAATCATGTAACATGTTTTCATATTCAATAAAATTATTTCTCTTCCACTACATTTTCAAAATAGATTTCAAACATGAATTAACATTTCAAAATGAAAGGAAAACAATTTAAATTATAATATGGTTTTTAAAAAAGAGAGATCGAGCATGAAATAATTGAAATGAAAATCACATAACAAGCACCATATCATAAGCAAGCACCATGGTCAATCCCTATAGGTAACTAACACAATGTGACCCTAGGAACCTCGTACCTTGGTGAAACATGGTGTAGAAACCATGACCATCTGCATTATCATGCACGATACACTAGTAGTGGACACCCCTATAACCTAGTGGTGTCCAATCATCATAGTTTAGTTAGTGTTTTAAGCTTCAATATAGCTAGAAAAAATCAGGATGAACCACTTCCATATCATCTAGAGTGCTAGTCCTAGTCCTCCAACCTAGATACCAAAGCCTTCCCATGTGATTTATTTAAAGTTTTGGTGAGTTTTTATCAAACTAAAAAACATGAACATATCATTTTCTTTATTCAAAAACATATTCAACCTCTCAACAGAGATCTCACTCCTTGATCACATGCCCCCCTTTTTCTTCACACAAAAAATGCACAAGCCTCTTTAATAGGCACATATCACAATTCACAAATTCAACATACACATAATTTTTCTAAAACAAGGGGGAATGACTTAATAGGGGTTTTCCTTTTTTACAAACCATTCTTATAGTTCCAAATGGGCCTCATTACTTTGCAAGTAATATTTTCATTTTAGAAACGCATAATCGATTAAAACATTACAAAACAATTTGAAAGCCCAATTAAACAACCAAGGAACCACACATTTAGAAACTAACTTGAAACCATGATTTAAATAAAGAAAACATTTTAAGAAAGGAACAATACCAATTAAACTCAAATTCAAACCAAAACCCATGCATTTTTCCAAACCAACCTATGAAATTTCCCCTTTTTAGAATCACAGTCTAACTCATCTTCATTCAATTAAACTTCCATAACTAATATTCACACATAAAACTTCGTGGGAAATACCAACCACATGCCCAAAACTATTTTAGAAATTGATTTTAAGCATTTATAGTGTCAATCATTCTAAAGAAAGCATGGAATTACATCTAAATAAAGACTACACATTTAAAAAATTAAAAGAGAACCATAAAAAATAAATGGAAGTCCAACACTAAGCATATACATAACTTTTCATAGCGTTTATATACTAGTTAATATTAAAATGAATTTTTAAAACACAAAAGAAATTATGGAATTCAAATTAAAGGCATGGGAATTGGGGAACTACCTCAAGAATGTCGTTACTTGTCGACGACCACTTGAATAAAAACTTTGTACTTACCCACAAATTCTTTATACATATATATAAATAACCCAAGTTGAATCAAACATATTACCCATGCCATGAGGGAATATTTACAAAGAGGGTATATATATATGCCTTACCTATACATGTACATATAGACATTCTTGACACCTGCAGCTCGAAACCACATCAACAAGACCCAAAGGACTCTATAAAAATTACTAGCAACTCAAAAACCCACAAAAACCCTAAAATAAAATTAAAATAAAGTGAAAGAATTGAAAAAACTTACCAAATATAATGGGGGGCAGACATAAATAGTTCGAAATGCATCGCCTTCAGTGGAGAACAATGAATCACTCCTAAAGGAGGTATGAAAGACCCATCACAGACCTTATTGAGGATAGATACCCAAAAAATAATCTCTCCAGAAAACCTAGGTTTTGGTCAATCCTTACACACCCCATGAAATCAAAGAAACCCAAAAAATAGGGGAAGAGAAGGAAGAAGACACTCACCAGTGGGAACCACATGCCAAGCCAGAGGAAGAAACGCTCGCTGGAGAGAGGGAGTGGCTCACTGAAGAGGAGAAATTCCATTGAATTCTAGATGAGGCGGGTCATGTGCGAGAATAGAGGCCATATGAGGGAAGGCTGTCAAAGGAGGAGCGGGGTGCAGTCATTAAAGGAGGGTGGCGCGCTGAAGGATAAGATGTGTGTCGTGAGGGAGAGTGGTGAGCATCGAGATTAGTGGGGAGGGGGTGCACCGTTAGGGAGAGGGGAAAGGGAGGGGAAGCCCTATAGGGTTTACCAGAAAATAAAGAAAAGAAATCTAAATAATAATAATAATAATAATAAATCATATTATTATTATTATTAAACATTCACTTAATTTTATTTTATTTTTATTATTTAGTTTTCATTGATTTTTTTCTATTTTTTTAATCATAGGGAAAGATGAATGGTTTGGACACATAGTTTACCAGACCATGTGCCAACCATATGAACTCTTCTGGAATGAATGGGAATATGCACATGTTGGCCACACAGTTACCAAACTGTGCACCAACCATGTCGGATGCTTCTGCCTAGTTCCTAGAACTGAAATGCATGGTTGCTGTACAGTTTCCAAAACCGTGCACTGGGAAAAAACTCACCTGAGAATTAAAAAATTCAAAATTTTTACTTGGGATCAACCAAAAACTGAAAGAAAAAGATTCAAGATCAAGGAGAGAATAAAATAAAAATGTGTCCACGGTCAGGGTGTGAAAATCCTCTCCTTCAACTTTCTTAAACCTTTAAATCCACTTTTTCTTGACCATGATTTGACCAAATATCTCACCAGCATCCCTACACTCACCCTATAAGCCTCACATCAGTCAGAAATAAATTCATTTAATCTCTTTTGTACAAACAAAAAGGAGTTACCTGATTAAGAGGTAACATCCTTCCCTAATCTCTTTAGTTTTATTTCCATTCTCCACCCCGTAGAATATTCTAATTTCATGATTACAAAAAAAATAGTATAATCAATATAAGATTATGTTTTTATATTAGGGGTTCAACCTAAAATTACAAACAATCCCATCTAATTGGCAACAGACATACTATTTATGTGAACAATGAATTACCACCTCATGAAATAATGATTGTTTGTTATTCCTTTACCGCCTATCAGGGTGGTCATTATGAGAAACAATCTATTTATATATGTTTAATATGATATTTATAATGAATTTATACTTCTTAAATTCTTTTATGACTCATATATTTAATTCTCTCCATTTTGTGGGAATACGATAACATCATTTGTGGAAGTGTGGACTACCACTTCCTAAAAGAGATGTGATTCGTTCAAACGATACACGGAATGTATAAAGTATGATTTTAATTAAAAATATATGACATATACAACATATTTAGGATATTCATGACATAATTACCTTTCTAGAAATTATATATATATATATATATATATCATTTTTTATTACCCTTTCACACACTTAAAAAGTGATTATGTCATTCGTGGTGGTGTGGACTACCACCTCTTTGATGTGATGTGATTCCTTTTACATCACATGAATTATATATATAAGTATATATGATTAAATAATTTTTTATTTATAATATAATGATAATTCTTGAAATATATTATGCTACTTACCTTCTTTTTATAACGATCATTGAACAATGGGAACATTACTCATATATACTCACAACCTACCATCTCCATGATTGTAACATTGATTATTTTTTCATAACCATATTTAATGATTGTTTTTAAAAGTATAATTTATGCATAAATATGATTAATATTTCATGATTATTATTCTGGATATGTTTATTTAATTTCTTCTTTTGTAATGACCTGTGAATTCTAACTGTCTTGAGAGTACAACAAGTTATTAGTTGGCCTTAAGCGAAATCTCCAAGATGCCAAAGGAAGAAAATAAATGATGAAGGGTTATAAAATAAAGTAGGGGACGATTTAAACTTTAATAATAAAATCATTAACTCAACAATAAATTTCCAAATATCCCACTAAATGATGCATGAACAATAAAAAACAATTCAACTACTCTATTCATATTAAAACAACTTCAATTTGCGCAATGGTATAAGTTAAAGAAACTATAAAATTAAATAGATAAAAGAGAAATAAAGACTCTAATAAGACCATAAAAATAGATTATCCACTATCTTTATGCTTCAAGATCACCTAACAACCCAATTATCACAAAGTGGTGCTAAAAACATGCGATACGTTACCTTTACCCATGACCTGAAAGATAGAATCAGAAAAAAGCCCAAATGTTCCAAAGCAGGGGTGACTATAAAACTGAGTATTATTTCCACAATGAATTCTCTAATCATTCCACTAGGATATAAGTATTAGAAACATTTATATAAAATATTATATATAAAACAATTTCTCAAAACAGTTTGTAACTAAATATAAAAATGTTTCAAAAAACATTGCGACCAAAAGTACCCAAGTGCTATCAAAACTAATTTTATAGCTATTTATCATTCCATAAAATTACTAATAAATCTATAATACCATATCAAAATATCTTTTTGGCATACTCAAACTATTCCACATGTTTATACTATCACACAAGCATGGTTCGTTATGAGAGTTTCATACTAATGAGCAGTTTCTCATTGATCTACCAATTCATCCCATGGTAATTATATCCCATGTTCCATTTACCCTTTGGAACCAAGAACATGGTAATATTTCAGCCAAGCCCCGTATATGAAATATTAAATCACACACCAATATTCCCAAGCATCATGCCAAACCACCTTTTCAAAAAACTACCTTTTTATTGAAAACCATTTTCCATCAAAACCATATATAAGAGAAAATATTTCAAAAAGACTACATTTTTATTGAAAAACCCATTAAAAAAAACCATTTAGATATTCTATAAAATCCATAATTTAAAATTACTAATTTAAATTCAAGAAAATATATTTTTTTTCATAATAATTCAATGAGATTACACAATTTCACAAAAACATTAAATCATCACTAAGGAAGATTTATTCCATGAATTGAACCAATATTTAACAATAAATTTCATTATATTAAATAAATTTGAAACTAATCAAAACAATTATAGAATTAGGAGATGATATTAAAGCCACCTACCTCGAAGGTTTTGACGAAACTCTACAATGAAAAAAGAACGCACAAGAAGTCGGGTCGATTCTCTAAGAAACAACCATAGATCTCTTCTCCTCACAAGATCAAGAAAAAAAACTTATTTAGAATTTAAAATATTGGATCTACCACTAACATTCATATATCTAAGAAAATATGAAGAGAATATAAGAATATCTAAATAGATCTAAGGAAGCGTGAGAGGAACGAGGAAGAATGAAGACATACATCATGAATCAGGATCAAGATTCCAAGAAACCAGATTAGATCTCCACCCCTATCAAGAAAAAGACCAGATATATATTTATTTGATGTTAAACATCATAGATATACCCATAATGGTTGTAGATCTAGGAAAACTAGAAGATAGGAGAAGAAGACCTAATAAAACGAGGCAAAAGAGTGAAGATTGGGCACTTACCATGAGAATCAGGCTTTTAAACCCCAAGGGAGGGATTTTATTTGGATCTAAATAATTTGGGAAAGGTTCTCCAGCATTAAATGGAGTGAAATATCAAGTTAGGTCCATTTTAAAACCAAAACATGTGAATTAGAGAAAAAATGAGCAAGTTCTTAAAAAATACCCTCTAGTTTTTGACTCTACGCATGGTTAGACTACACGGTTAGACAAACTGTGTGATAAATATGTGTTAGATACTACTTTAAGGAAACCCTTACATGACCTCTTTACATAGTATCCCTAACCATGTATAAACCATGTCAAAGATACGACCTCAAAACTACAACTTCACACAGTTTCTCCTAGGATATCCCCACGGTTTAGATAAATAGTGCACAACACGTGCACATCTACTTTAGCCCCAAAAACCTGTTTATTGTTCAACAAAATATCAAATAATTCACCCTTAAACTTTATAAACATGAAAAGTCTCAGGTAAGGGTTACATTCTAGAAACTGAGCGTACTACATTCCCCCCACCATTGGTCTTTTTGTCCTCATAAAGTAGAAATCCATTGCTACTCTAAAAGAGTTCCAACCATTGTTCTTTAATTTCCTTCTCAAGTTCCTAAGTATATTCTGTAATCTTAAAATGTTTCTATTAAACTCGCACTAGACTGAAGCTTTTTCCATGGAACACTTTGTATTGCCTATCCATAATCCATACCTGGATATGTACCAATGAAGCATCTGGCTCTAGGTCATCATGATCCCATCTGATCACATGGTCAGTATTAGGATGATACTTTCTCAACCGAGATACATAAAACACATTATTTAATAAATTGAACCATGGTGGTAATACCAATCAATATTCCACCACTCTGACCTATTCTAGAATCTCAAAAGGGCCCATGTATTGAGTATATAACCTTCCCTTCTTCCCAAAGCGATGATGTCCAAGTAATGGAGATGTCCACAAGAACACATGATCACTTACTATAAAGGAAAAAATTTATTGATGATTATACTCATAAGATTTATGAGGACTCTGAGCAGTATCCATCCTCTTTCTAATTAACTGGATATTCTCCATTATTTCTTAGACAAGACTGGTCCCAACCAGTGAAGTATCACCTATTTCCACCCAGCATAGTGGTGAACAATTAGGACGCCTATAAAACACTTAAAACAGAGCCATATGTATCTAGTCCAGATAGATATGATTTTATGAGAACTCCACTAAGGGTACATGATCCTCCCATGAGCCACCAAAATCCATCACATAGGACTAAAACATTTCTTCCAACATTTGTGTCGTCTGCTCAGACTGGATGTCTGTCAGAGGATGATATTCAATGATCATAGTCAACTGAGTCCCAAGGGATTTCTATAAGGATTTCTAGAAATAATATGTGAACCTCAGATCTCTGTCTAACACGATTGAAAATGGTATGCCATGCCTCTTTACCACTTGTTGGATATATATTTTTGATAGATCCTCTACGATATGAGTTTCATGAATATGGATGAAATGGGCCAACTTGGTAAGATTATCTACCATCACCCATATGCCATCCTGTTTCTGGACCATTCTTGGGAGACCGGTAAAAGAATCCATAGCTATCTTCTCCCATTTTCACCCTACAATCGATGAAGACTCAACATGCCCATTGTTCTTTAATGCTCTGCTTTAACCTGATGACAAGTTAAGCACTGTGAGACGAACTCAACCACCTTCCTTTTCAGGTCGATCCACCAAAATTATGTCTTCAACGCCTTATACATCTTCTATGTTCCTAGATATACAACCCAACTCAAATGGTGGTAATCATGAAGGATTTGTTTCTAAAAATCCATAGGTACAACCATCCCATATCTAAAACACAAAACTAAAACCCCATCAAGTTTCCAGACCTCATAGGTCTCCACACTATTAAGTTTTGAAATCATAACCAAGAATTATTTATCAGATGTTTGGACCTCTTTGACCATAATTACCAATTCAAGAAAAAGAGTAGATGAAAATAAAACTGAAACATCACCTCATTCTTGATATTCCACATGCATGTCGGCTAGGACTGACATCAACTACCATTAATCTGATGATTATTTTTCCAACTGACCAGATTAATTTCTACTCAATGCATCCACCACCTAATTCCATTTTCCCAGTGAATACATCAAGTAAAAGTCAAACATCTGGAGATACTCCATACATCTACATTACCTCATATTTAAATCTCACTATGAGGAAATGTGTTTCAAGATTTTATGATCCATAAATAGATTCAATTTCTCACCAAATAGATAATGTATCCATGTCTTCAAAGCCTGGACGACCGTATATAACTCAAAATCTTGTGTTGGGTAATTCTTCTTATTCACCCTTAGCTTCCTTGTACCATAATCCATAACATGTTCTCCTTGTATGAGAACACAAACCAAACCCAATCCCAAAGCATCGTAGAAAACCACATACCCCTGTCTTGGATCTGAAAAAATCAAGATATGTGCCGATGTAAGAAAAAAATTTAGCTCCTAAAAAGACTTCTATAATTCCTTAGTCCATTGGAATGGAAAATTAATCTTTTTTAGATCTAGAATTGGTGATTCTAGTCATGAAAAGTCTAACAACAAGCATCATTAGTATCCAATAAGACCCAAAAAACATTGTATCTCAAAGAAATTCTTCAGTGGTTTCCCTAGGATAATAGATTTTATCTTTTCTAGAACCACTAAAATGCATTTTTCCAAAATCACATGGCCAAGAAATGAAACCACTTGTATCCAAAAATCACACTTAGATAATTTGGAACAGAAATGGTGATATGTCAAGATTTTCAACACTATTGAAAAGTATTTCTCATTTTCATCCCTTGTATTTGAATACACGAAGATGTTTTCCACAAACACCACAACAAAAGAATCCAGATATAGCTGAAATATCCGATTCATCAAAGCCATGAAGATCTCTAGTGCATTCATTATACCAAAAGGACTGGATACATATTCTAAGTGGCCATATGTTATTATAAAGGTTGTCTTCATAATATTTTCCTTCCGAACAAGAAATTGGTGATATCCTGACTGCAATTCAATTTTATAGAACCACTGAGATACCCTAAATTGATCAAGTATGTCATAAATGAATGGAAGTGTATGCTTGTTCTTTATCATAACTTGGTTAAGATTACAATAATCAACTAAAAAAGGAATAGTTACATATGATTTATTCACAAACAAGACTGGTGATGTCCATAGAGACATGATTGGACAAATGAAACCCTTGCTTTATAGATCGTAAGAATTCAATTTCAATCCCCTTAACTCTATTGGTTCTATCCAATAAGATGGAAGGGAAATAGGACTGGTCCCTGGAATGATATCTATCGTAAACTCCACTTCCTTTATAGGTGGTAACCCTAAGAAGTTATAGGGAAAGACATCTGGAAATTGATCCACAAGAACTAGAAAAATATCTTCATCGATCTCTTCCATTGATTCCAAAGTAAAATCTTCTAACTAATAAGAGATCATCCCCACTATTTGTGCCGGAAAGGTTATTGCACCTTTATTTACAACCCTCTCTTCTCTGAAGAGATGCTCGATGTCATCCTTAGTTAAGAAACTAATTGTTCTCCAATAATAGTTGATGTGATCCTTGAATGTTTTCAACCAATCCATACTAAGGATTTCATCATAGACGTCCATATCCAACTTCAAGAAGTCCCATTTCACTTTAGCTCCATCAACAGTTATAGCACGCACTCTACAAAAAAAACTCTTGACTCACTCTTTCACCGAGAGGAGTTTGTAGTTTTTACACTCTAGTTTTAAACATAGAGGTTCAAAAAAATTAGAAGAAATAAAGGAATGTGATGAAATAGTATCAAAAAACACTTACAAAAAGGTAAAATAAAAAATAATCATACCTCTCACTTAGATGGTCCAACCTAATCATAGATAATCATTTACTCAGATCCATACAATTTATTTGCCACTACAATATGATCTTTATTCCCTTTATGTGATTTCCCTTTCTAAAGAGTCATTATATTTCGAGAATCACCATGGATATCTCTTCTCTGTTGATGAATCTGATTCTACTATCCTAATCTTGTCGAGGCCTACGATTCTTGCGACACCTGAGAAGTTTCTCAAGCACAAAAAAAGTGCTAAGGTGTCCCATATTTTTTCAATAATGGAATTCTATTGGTGATGTTGTACACTCCAAATTAATGTGGTCAAATAAAACACATTGGAGTCATCCCACTTGGATCTTTGTTCATGGATGAATATTTACTGATCGAGCTATCTGATTCTGATTCCCACTACCACCTTGGAAATATGTGTCTCTCTTTCTATTTCTTCTAGAATTGGAGTACCCACCATTTCCTATATGGATAATCATATCTCCTCCTCCCATAGCTCTAGAGATATCCTAATCAGCTACTATTTCTCTATTCACCATCTCTGTATAATATGTAAAATAGAGCACCATGATATTCAATCAGATTTCTTTCCTTAGTCCCGATTCAAAGATGTGTGCCTTCAAGCATGCACTCATTGCAACTTAGGTTTCAAAGCATACAAAATGCATTAATTTAGTAGTATCTTATATGAAAGGGAAGTTCTCATACTTCGGGATAAATAAGTTCATCTTCTTGTGGATCTTGAACATGTGAGGATAGAATTGTTTGCTAAAAAATTCCTCAAAATTATTCCAAGTAAGGCCTCAATTTTATTTAGTGTGGAGAACCAGTTCCCACTACTAGATTGTAAGATCCTCGAGCATGTACTCGGATATATTAACATTTAGCTCTGATGGGGTGCCGATGAAATTGAAGATATGATTCCTCCTATTTAACCCCACACCCTTTTTTATCTAGTTCAAAATCACCCTTGAAGATGGGTGTATTTTTCTTCATGAATTGAATGGAATGATCAACATTCCTTGAATCATCCCTCTAATTCCCCATGTATACGGTTTAAAATACTTGAATGATACTCCTAACTAGATCTTGGTTCACCTGTGTCTCAGGTGCAACCACATTCTCCATAGCCTCCTCTGGTTGGTTCCTATGACACCTGTCATGTGACATTTTATAAACAAACAAAAACTCTGTAAGTCTCACTCTCAAACAATTGATAGATTAGAATTTTAAATTATGTCACATCAACTATCACAACATTGTTTTCCAAAAACAAAATTTTTCCATATTAAACCATTTTAAAAACATTTAACATTATTTTTAAAAATTAAACCATTTTTAATTTACCATAATCATTTCCTTTTTCAAAATATTTCATTTTAAAAAAATAATTTCTTACTTTTTAAAAAATCAACACTTTTTCACAACATAAATACTCACTGAAAATGATTCTTTCACTCATAATGGGGATTAATTCCACTATAATTCATGAAATTATCGTCTCATCAGCTAAACCCATGAAAATTATATTCTGGTATCCTATATGTGTCTCTAAAAAACTTATGTACCAAATACCCTAGTAACTTCAAGTTCCGCATAAGCAGGTTAGGTACGTCATTTTTTGCTAAACATTTGAAGTTCTGAAAATCCTAATCCTTTCTAAGATCACAACCCAAGGAATATATGAGGAGGAATTTAACTCCAAGAACAAAAAAGTGAAAACTAATTTTTAGGTAGAGTCCAAAGAAGCTGATACCATTTGTAATAACCCACAAATTCTCATTGTCTAGAGAGTATAATGAGTCATTACTTGGCCTTAAGCGATATGAACAAGATGCCAAAGGCTAGAAATAAATGCCAAAGTGTTTTAAAAAAAGTGGGGGATGATTTAACCTTTAACAATAAAACTATTAACTCAAAAAACCATATCCAAATAGCTCACTAAATGATGCAAGAACAATGAAAGAAAATTCAACCACTTTATTCAAATTAAAAAAACTTTAGAGTGCGCAGTAGTGGAAGAAAAAGAAACTATAAAAGTAAAAATTAGAAGGAAGACTAAGGACTCAAGGAATACCATATAACTCCAAGAATCACCAAATATCCCAAAAATGATGAAGTGGTGAAAAAAATGTGCAATACGTTACATTTTCCCATATCTTGAAAGATAACATCTGTAAAAGAACAAAAGTGCCAAAGAAGGGGTGAGTATAAAACTAAGTAGGATATACCCAATGAATTCCCTACTCACACCACCAAGATAGAAGAGTGATAAAAATTTATATAAAATTATTTATATAAAATAGTTTATATAAAACTATTTCAACAAACAGTTTATAATGAAATATAAAAAAGTTCCAAAAACCATTATAACTAAAACTACCCAAGTGAAATTAATATTTTTTCCAGATAGTTATAATTCCTTAAAAATACTAATAAATCTTTAAATCCATCTCACAATATCATTTTGGAATACCCTAAACATTCCACACATTCATACTATCACACATGCATGATTCATTATGACATTCCTTAGTCATGAGCGGTTTATCATCAATCTAACACGTCTTTACAAGGAAATTATTTACCATGTGACATTAACCCTTTGACACCAAGAACAAGGTCATATTTAAACCAATCCCCAGATATGAAATATGAACTCACAGACCAATATTTCCAAGTATTATTCCAAAAAACCTTTTTATTAAAACCACCTTTTTATGGAAAACCATTTTCCATCAAAACCATTTCTAAGAAAACAAATTTCAATAAAATACCATTTTTTTGAAAAACCCATTAATAAAAAAAATTTATATATTCCAAAAAATACATAATTTAAAATAACCATTTTAAATTCAAGAAATTAAAAAAATTTGGACAACAATTCACCGAGAATACATAATATCATAAGAACGATAAGTCATCATTGAAGAAGATTTATTCCATGAATTGAACCAAGATTTAACCATAAATTTCATTAAATTAAATCAATTATAAAATAATAAAATCAATTATATAAGGATGATATGAGATTTAATCAATCTACCTTAAAGGTTTTGATGAAACTTGACAAAGGATGAAGAACACACAAGAAGCTGAGTCGATTCTCCAAGAAACATCCTTAGATCTATTATCCTCGCAATATCATGACAAAACAACTAATTATTTGGAAGAAAAAATCTTATGTCGACCCCTAAAAGTCTTGGATATAAGAATCTAATAGGAGAGGAGAAGAATATATAAGTAGATCAAAGAAATTATGATAGAAATGAGGAAGAATAAAGACATACCTCAAAAATCGAGGTGAAGATTTCAAGAAACATGCTTAGATATCCTCCTCTATAAAGAACACCAACATATATGTCCTTAATTTATGTTAAAAATATTATATCTACCCAAAATATGCATAGATCTAATAAAACCAGAAAAAAGGAGAAGGAGATCAAAGAAAATGAGACAAAAACGATGAAGATCAGGCACTTACCACGAGAATCAGGCTTAAAAACACAAAGGGAGGAATAAAGGTTGGATCCAAAGAATTTGGAAAAGGTTATATAGAACTAAATGAAGTTAAATCTAGAGTTTGGTCCATTTAGAAGCTAGAAGGATCAAATTGGAGCCAAAATGAGCAAGTTCTTAAAAATAGGATCTAGTTTTAAACTCTACACACAATTAAACTGCACAGTTAGACAAACCATGCACTAACCATGTGTTAGATATTACTTTAAGGAAACCCTTTAATGGAATCCTTGAACATTATTCCTAACTATTTTTAAACCATTCCAAATGTAACGCCTTAAAACTATAACTGCGCACGGTTTCTACTTGGATATCCGCACAGTTTAGACAAACTGTGCGCAGCCCGTACATATATACTTTAGCCCCAAAAAATTATTTAGAGGTCACAATACACTACCATTCTTCACCCCTGAAATTTATAACCATGAAAATAATTAATTAAGGGTTATATACCAGAAACCAAGGGTACTACACTTTAGACCATAGTTGACCTACCAAAGTTCTTTTTGACTCATAAATAATATTTGGTCAAAACACTCGACGTAAACTTAATTGATTAAGTAGTTGTATACAACATAGTAATAAGTGAAATAAAATTAATGATAAACATGAAAATGGTTATAAAGAAACTAAATTATTAACATAATTTTTCTATTCTGGAATATAAAGATACATGAGACAAATCAGACACAAGGTAAGAGATTTGGTCTCAATTTATATTCCACAGTGACATATTTTTTGTTATGCATCATGTTTCTTTTATATGGTGTATCTAATATCAATTAGAATATTATATCATGAAAATATTTAGTATCATGATATTATAAATTTAATTAAATGTTATTTTTTCATAGATAATATAATTCAAATGTTTCAAAGTAGTATGGGACACTTTTTAATGTTTAAATATTATCCCCCTCAAAAAAGTTTTTATTGATTATTTTTGAAATATTACTTCCTTTTATTATTCTTAACATTCTCTTGAAATGATAAATTTATTTTTGTGCACCTAATTTATGATATATAGTGTACAAACTGCCACTTTATCATATAATATCACGATTCATTCATTGTTCATGGTGTTTTGAGTTTCAATTTATATTATTTCATCTAAGGGGATTTGAGTTAAAAGTTACCATGTGGAAACGAGATATCATAAACCAATTATTTTTCATTGGGTTATACTACTTCCTAATTGTCATTAATATTCTTTGATTTTTTTTATAATTAATTTCACTATCTATTTATGTATTTACACTTACTTATATGTACATTTTATACAAAAAATCTATTTATTGATTGATTCTCACTTAAACATTATGGTCTTTTCAAGGGTTTCAGTTCAGAATATAATTTTATTCAGGATTGATTACTCTTAAATTTCTATCAAAGTAAATTATGTGATAAATGCTTAATAAACCCATTAATTTTATCTTATTATGGTCATTCATGACCATTTTTAAGTAGTAGTATCATTTTACCACTCTTTGGTACTCAAAAGGTTTTAGAAAATGTTTTTAAGAAAACCTAAATTCATTTATTTCTTTAGTTGGTGGACCTGTTTTATTCTAAAAACCTAATTTTCTAAAAGGTTTAAAAAAATATTTTTAACATGATTTGGTAAATAATTTTTTACCCATTTTTTACTATAAAAATTCTTTTAAAGAAATCATATTGTCGCTTTCTGAAAAAGTCATTTTTTCTAACCTTTTTACCATGAAAAATGAATGTTCTTTTTACCTCATACGACAAGTACGAATTTACTCATCATCATTTCATTGAATTTTAATTTGTGTGTTTAAAATATTAATTTTTAAATAAATGTTTTTCAAAAGTGATTTTCAAAGAAAGGGTTTTTCAAAAAATGTATATTTTCATCAATAGTGTTTTCAGGATATCTTTTTATTTATATTAATCAATGATGAAAACACTTTATTTTTCAACACTTGGGATATGTTGGATTGATACCATCATTATTATTCCTCTGGATAGTTTATGATTGATTTTAATAAGGATAGTATTCCTATTCACTTCCTTGATTAATTTTATAGTCCATTTTAAATATTTAATCTTATTTGATCATTGGACATTAAATTTTCTACAAATTAACCATTTATATTAGTATGGATAATATTATTTCCTAAACCGTATAACATTTTACTTGTAGTTTCAACTTGTTCAATTATTTGATTATTTGGGTAAACAGTTATAATTATATTTTCTTTATTCAATACAGATATTTGATAAGGCATATTTTTTATTTTGGTATTCGATATCAGGAATAATTTATAATTTTAATGATGGGTGTAGCTCATACATTATATATCTACTCAATGCATCGACATGTTATAATGAGACAAACTAGTTATAAAAATTAAATAGGTTTATAGATATGGTTTTAAAACATATTTTGAAAGGTCTTGATGGTATAAGTTTTCATGTTCCTTAGACATGAATTATAATAATTAATCATTCCCTCATTTAGTTTCAATTATTATTCATCCATGATATTTTTAATTGAAATATACATGGATATATTTCATTTTTAGTTCATTTATTAAATGGATTGTGTTTTAGTTTCTTACCATTCAATATTTATTTTCCCTATCTAGTTATTTGAATGAAACATTTTTTCTTTTACCTTAACTTATTTTTTATTCATGTCCTTTTCAGCCTATTGGTCAGTAGGCATGTGTGTTCATTTATTTACCATGCCGTAATTATTATTTTAATTGATTTGTTATTACATACACTATATTTTTCCTTATTGAGAATTTAGGATCACCCTTATTATGTTTAATTTCCCCAGGAATTCATGAAGAATACTAGGAAAGATATGTATGGATATACTTAATGGAATAATGTTATCCCTGAAGTTATTTAGAAAAAATATTGTAATTATTATTTTCATTCTTAATATCAGACTCATATATGTATCTAGTTTACCCAGACTACTAAACTGATCGGTTCTTCAAGATTTGATTCCTTGTAATCATTCCAATGTAATTGGTATTCGACACTAGCTCCGTGCCTTCTAGGCCAATTTGCTACAATGAAGGGATATTCTGAATGGAATAATGGTCACTCAAATAAAATGCTATTTTTTATTTTATGTTTTAAATTATAATATGATATTCAATTATGTATCTATTTTACAAAGACTACTAAAATATCTAATCTTTAAAGATGTGATTGCATGTATATTATTCCAATGTAATAAAGTAATAACCAACTCTGGTCAACTAGGGCCAGGGTCATTACCGTTAGATTAAGGAATATGAGATAAAACAATAAAAAAAACCTAGATTGAGTTGAGTGTGATTTATATTGAACCAAAAGATAATGTAATAATTTAAAAGAGTAAGGAATTTTGAATTTGAAATTTTCATGTAATTACAATCCAATTATTTCTTATAGTTTTCATTACTAATAATGAATTCCTGTTGGTTTTAGTAATATATATATCATGAAGGAACCTAGTTAATAATAGATGTTACTGATAAAATAGAGAGTATCCAAATGAGAACCCTAACGAGATACGATTTGGAGGGAGAAATACATTGATTTTACAAAATCAGTTATCATGGATTATTATTAATAATGTAAACATATTTGATTCTTTAAAAACACCAAATAAGAGTAAAAAAAAGCGTCATATAAGTTTGGATGAAAAAAATGATGAAGGAAATCATATTTAATTTATTTCATGTCTAGAATGTTTGAAGAAACTCCTTAGGGATTTCTTTTAGGGAATCCAAATTCACTATAAGTTTGAAAATTAAGGTCTTTAAGATCACAGGTTTAATAGAAAAAGATAAACTAAAAAAATTCATAACTTTAATTGGAAGGAAATTAGGAACTATGAAAATCAATGCACTAATCCAATGGAAAATGGGGAAAATAATCCCTAGATACCTCCTTGATAATGGGAACAAGGAAACTCTTACACAATGACAACAATTTTAGATTATAGAGATTTTCACTCTAGATTTTACAATGTCTCATGACATGTAAGTTTTCACTAACAATTGGATATTGAGTTATAAATAAAAATACTTTGAGGTGTGATTGTTTTTAACTATTCTTCAAGTTTGTGGAAAGTAACTTCTTACAAATCTTTTTTCCATTTTGATTTGGTATTAGGGATGGATTAAATCTCTTTGAAAATAGATCATATCAATTTTGGTGTTGGGAAATATCACTACATCCACTAAATCAAAACATAATAATCTATCGATGTTGACTATGAACTTACAGTGGAAACTATATTTCTCAAATAAGTCTTCATACACAATCAAAAGTTTCTTAGAATCTAAAAAATAATGTTTGATATCTCAATAGAAATTAAAAATTGGAAATTGTTTATCTTGAAAATACAATTGAATAGTTTTCTTAGAGAAAATGAATAAAAAATTATTTGGATTCACTTTATTTAAAGAGGGAATATTAGCACACCAAGATTAAAAATTAAATATTTTACTTCTTTTAGAATCTAATGTGTTTGATAATGTGATATGTAGAACACCGAACCAAAAATAACTAGTGAATAAAATATAACCATTAAAATATATCCATAGAATTGGTAGGTAAAAATAGATGTAACCTCATTATAAAATATATTTATAAATAAGTTCATTATTTGTTCTGTTACATTGATTAATTAAATCAGTGTAGCTAAATAATTAATCATCTTGATTTAATATTTAAAATGAAACCTTTCCAAAAATTGGATTTTATGTGTTTTTCAAGAGACTAAATATATTTTGGATAAAATATAATTTATATATGAATTAAATATTAACGCCAATTTTATTATTAATTTACTGTATATATGAATAAGAATAGTTAATATTTTTTTAAAAAAAGTAATTTTCCTATGAAAGCATTTTTCATTATATTTTTCTATTTTTGTTTAAAATTTGAATTATCAAATTTTAAAATTATAATTTAACAAAATTAAATTAATTTTTATATTTAACATGTTAATATTAACATACTACTTATTTTTTTTATTTTTATGAAATAATTGATTTTAAGTTGAATAGTGAAAATACAGTTTTTACAAAAATTACTACTTTTATGAATATATAGTTATATAAGAAAGAAATATAATTTTATGAAACCTTTAAATTGATAAAATATGTATTTAATGACTAAATAATAATTTTTTCAATACCATTATGAATTTTTAAAAACTATGTTTAACATTTTATGAACATATTTACTATTTTTGAATAAAAGAAATTATTATTTTTTTCTTTTTTAAATTATATATTATTTTATTAGAATTTGATTCTAAATTACTAAAAAAGAAATATAAAATTTATTCATTTTTAATAATAAATAATTTTTATCACAAAAACTTAAAAAATTGATAATTTTATCCAACACATATATTTTAAGCTTAAAAATAAACCCTTTCTAAAATTGGGTTTTTTATGTTACTAGCACTAATGTTAAAATCATATTCTAATATCTATTGAAATTTCACATAATAAAATGGATTTAACATTTAGAGTCAATTAGAAAAAATTATTTAATATGGTTTATTTTATTTTTAGGCATAAAAAATTAATTAATTAGGTAAAAACTCATTTCCATGATAAAATCGAAAAGAAAAAAGTTAATATTTGAAGAGTAAAGAACATTAAAAAATGTTCAAGAAATATGTAAAAATTAATGTTTGAGATATTTTAGAACATCTGTCATCCCAATTTTTTTTTTCTATTTTCAATACAAAATAACATAATAAATGTGTTCTATATATATTAATTTGATATATTTACAAAAATTCCATTCCCACCACTTATAAAAGGGGCCTCTCACCACCCCTTCAAGTCCAGTCCCAAAATTAATTTTATTCTTAAAACTATAACCTTATTAATTCAATTAACAGATTATTCCTTTTCTAAGATCCAATATTTATAATATTTTTACGAAAGACCACCATTTATAATGAGTCTTCTATATAAAATCCCATGTCCTTTATGCGAATACACTTATTTTCCAGGACTTCCTTTATTTTCATTATTAATTTTCCAAAACAAATTTTTAAATTACTATATAATGAAATTAATTTTGTTTTTATACTTATTTTTATTATTCTAAGGGAATAAATATTAACCACCATTTCCCTTTCCCATTAAGAAAAAAAATATTATTTGTGCATTATGAAGACTACTGCTTCCCCGAATTGAGGACTTCTATTTTTCATCGCTTCTTTTATTCCCTGATTATTAGTATGACGTTGAAGAATAAATATTAAATATATAATATAATTATTATTATTAAGATATTAATTACAATACTACTTCTTTTCATCTCATTATTTGAGAAATGAAAACGTTAACCACGCATTGTGCGGACTACCACCTCCATGAAGTAACATATCAAATTTTTAATCTTGTTTTTTATTATTTATTAAAATATCTTCAAATATGATTAAAAAATGAAAAATATTTTAAAAATATTACTATTATTTTGTAATAATGATATAAGTTCCAAAATAAACCACTTTCATAATCATTATCATTGTTTAATTTTGGCAAATTCATTATTGGTTCTGTCTAACCACATACTTAAATAATTATATAACATAATATCATGGATTCCTAGGAAAAATTATTTAACGATAATATGTGAGATCAATAATCAAATAGATATTTTATTTTTTTGGAATGGTAACATTAATGTTAAGACTCATTAATTAAGATACCACTATTTTCTTGTTAAAAATCAACAAAACATGCTTATCGCCAATTTTGTCTACAAGAAATGTTACAAAAAATGCCATCGAATGAAATTTTAGTATTATAAATAATTATAAATCATCATTTTTTTACCTTTTATTATTTTGGAATGATAAACCTTTTATAATAATGAATTAAAACACCTATATTTTGAAACTAATTTAAAATGATCAAGATTACTCACCCCCGATATTGAAAGAAGATAATAAATAATTAATATTCATGAAGAGAATAATTATTAAAGAATTTTATAAAGTTTTATAGATATGAATAACATTTTTAAATATATTTTTAATATATTTATTTTTTTATTCTTGATATTCAAGTGACTTAGTAGATGTCATGAAATAAAGTAAGGGTTTGTGCTAACTCAGTTTTCTTTCACTGAGTTACAAACGTACTTATTGAAAATATATTATTAAAAGATTTATTTTTTTTACCAAATTTATAATTAATATTTTATTTCCTTCTTATTTATCAGGGTTCTAAAATTCTTCTTTATAATATCACTACCAAAATATTCTTACCTAAATGTTTATATTACTTCCAGGGGATCTTTCTCTCAAATTTCAATTCCTTGAATCATGATTATGTTATACACCATTTTTTCTATTATAGAGTGTAATTACTACCCCTTTGATGTTTTATATGATTATTATATCATTATTCATGGTATTTAATGTTCCATTTAATATTATTTCCTCGAAGGGGTTTTTATTCGAAATTTTCTTTGGCAATAAGTATTATTTATGTCTATTTTCGATTCCTTGAGACATGTTTGATATTGATCACTATATTTTATTTTATATTTAGAATTAAATATGCTATTGACCTAAATTAAAATCAATATTTTTCATTTAAACATATTTTAATTTCATGGTCTTTTTCTCTATTTCTTATGATTCTTATGTTACCATTACTATATGAGTTTTTGTTTCTCAATTTTTCTTAATTTAGGTATGATTTATATTCACCACTTGTTTCAATTTTTTGGTTTATATATTTATCATTTATTACCTTTTAAATCCTATTGTACTATTTTTTTGGGGATTAAAATCATGGAAATCCATCACTACCGTTGTCTCACCAAATGATCCTCTCTTGCTGGCCTAATTATTCTTAAAATGCCATTCCTTTATAAACAATATATATTTCCTTCTATTTATTAAATGGTGCTCACCTATATGACTTACATAAATTTTTAGGGAAATTATTAACTTAACTATATACACATTTCACTATACATTTTTGGTATGATGAATTGTTACAATAAAACCTATTCCATTTATTGATTGGGGAAATATTGAAAATATGTGTACTTGTTATTCAAATATGAATGTTTTTTTGTATTAAGGAATATTGGTTATGAACTGTATAGATTATTAATTCCTATATATTATGAATGTGCTATACTTCATTAGTTATTATTGGGGCCTATAATGTTCCCTTGATGCATTGATAAGTCTCTTGAGAAAAATGACCAGGGGTATTTTGGTGCATGCCAACCTAGAACAAAAATATTTTCTAAACATAAGGCATTGAAATTAAGATAATGATATACTAGTTTAGGGCAGGGATATAGTTATTTGAAATTATGAATTTCATAAATAAGGAACTAGTTATTGTTATCCTTATATTTATGTATTGATTTTATAATTATGAATATGTTATTTTTAGAGTTTCTTTTGATTATGGAATTATTTTGATTATATATTCCTGTAATATTATTTATTCTCATCTTATGATAACTTTTGATCTTTGGTTGATATAGTTTATGTCGAACCCAACTTAGCGTTGGAGCTCAACCTTTCTTATTATTTCATTTCCCTAGGTTATAAATAAATATATTGCACTTGATATGTCTAGAATATTATCATGCATATAGAGTTAGGTGAATGATATTGATTTATTATTATAGATTAAGTAATTTTTTATTTAGTGGAAATTTTTTCCATTTAATGAGAAACAAAAGGGCTTTGTTTTTTAATTTGTTTCCAAATTTTATAAAAACTATAATCCTGAATGTTCCTTTGAATGTATGTGAATCAATATTTGTTTCCTATACTATAATTATTGATGGTTAAAATTGGGATGCTTCAATTCATTTCAAATACAGTATACAAAGATGGAATTTATGATCACTAGATCTAGGAGGGAGGGATTAGTCCATGAAAGTGAAAATTAAAGTGTTGTAAATATTAGAAAAAATACAATCCACAACTCAAGGGAGAATGAAATTTAAATCAAGCATCACTTGTTCAAGAAGAAAGTTGAGTATGGGTTAGTGAAGTTAGATTATATGAATACTGAACTACAAGTTATATATATCATGAAAAGGCCTTATATAAGAAATAATTTGAGTGGAATTTGATTGATATTTGATTCCATTTAACCCACGATATAAATAGTGTGGGATTGTGACCCCTCACCCCATGGAATGATATAGACTTATCTATGTTGTAATGATTGTTTTTTCCTCTTGCATTACACAAATGAGTAACTTTTGGGTTCTTCAAAAAAGGTGGATATACATTGTTAATAAAAGTATGAGAGATAGATATGAAGATTTTTAAGTTTTAATGATGTGAACTGAATATCATGATGAGAAATTAGGATTCAAGCTGGTTGATGATAAAGGTTTGTTAGAGCCTGAGTTCTGAATGAAGTAACTCAATGAGGAGAATTACATGTAACTATTGTTTCTCATTATGATCTTATATTTTGTAGTCTTAGAGTAGGTGTTGAGTAAGTTTATGAATTATATCTTGTGTTTTAGAGGATTTATAGTTTTTATAGAATAAAACGTGAATGTTTTTTAATAGGATAAATAACGAGTTTGAAGTGTTGTTAACAAACTAAAGTGGGGTGCCTATTGAAAAAAATACCTCAATGTGACTTTCTTGTGTTTTGAACCATTTTTATTGAAAAAACATAACAAAAAAGGTCCAGAGTGGAGAAGAATAAGGTTTATTAAAAAATGAATGCCTTTATAGGATTTTTGAGTTTGTTTGAGAAGATTTCCTATTATTTTAAGGTAAAGGTAGGATTCTTGCACAAGTTAGGAATATTCACACGGAAGTGGAGTTGCATAAACATACCACACAAGTAGAGTACTGTAAACACAATGTGCAATTAGAGTTTCACATGATTAGAAAGAATAAAGTATAAATTAGATAAAATATTAGGTATATATTTTCACATAATTCCTATAAGGATTTATTTCTTATTTGATTAAATTTTATGTCACCATCAGGTGCCCAATGAAATGTTTTTATGTTTTGAGAAAAAGGTTTTGTTTGAATATGAGTTATATGAACATTATTCATGTACAAGAATGGAGTCATGAAGACATTAATAAAAATTCCTCTGATTTTTATGGTAAAATAGATTTCATTTGGTTAATGAAAATAATCCTCAATATACACTAATTATCCTAGAATCAAGCTTAATTTATCATGTCAAAGGAATATTCAAATGTAATATTGATTACACTTCTGAGAGATAACAATGATTTCTAAAAATGGGATTGATTATGAACTAGGAGTAATAAAGAATAAACTCCAAACATTGTAAACAAAATATGAGCATGATCAAGTGAGTAGTGAGATACCCTAATGTGAGTAGAAGTTAACTAGGAAGGACTATGAGTCAGCTCCAAATATTGTACACAAGTATGTACTTAGTTATTCTAGTACATTGAAACATAACTATTTTATGCTTATTGGATTATCCCAGTGTAGAAGATCCTAGTTAAAATTTATTGTGTCCCCCTTTACTTTATTTATGGCATCATATCTATTGTGAGGCAGAGATTCATTCTTCCTAATAGTAGAATAAGATCATTAGTTAGGGTCATTTAAAAGTAATCAATATACACAGATTCACCCCTTAAGGTATTTACCTTTTCTTGGAGATAATAAAAACCTAAATCGAAGAGAGGACTATATTAGTCAAAAATATATATTAAATGTGGTGATTGAGTCCTATACCGACTAATTTTCTAAAGTGATGCATGTTGGTCTCCCTAATCTCAGCATCTAAAATTCAATAGTGATAAAAAGTGAATTCATGACTTAAAAGTAAAGTTAATTTTAAAGTATGCAGTGATACTTGAAAATTTATTAATTTTAAATAAAACACGAGACATTCTACTACATATTATTCACAGATTATTTAATTAAAGGGAACTATCTTAAAAAAATGAAAAATGGTCGACGAATGAGAAAAAAATTACATTTATTCCATTCTGAAAATAGAAACTCAAAAATAATTTATTTTTTAGTCACCTTGAATTGGTTAGTTAGGGGATCATTTATTAATATGATCACATGGTCTTGTTTTGACATTAATAGTTTTATATTTTACAGAAAAATTATATACAACAAGAGTACCATTTAAAACAACTGAGGAATTGTCATCACTGAAGAAAACAAAAATTCAAGTGCAAAAGATAAAACCTGTTTTTTCATTAACAATATATTTTTATGTTATTTTGGATATGTGGGAAATATATTATAGGAAATTTAAAGTACCGATGTTTAAGTTATCTAGTTAGATAGTAAAACTGGTGTGAAACATAATGATAATGGATTTAGAGTTATTGATTTCAAAAGATTTAGTTTTAGAGAGGAACCATTGATCATGGAGATGCATGAAATGTATATATTTTATGTTATTGACCTACTAAATGATTAGTTTTCCATTATTTTATAAATTAAAAAATTAATTTGTGTGATAAGGATGTAAGTGATATTGTGTATGATGATATTTCTTCACGTATTACATGATTAATTTAGGACAAAAATGATTGAAATGTAGGCATAATCTATGATATATAAAATGATCACATTGATGAGATATGGGATAAAAGTATATTATTCTCTACATTATTTAGGATAATATCTATTTTTATGAAACATACACATGTAAAAACACTTTTTTTAAACTTTCATATTAAAATAAATAGATATTGATCATTTTAATATTTTTTTTTATTTTTTATATTTTCAGTTTTAAGTACAAATACTTTTGGTTGAAGAATCATGATATCATTTTTTTACACAACTATTTCTTTTTCTGCATCATTTTCAGGTATGCAATTTTTTTAGTGGTAGTGGTTAATAGAATAGATATAATTTTCTTTTATTATGAATAATCATTTTTTACTGATAATAATAATTTAATTCAAAGAAAATATTGGTCCACATAATTACTCATTTTATATATTTATCATTTTTACCTTTTATATATTCTTTTTTATATTTATTAGTTCAATTTAGACATTTTTTTGGTTAAATAAGTCCAATATCATTATTTTTTGGCGACTATTTATTTTTATTTATAATCTTCAAGTAATTAATTTTATTCAATTGTATTAATTAATAGAATATATAAAATTTTATTTATGTTATGAAAAACCAAAGTTTTTATTTTTAAAATTCATTTAATTTTGATCAAATATAGGTATGTATAATTTTATTAAATTAGAATACATATATTTAAATGATAGACATGGAGGTTGAGTAACATTTACCTAGGAATGTGCACGTTTGTTCATATAAATATACCTACAATAATAAATTATATAATAAAGTCAATCTTATGTTTGGTGAATTTATTTTTATTAATTCTTCTTCTCTAAAGAAGATGATACCCAAAGTTTATAGATGAAAGATTACATTTTTACCAAAACTTTCACTTTCTTATGGGGTGATGATCGTGCTAATTGATGATAACAATAACCCATATGGTCCAAATGAAAATTTATTTTAGAGTTAAATGGTCTTACAGAGTCATTGTAATATTATTATATTTTTATTGATTGGAGGAGTGTTGAACATAAGATGAATGACAATCTATATGTGTTTATAATAATAAAATATATGAATAATTTTTTCCATAGTTTAAATTTTATATATTTTATACGACAAAAAATTAATCTATTCAGTTATTGATGACATTCTTCCTTCCTGATATGAAAGAAATAAAGAATATGTGGATTTATTTTGTTTGTAAATTCAATGGAGTGATTTTAAATAAAAATGGTCTCCTTATAAAAAAAGGAATTGGGATATTTTTGTGATTGGAGATATTTACCCCTATATATATATTTTTAAAATCTATTATTTTTTCAAATTTTATTCATGAATTGATATTTTCTACAATTTATACACATTTTAAGATCTAAAACTATGTTATAATTTGGAGTTAATTTTATTGAAAATTCTTTGAAGGATGTTGGGAAAAAAATTCATGTTGGAATTAATTTTTCCACATTTCATGGTTTTATTTTAAATATAATGTTATTGGAATATATTTTTATATTTAAAAGTCAATAATTTTATTATTCATTTTTCATTTTAAATTAATTAATTTTCACAATCCTTTTTTATTTTTTGTTGGAACCACCTACAAATAGGTAGATGGACAAGCTGTGTAAGGGTCATCCCAGAGTTACATAAAGGTATTTCCATAGCTTACATAAGGGTAACACCATGTATAGGTAGAGCTCACTTATGGGTAATTTCAATTCAAATGACTTTAGTAAGGGTCATTGTGGATTATGTCATGGTAATTACCTAGTTTCAAAGATGTGTATTTGTCATTTCACCCAAGTAAATGTACTATATGCACATACGTAAGGGTATTAGGGTCATTATTAACTCATGTATGGGTATCCATGATGTTAAAAAGCTACGACAGGGTCCTGATATGTTTAGGATACCTAAAAAGAGATAATAATACATTTAAAATGGTCTATACGAGGGTATATCCTATGTACCAGTGCTGTGTTAAGATAACAACACACTTATCATGGTCCCTGTAAAGGTAATTAATGAATTTCATTAAGGTACCTTGATGGATGAGACTCGTGTTAGGGTAAATTTAGTGTTATTTGAAGGATTAAAAAGTTCATAATGAATTGTGTATGGGTAATTTTACAGTATAAAATATTCATGTAAAATTACAAACGAAGATCAATTAAAATATATGAAGCCCTAAATTCTCAAATCAATGAAAAATAAAAGGTTATTAAATATGAAATCGAATAATTGTTCATTAAAATATACTGAATATTGATGATTAATATAAGTGGAATGAATTTAGATAGATCTATGTCAAGATGGATACTGTATTAGGATGTAATAGTGAACATGTGGAGTTTTCAAAATTTTAATGTAGATTTACTTGAGTAACCTAAGGAAGATGATGAATTATAAAAAAATGAACATATAGAACTAGAAATTGAACTTTAGGTGGTATTATATTATGTTTGAGGTAATAATTTTTTACATGAATTCATCTGGATTTATTAAAAAATATATTTCAATCATTTTTGGTAGATTCATTTATTATATTCATAACTGAGTCATTTGGAAGGATAAGCAAACATAATGGAGAATCAATGATGAGGATCCATAGGAGAGTGGAGCTTGAAGAGGAATCTATCTCAATCAATAATATTCCTTAAATTCTACAATTTATTTTATTTTACTCTATATTAGATTCAAACATTATAAAAGTTTTAAATAAAAAATGGCACTTGGGTACTTTTTGTATGGGGAATGAGATTATACTAATTATTTTATTTATCCTCATTTGTATTTCCTTTCCTTTACCGAGCATCTTTCCTTCTTTATCATTCATAATCAAATTTTATTTTTATAAAATATTCAATAATTAATTAAAATTTATATTTTTCAACTTTATCTAACTATTAAGAACACTTCCTTTTAAAAATATTCTAGTAAGTATTTTTCAAAATCAGATTGATGGAAATCACACTTTTATTGACCAACATCTCAATATAAGTGATTATAATCCTACTCATTTTTCTAGAATATATTGAAATCTAAAATTAGTGAACTATTTAATTTAACATTTTCCTACATACTCATTGAAAAATATATTGGAAATTTTTTTAGTGTAAATTGATTTAATAAATTTCCATGAGAATGAGATAATATAAATTTTATTAGAAAATAAAAAAACCTCATACTTATTCATTTTTTTCTCATTACTCATCATATAGGATTTACTTATTTTTAAACTACTTCATTCATCAATATTTATCATTTTTCATTCATTTATTACATGAAAAACATTTTTCATCATTGTTTCTTGTTCGTAACTCATTTGTTTTCCATTTTTTATTTAAATTTATTTTCTTGGTTCACATTAAAATTTTTGACTTTTTTGTGGGATTGAACCATATCACCTTATACTTGGGTTGTAGGAAAATAAATTAATAAATTTTTTTGTTTGATGGAATTTTAAAATTTTTGTTTCTATTTTTGAATATGTCTTCACGTAACCAATGAAACAAATTATATTTAAAAGAAAAAAAATCAAAAATTGTCTAAAAAATAATAAAGTGAAATATATGATGTTTTGGGTTCTCTGATAAATGTATAAGAATATATTTTATACGAACACAAGGTAAAAGTATAGGAATTTATAGATCATTATCCTTATTATTAGAAAACACATGGGTACTCATTATTCAACATTAAGAATTTATAAAATATAGTGAAACAATTACCACTGCAAAGTCTAATTGAAAATGAGCCTAAAATAGGACTGTTTCCCTTATACCAAAAAAGGAATTATAGTAAATGGTTTATTCATGTAGATGAGGACATATTTGAAACCATGGAGGAATTTTATAACCCATTTTCATGAAATTTTATCCTAGGATACTTAATTTAGATCTTATATATTAAATCTACAACGTTTTTCAAGAGAGTTGAGAGGCTTTTTATGAAGTTTGATAGAGGTTTAAGAACCTTATTAGGTAGTTTCCACAAAATATCTACCCCCAATTCATGGAATTATTTCATAAAGGTTTCTAACCTTAGGGTAGAGTTGGTCAACTAATCTAATGGAGGCAATTAAAATGATAAAACCGATGAAGAACTATGAAAAATATATAACAATGTTTTCCTAAATTCACATCACAATGATTATATGAGATTAAGAGTAAATAAAGGTGGCTTGAAAATAGGATCTAAGTTAGATGCATATTCTTAGATTACTAAAATGGGAAAAAATTCAGTACCTAATAAACCAAAATTCTAATAAAAGTGTAAATCATTTTAGATTTCAAAACCAAATCAGTCTCTTAGAGAGAAATTCTATCAATGAGGTATGTTTTGTCACTCTAGAATCAATTGTGAAAATTTATACATGTCAATAAAACCCTTATAAAATGCTAATTTTTCTATTTATAGTCCTAGTATATAGGATAGTGATGATCAATTTTCTAAAAATGACATCCCATAGTATATAAATAACCCTAACCATTCAGGGAGAGGGAATGAGGTGAATAGAAAACATGCCCTCTGATTCCCACAAAAACTCAAAAGAGTATTTCAAAACCAAAATAAGGTTAAAAATGTAATTATATATATAAATTAATGTTTTTTAACCATTGGTAGTAATTTTTTATTCACAAAAAGATAATTTTTATTTAAAAAACCCGAACATGATCCAGATAAAGCACAAATAAATGCTTGGATGTGTAATTTAAGGTTATAAACGGGGTAGTTATCTAGGTAAATGAAAATAAGTGATAAATGGAAACTTATTAGAAACACTAAAATGAATCATATGGATAATGAAATGTTTTTCACCACTTAGGGTGGTTCAAAGACTCACAAGGAAGATATAGAGTACCCCCGAGAACCCCAAAAATAAAATTCTAATTCAAAAAGAAAACCAAAATCTGAAAAATTGAGAATATGGAAATATGAAAAAAATATTTGAATTAAAATTTTAAATATATTTTTATAAATAAAAACCAAAATGGAAAATAATTTAAAATTATAAATAACAGATGGAATAAAAAGATTAAATAATAGTTTAGGGGGAGCCCTGAGTTTTGAGAATTTTTTTACCACCCTTCCCTTTTCCACAAGGATCCAAGAATAATAATCAAGAACCTGATTTTCCTAAGTTCCATTGGTTTCAAAAAAGTTTCAATTTAACTTCACTTACACTAGATATATTATTAAAATACTATCACATTTAAATCTCTAAAAAATATTATGTCAAACAATAATACATTTGTGGAATTTTCCCTACACCACCTAACTGAGGACTAAAGTATATTTTTACAAAAAAATACCTCTAAAAATCAAAGATAAATTGAATTATTTTCATTCCATTAACTTTATGGAATAGTTTAAAACTCAATTTTATTTGTGAAATTTGGAAAATCATCACATTGATCCATATTATGTAGATAATATTCCTTTTGGAGTTGGGAAGTTGTTTTTACCTATTTATTTTCTTATCTTGGATATATATGGTGATAAGTAGATCTATATATCTTAAGAATATATTTCCTAGATATACGAGGTGTTATCCTTGATTTACCAAGGTAAAATAATTTTTTAATTTTTATGAAAAAAATGAGGAGTTAATCTATTTAAAAATTCCTAAGAAACCACATATAATGGAACTTGTCAAGGAAATAACTATTGAAATTTAAGTAACCAGTTCATGAGGAAGAATAATAGTTCTTAAGGTTGATTGATAAAATCAATAGCAGACCCCAAATTGCTGAAACATATAGGTAATTTTCTCTACTAAAGAGAAGGAACATTTTAATATGTTTTAGAGTTATTTTTTGAAACATTTAGATTATTTTTATATAAGAAGGATTATCAATTAATATTTGTAATTAGAGTTAAATGATATTTCAACATTGGATAAGAGTGGGGTAGAAATTTATTCTGGTTTTCCCATTGGTATTTAATTACAAAATCTATCTTGATTTCACACACAAATTAAGAAACAAATTGAATACCTTCGGCCAACTTGGAACAATCTTTTACCTTCTTGAGAAAAATATATACAACTAGAGCTCAAACCCTTTAACTCTAACTTAAAGTATCCATTTTTGGGTGAGAATTGTTTATATTATAGAATTATTTAATTTTAACTATGTAAAAATTAAAAAGAGAATATGTTTGTTGTATTGAAACCATTAAAATATTATATAATATTTACTATTACTCATATTAAATGGATTATCCCTTAATTTTTCATATATATAATCCTAATGGAACCTAATTATAAACCAAGAGTATAGAGCTAATGAATACTCAATAACAATCTAAAATAGGTTGTGATGGAGGGAGTTGTCAAACTTCATGATTTTGGAATCATATATCCCATTTTAAATAGTCCTTAGGTCAGCCTGATTTTGATGATGGGTATTCTGGTTACAAAAAGATTCTAATATCCCATAAAGACTAGGGAAAAACAAGTTACACTTGTCCACTTTGAACATTTTCAAACTAGGGGACCCCTTGGCTTGTGTGGTGTCTGAAACATCTTTAAAAGATACACGGGGGTTATATTTTTTGACATGACTAATATAATTATTGATATGTTTATTAATCATTTTTACATAATTTTAAAGACATTTGAGAGATATCTTGCAAATCCATAATTAGTTTTAGAAAAATTTCAAGAGACCAATCTTGTTATAAAATGGTATAAATAAAAATTCATGGTTACATAGGGTATTTTCTAAAGTTAAAAAATTCCCTAGGATGGGAAGAGAGGCACAAAATGCTAATATTGAAGTAATTTAATAGATACATTCTCCTGAAAATGTTAATGGTGTCAGTATCCTCTTAAGTAATGTCAATTTCTTCAAGATATTCATCAAAGATTTATCTAACATTACAATTCTCTTTTAATTATCCATGGTCAAAGATAAATACTTTTTATTTTATGCAAAGTCACTATTAGTTTTTAATCTTATTAAAGGAAAACTCATATCTTCACCAACTATCACGAAACCAATTGGAATTTTCAATTTTAAATAATACGTGATGCTATTGAAATATCTATTGGAAAAGTTTTAGGGGAAAGGAAAGAGAGGAGGCTATAAGTGGTGAACCATGTTAGTAGGTTTCCAGATTTTTCACAAAATAATTACACCACAACTGAGAATGAATTTATGGTTTTTGTTTTTCTATTTATAATTTTAAATAGTATCTAATTTGTTCAAAATTCAGTATTTTCACTAACAATTGATCCTTGACGTAATTACTATAGATGAAAAAGGCTAATACAATAATTATTAGATATATAATTCTCGGTTTGGAATTTGAAATAGAGATTAGGGATATACATGGAACAAAATATATAATTATTGGTCATTTATCTTGGTTGTCTAGAACCAAAAATAATGAAATAGGAGAGATTAATTATTACTTCCACTATCAATGGTTTTCATTTTCAACTATTTATATATATTAGTATGAATTTTTTTTGTGTTTTATATCTTCTAGAATCAGCCCCATCAGTTTCACTAGAAATATGGTGAATAATTTCGTGTCAAAACATAAATACTATTTTTGGTATGAAACTTTATTGTTTAAAATTTATGCTGATAGAATCTTTAGGTAGTGTGTTCTCTAGGAATATATGATTCCAATTTTTGAAAGTTTCACTCTTAAACTTGGGGAAAAAATAACATCCCAATTTTTCGTACAATCTAGTTTCTATTTATCTATAGTTTTTAATGATGTTAGGAGTATTATGGTGAGATGTGACAAGTGATAGAGGTTAAGAATTTTTGGTTGGAAAAAAGAGCTTCAAAAAAAATGGATTTTAGCTGTTTACATTTTTGATGTGTGAGGTTTATATTTTATGTGACCATTTTCACCTTCACATGGGAATGACTAGATTTTGGGTCTATTGGATTATGTTTCTAAGTGGGTAGAGGCTACAAAACTTTATAATAATACAACCAATAGTGTTGTAAAATTAATTTAAAACAACATATTTTCTAGATTTAATGTTTCAAAATACTTTATCATTGATAATAGAAAATATTTAAGGAAAATTAAATTTAAAACATTAATGGTAAATTATGGTTATATTTATGAAATTATATTTGTTTATCATCCACAGTCGAGTAGAAAATCTACATTTTCAAATAGAGTGATTAAACTAATGGACACTAATTTTAATTTAAAAACATCTATTGAGAGAAGATTTATTGATTTGGGTGAATAAAATGATATAAGAATATGGTCTTATAAAAATTATAGAATCTAAAAATAAGAAACTATGGAATTTTATGATTCCATCATTCAAAATAAAAACTTCGAGGATATAAATAAACTCTTACTTTTCAATTCCATACTTAGAAACTTCCTAGGAAATACTAAATATAAGTGTTATGGAACTTTTACCATAATAAGAGTATTAGTCAATGTAATTGTGGAGTTATTTAGAGAATATAATTGACCATTTTTAGTTAATAGAAAAAATATTAATCATCTCATTTAGGGTTAGTAAAAGGACACGATTATTTTTATACTATATAATCAATATGTATTTGTATCTTCATGGATTTCACTTGTTTCCCTAATGCATTAATGGAAAATTGATCCCACTAACTGGAAAACTATAGAGAAACGTTTTTGATAAACTATAGAAGAATTTTGATTGTTTTCAATAATTGAGTGGAGATAATTACTGAGGAATTTTTTTGAATCACATTTACTTAAACTAAACCTCTTGTTTCTCTTAATTTTGTAGTTATATTTGTGGAACCTTATATTGAAAATTTATTCTTATAAAAACTATAACTTATTGAATATGGTGACTTTAATCAATTAAAAGGTAAGTATTAAGTCTTAATTTAAATAACGGAAGCTCTATTTTAAGAGAATTTTCTATGTTTTTTTCATTAGTTTTTATCATTAATTTCTAGAAGTTTCTATTTTCTCTCTAAGACTATATTATTTTTTAAATTTAAAAATTAATTCTAAAATATTTATATTGATGGAAATTATGTGTTGGAGGATTTTATTAACTATTATTAATAAGATTATAGTTAAATATGTACTCAATTGATATGTGGTTTGTTTTTTTCAGTCTTATTTTTTGAAAATCATATTAAAATCGAATTTATAAATCATCTTAATACCCATATAATTCTTTGAGTTTTTGATAGTTATAATATTTTAATGGTTTTTATATGAATTTAAATGAATATTTATCCACCAAGTTGTCATTTAATTTAAAATTTTATTATTTTTGGGGTTTTGGTGTGTTTTGATATAAATTATGAAAATGTATTAATTCTACAATTTTAACAGTTGTTCATCACTTTGGTGTTTTAGAAATAAAATTTTCAAAACAAATTCAAATTTTGTTACTCTTTTTTAGGGTCCTTCAATTAGTTTGATTCATTGCTTCCAACATACATGAAGATATACACCTCTAAATATGGTGATTACAACTGGATAGAAATGAGACTTATTAGAGAAACTCTCCATTAAATATCAATTTCAAATTTTTTCACTAAGATAGCCAATGAGATCGTGGAAGAGGAGTATACAAAATAGTTTATTTAGCTCATAAATTTATCTAAAGTAATTAAAGAATAATATATTCACCTCCTAAACCATGCCTATAACACTTTGTGGGTGAAAATATAAAATATATGAAAATAACTTTTAAGAGGACTCCCTATCTAAATTAGTAGTTCTTCAAGGATAAAATTACTCAAACTTGTGATGGACATCTTCTATAGGAAAATATACCTCACAATTTTTATATAATTAATCGTCTCCACTTATATTTCAAATTATGGTTGGAGAGTGAGTCCATAGATGTGAAAGAGGAGAATTATAGATGTTATAAGAGTTCAAATGGAGTAATATACCCATGACAAGATAAAATCCAAGCATTGGTAATAGTAGAGATCTGGGTATTCTCTATTTTGAGTTTTTTACTTCAATTTATTTATGTTATATTTTTATTAAAACTATTTTCCTGATTTAATGAGGTCACTTTCCTCTCTTGAGTTCACTTTTGTATATTTTGTTCTAGATTTTTTAACGACTTATGAATTTAAAATATTTATCTTTTTATTTAACTTTCTTAGGTGTGGTCTCCATATTTTGTATAACATGTTAAACTAGTTTTATTTACTCAAAGTCCTTTAATAAATAAAATCAACTTCATAAGGGGATAAATGCCCATATTTTAGTTTTAGATATGGTTTCATGGAAATATAGTTGCTCACTTGAAGGACTTTTGTAAATCATTGAGAAATATAATTTGATAATTTAGATAAACAAGGATGAAGGGTGTTTACAAGGATAAAATCTTTTCCATCGCTAATATCATAATTCTAGTATCTTATCTATTTTTAGTCAATACTATATTAAACTTCCAACTTCAATTTTCAACATATTTATAGTTTTTATAACTTTTTTTGAAACCAATAATTCCCAATTTTAACTCTAACATAACAAAAAAAAATCAATGTGATAGATATTTACTTATCCTATAACCTCTTCATGAGATGACCCCATAGTCACCATAACGCTATATTTTAAAGGGAAAATTATTAATTGAGTTAATGTGACTGAACACTCCCTATTAATTGAATTCACTATCATGGATTTCCATAATTTTTTTAATTGTATTTTCATTACTACAATTTTATAAACTAATTTATAGATGTTTTTGGAAATATGTATTTTCATAATGACTACTCTTATGGTTGGTCAGTTTATCAACAATTTAATGAGTTTAATTAGGAATTTATTTTTAAAAAAAGTTCAGAAAAATTACATCATGCTTGAAATTATTAGTTTATAAATATCAATTATTTTTTAATTCCATTAATGAATTAAAATAATTATATAAGCAAAATAATCTCAATAAATGGATAATCATTTCCTACCTATATTTTCAATTGAAGAATCTTTTTTGGGTATGTTGAAAAATGAATTGGAATTTTCTTATTTAAATAAAGATGAATAAATTATCACTGATTTTCCAATTAATTTATATTTAGGAAATCAAAAGTCTTTGACAAAGTATTAGGATAACTTTTTTGAAAATGAAATTCCACTTAAAGCCTTACACTTTGAAAAAGAAAAATCATATCCATTGTACAAAAGTTTTCCAAAGATGAATAATTTTTTGAGATATAATTTTTGAAAGAAAAATTAGAGGAACCTAAGATACTATCTACCTTCAATACACATTTTTTACACTCCCAAATAAAATAAGAATCTATGGAGACACAAAGAGTATTATAAAATTGGGATCCAATTTTATCATATTATTTTGATAATATGTTATTATATACTTATTTAAGCACTAATTTTGAACCTACTTTTTTTGTGGGATGATTTTCTAGATAAAGAGGATGTAAAGGACGAAATTGGAGAAAAAATATTGTTCCTAGTTGAAGATCACATTAGTTTACAATAGTATTTTGGTACCAAACTATTTTACAAAGAGGAGATATTTGTTCATGCTGATTTACATGATGGGGAAGACTTGTATGCTGATTATTCTCATTTTAATACCATTAAAAATGAAATTCCCACTAAATTTCCCCTAACTAAAATTCTAAATGAAAAAGTGTCACCTGTGCATACCCTAGATGATTTTGAATATTTGGTTAATGGTATTGTGTATAATGTAAAAGAATAGGGTCCATTCCTTCTCCTTTCCCAACCATAAAAGATGAATTACATTGTTAGGGGGATGGAGATTATGTACTTTGTTCATGAATTCCTCCAAAACTAGTTCAAGTTGAAGATAACAAGAAGAAAGATGTTTTGGTGGTTTATTAGAAACAAACCTCTCCCATATTCATATTAAGGAAGAATTTCTAATACTTAATTACTTGGGACAATGAAATCTTAACACCCACTTGGGGGTTCAAAAAAATATTCTTATCCATAAGATATTTCTTTTTATTTTTAATTCATTTATTTAAATAAAATTTATGGTGTTATATTTTTTCTTATAGGTTTTTATTTACAGTAGTTGATAGACTTGATAAATGATTATTATACTATAATAAACTAGGATGTGTCTTTCCTTACCACTTGATTTTTTCATGTTTTATTTTGTTGATTATCACTTCTCAATATATACTATTTTACAATGAGATAATTTTAAAAAATAAGCATTGGGGAGAAACATCCTTAGTAGATTAGGAGTATGTGTGTTTTCTTTTGAAATTTTTATATTCTATTTTCTTTGATTTTTTTCTTTTTTTCCTTTCAAATTTACTATTTTTATTTAAAATTTTGTGCCTTTTTGAAAATTGTGAGATGAAAATGAATATCTTTATCATTTTTGAATCCCATGATATTGATTAAACACATTTGAACTATAAAAATGATATCAAATGAATAATTAAATGAATTTGTTTCAAGTTTAAAACATTTATAATTTCATGAAAGGAATGATGAATTTTAAATCTCATGACACAACTCCCTATCTTAATCATTAAAATCACTTTCATGTGATAATCCTGAATTTTTTTAAATTTTATTTACAACAACCCTTATTCTTGAGTAAACCAAATTATTCTTGTTTTAAATTTAAATTTATAAATTTTTAATAAAAAAATTATGCTTTAAGGAACTTGTGTTGAAAATCATTACTGTAATTCATTTTTGATTGGAATAACCCTTTTAAAAATTGAACTCTCCATATTCATTATAAATTTTACATTTGATATTTGTGGTCCCTTTATAGTCATGGAATAACTATTAGATAGCCATAATACAATCCAAATTCCCCTATTCATCCCACTATTTAATTAAATTGAATTAGTTTTGTAATGATTAAGTTTGGGAGAGTTTTCTTGTGACACCATACACTATGATAAGCTATATATTGTGGAGAAAAATCCAAGGATGGAATGAATTTTATAACCAATGAAAGATGTTTTGTTTGAAGTTTTATAAGAGAAAAATTTCTGAATTATGAAAATGAAAATGTAGTGCTGTACCTATTAGAATTAAACAAATTTTTGAACATCAAAAGAACCATCTATGCTTTAAAAAATATCAAATCTAGATAACCTTTAAAAAACCAAAATAAAAATAATTTTTAGGGAAGTTTAGTGAAGAAATGTGTTATAGTCATTAACATGTGTTTTGAATTATCCATAGGAATTTTATTTGGGTGCCCACTTATCTAGGAGTCCATGTCTTCAGTGTGGGGTAATAAAATAGATGATATTTTAGTTATTATTTATGTGTATTTAAATGAATATATCCCTACCATTATATATATTTAAGTTAAATTGCAACATTTTTGGTTTTTTGGTGTTTTTTTGATAAATATTATGAAAATGCATTAATTTTCAAATTTTAACAATTTTTTATCACTTTGGTATTTGAGAAATAAAATTTTCAGAGATGATATAAATTTTAAATTTATTTTTTAGGGCTCATTTGATTTGTGGGATTCATATCTTCTAACTTGAACAAGTTATAATTATAAATTTCATATTATAGTGGGAGAAGAAGAAGTCATCATCCTATAATATCTCCACTAAATATAAATTTCTTATTATTTGTTTAAGATGGATGATGTGTCTATGAAAAATGCGTAAACCAATCACTATATTCCACTATAAAATTTATTTTATGTTATTATTGAATAATGTTTTCAACACCTTTCTGTGGATCTCACATATTTTGGAGGAAAATGTAAGACTCATTGAAAAATATTTTAAGAATAATCCCTATCCAAATTCAGAAGTATTTAGGGAAAAAAATACTCAATATTTTTATGAAAAAATCCTAGAGGGAAATATTACATACTAATTTTATATAAATAATAGTCTCCACTTCCATTTCCAAGGATTATTGAAGAGGGAGTCCATGGATATGAAAGAGGAGAATGCTGGAGGAGAGAGGAGTTCAAATGATGTAATCTAGCCACGAATGTTTAAATTCCAAGAAGTGATGGAAGTGTGGATCATAATATTATTACATTTTGATATTTTTTACTTCAATTTATTAATTTTATATTTTTCTAAGAACTATTTTCATGATTAAAGTAGGTCTATTTTATTTATTTAATTCAATTTATTCTATTTTATTCTATATTGTTTTTACCAATTTATGAATGTAAAATAATTTCCTGGTTATTTTGAATTATTTGGGTGAGTTATCCCAATTGATTACAATAAGTTATATTATTTTTGATTGAATACAGGGCTTTGGAAAATAAAATAAATTTTATAAGGAAATAATCTCCCATATATGAGTTTTTTACATGGTTTCTATGTAATATAGTTGTCCAATTGGTGGTGTTTAAGTAATAATTGATCATTATGACTTGAAAATTAAATTTAAAAAGCAAGAATGGGGTTTCAAAGTATAAAATATTTTCCATTGATTCAATATTAATTCTAGTAACTTATATTTTTTCTAGCATATAACATATACAAATTATAAATTCCAATTTGTAACTTATTTTTAGTTTTCATAAATTTTTTTGAATCCAACAATCCTCAATTTTAACTTATATCATTAGAAAAAAAATTAACAATGTGATATTCGTTAACTTTGCTTGCAACCTCCGAATGAGAAAAACTCATGGTCAAAACTATGCTACATTTTAAAGTAGAAATTATTTATTGAGGTAATGTGACTAAATCCTCATAGCCAATTTTTGTTAATTCTTTAAAATGAAACTATATTTTTCCAATACATCATTTAAAAATGTTATGTTTCTGAGGTGTCTTGAAAATTATTTTTCCTACCTAATAAAAAAATTAATTTAAATTTTAAAAATTGATTTGAAAAAATACTTTGACTTAAGGAATACATTCTATTTTTAATTTCTTATAGCACCTGGAACACGATTTTATAATTACTAGACAAAAAATCATTTTGATCAAAAATTTTATCCTTGTTCCTCCCATATTAAAAGATAAACATTGGAAGTTATATTGGGTTTTAAATGAATGGGGGGGGGGGGGGGGTTCTATTTTATACTAAAATTTATTTCTATGTAGTTCACATAAAAAATACACTTAATTTTTTTAAAAATTCATTGTTTCAAGATTCATTTTTAGGTTTTAGTGTTATTTTTTTTATTTTTAAATTTAATGGTTATTTTTCCAAATTTTGGGGGTTAATATTTTCTATTTCTCCACAGATTTAATTTGGTATATATTTTTATTTTTCTCTTGAATTTTTTTGGGTAAAATTAAGGGAGTATGTTATATAATTTTCATTGAATTTAAAAATTTTATTTTGAAATAAAATCATAATATTTGTATCCAAATGGACTATAAAATGAACTCTTAATCCCTGTGAACTTGTTATTATTTTTGTTAAAACATATGGTTGGGTAATTTATGTTTCAATTTTAATTATTAAATTGGCCTATATATTTAGTTGTGTCCAATTATTATGTGTTAAATTATATGGATTGTTTCACTTGGAGGAAACATGTATTTTCAAAGAATAATGGAATAAAAAGTGAAGTTTATCTAGTTGTTTTCAAAATTTCCAAATTTAATCAATTTTTAAATTATTAAACCGAATTTTGACAAGTCCATTTTATTTAAATTAAGAAATCATATTTACTAAATTAGAGAGTCTGTGAGGGAGGATACATTTGAAAACCATTATCTTATTAGCATTTACAATTTTCATTATTAAGATTACTTTTCTTTCATTAAATATGTATAATTGGTTTCTTGAGGAAAAAAATACCTTTTTTGTGGGGTAATTTTTTATGGATTTATTCTTAAACATGTTTGACACATTATTTTAATAAATTTTTTATGAATTGAGGCCCATATTATGATATAATTAATGAAAAAATGGATTTAGTTTGTTTTTTGATTTAAACTCTTTATCTTTTTGTTTTTAAAATATATTATTTTTAATGTTTTATTTACCAAAGTATCTTAATTTTAATTTCTATACATTTTAATATCTAATTTTTTTTATAACTTGGATTTAAAAGTTTTGAGAAAATTAATTGGAGGTTATTGAAAAAGGAATTTTTATTATTGGAATTCATTTTTCTACATTCCATTATTTTATTATTTACATCTAAGTATTGGAATATATATATAGATTTTATATTGTAGAATTTTTTATTCATTTTTCATTTTAAATAAATTAATTTTCACAAAGTGTATTTATGTATTGTGGGAACCACCTGTGTAAAGGTAGATGGATATGTTGCGTAATGGTCATCCCATTATTGCGTAATAGTACTTTAGAAACCAGAGTAAGTGTACCACTAAGGTCTAAAAAATATAGTTTGATAGAAATTTCAATGTTAATAATTTTCATAAGGGTCAGTCAACCTTTTTTCAAGGCCTGTCTTTGGTTTTTCAAGGTCCAGCTAGCCACTTTTGTAAGGGTATCACCAATGTTTTGTAGCTACGTTAGGGTTATTACATATTTAAGAAACCTACAGAAGTGTAATACCATGTTTTATAGAGGTTATGAAAGGGAAAATAAAACATTATAACATTATGTAAAGGTTCAACACACTTATTAGAGGCCACATGATGGTATTGAGGACTTGAAGCACGGTATATACACATTGGGAATCATATAAGGGAAACTTCAATGTGCATTGAGGGTTAGATCAAGGTTATAATGAATAATGTATGGGTATTTCCACAATAAAAAACCCATATAAAGGTTTAAATGAAGATCAATTAAAACATATAAGGCCTTAAATACTCAAATTGAATCAAAATAAAATGATTATTTATGTTTTACTTGAAGAATATTTCATGAGAGGCAACTAAATTTTGTTGAGGAAGTTAAGAGGAAAAGATTTATCAAAAGTCACTTCTTGATGAGGAATTCATAAGGATATAATTAATTTCACATGGTTATTTCAAATTTTATCGAGATATTTTCTTGATTAACTCAAGAAAGATGAGGAATAATTTCAAAATGTATGTGGAGGCACAAACTTTTTACATGTGGTTATTGCCTATTATTTTCGAGGTTCGGAGTATTTATATGAAGATATTTAAATGCATTAAAAAGTATAGTTTGATTATTTTTTTGAGATTCATTCATCATACACATTCTCAAGGATTCGTTTAGGAGAGATAAATATAGTGGAGAATCAATAACAAGGATATGGATTGTAGTTGATCTTATTGAGAAAGTTTTCCGAATTAGGAATATTTTTAAAATTCAATTATTATTATTTTTATCTATATTAGATAAAAACATTATGAAGTAATTTCAATATAAAATTATACTTGGATAATTTTTTAACAAGGAATGAGACTTTAATAATTATTTTATTTCTCCCCATTTTATTTACCTTGTTTTTCTAGATCAATTTTCTTTATCTTCATTCCTTTACATAGTTTCCTTTTATTAAAGCTTCAAAAATCGATTTCAAGTTATCTTGTTTAACTTAATATACTTGTTAAGATACATGTAAATTTTAAAATCAAATTAAATTAAATCACAAAAAATTAATTGATAGCTTAAAATAAGTGATTCTCAACCTACTCATTTTTTCTAATTGTGTTGAAATAAATAGTCTAAATACTGTGTAATTTTATATTCTCTTTCCTACATCTTGAAAAATTCATTTGATTTTTTTTTGTTGGATATTGATTTAGTCTACTTTCATATGTTTAAGAAAATATAAATATTTTTAGATAATCAAAACTCCCCTAAAAATTTTTTATCTATTAATTACCCAACATCTTGTATTTACTTACTGAACCATATCATTAAGTCAACTTTATAACTTCTCAATCATTTTTTAATTTCTAAAAATTTATTCATCATTGTTTCTTATTCACTGCTAATTTGTTTTTTATTTTTACGTACATTGAGTTTTTTCTTGGTTAATGCACAATGTTTTGTCTTCCTTATAGATTTATCCTTACTCAAATTATAATAGGTTTATACAAAAACAAATATAGAATTTTTTTTGTTAAAAAATATTAGAAACTTCAGTTTATATTTTTATGTAAAAATTAATTGAAAATCCATCTATGAAATTTATGTTTATAGATGAAATGAAAAAGGATTAGTTCACCTACAACATATAATTAGAATCCTTTCTATCTTGATAATTATTATTTATAAATTATATTTATAAAATTATTTGTTAATTACTAGTTGATTTATTAATTTTTTCTTTTATAATAAAAATCCTTGAGGTCTCACTAAGATATCTATTCAAAGATTATATACCCTCATACATTGTCACTTAGGGGGTATCCTTACTAGTATAGAAAATTTTTATTTTTTGAATAATATAGTTATAAATCTATTAATGGTTATGAAGAGGTTTATTTTGGTCCTCAATATCCCCCCTCACTGTAAAAAATGTAGAATGTGATAATGATGAAAAAATGGAAGTTTCTTACTGATTAATAAAAAAATAGTAACAAATAAAATTATAAGAAATTAATTATTGTTTTTCTTAAATATTAGTATTTTGTAAATTTATCCACTAATGAAACATTTATAAATATCATTTCAGGACTCCCTTATAGAGAAAGTGATTTAGGGGATATATATCTATGAGGGTAGGATAGATATTCTTGTAAATACTATTGAAAATCAAGAACATATGGGTTGCATAAGAGGATATTAGTTGAGACTCAGCATTAGATTTTTTAGACATAATTGTATTGGATCAAGGGAGGAAAAATACAAGGGAGAATTATCTTCATTGATTGATTAAATTTGAGAGATGAACTAATCTATAGAAGATAAAAATAAATCACATTTAGTGGTTATTTTTGTATAAATTGTGAGACAGATGTATCCTGGGAAGCCTACCTATCCACATCACCCACTTCCTTATTAAAACCAAACCGTGTACTATTAGTTTCCTATTAGGGATCCCTAATAACATATTGTAGTTTAAAAAATCATACATACTATGGTAGAATATGTACATCATTATCTTATGTAGTCATATCAAGTAATATTATTGGTACATGATATTATTGATCCATTTTATCCCTTGTCATTTCCTAGTGAGGAGGTGGACAAAGATGGAGAGAGAGTTTGGGAAATTTGTTTAATCTAGTTTTCTAGCCTTGTTTGTTAGTTGACTTATAATCTATGTGTTGTTTACAATTTTTAATTTACATTTAATTTAATATTAATTTTATTATATTATTACATTTACCTTATATATGAATATACTGACTTTAAATAATCATTTCAATATAAAATCAATTTCCAAGCTTTTACTCAATTATATACTCTTTTAATTTGTTAAGATATTACAAAATTAGTAGTGAATTATTTTATGTTGGTGTATTATTATGATTTTTCGATAAATGTCGACATATGTGAGAGATATTGTTCATCAATAATATTTCAAAAAAATATATTCGTTGCTCTTATTTTTTATATGCTCTTAGTACTTGTGTTGTAATTGTTTTTTATCTTAGTAAATTTAAATTTAAATTTTCATTTCCTTAAGTAAATATAACATAGAGTGATTTAACTTATTAATTATATAATTAGGTATCTCTACATAATTTTATAAAAAATGAGAGCACTTATATTTATGGTTTTTTGTCTTGATAATTCATTTCAATTATTTTGCATATAACACCCGGAGTTCTTATAAACATTTTTTTGAATAAATAAAATTGCATTAATGGATTGCGTTACATTATACACTAATTTAGTATTTCATTACATGAAACTTTGGATTATCTTTTATTACACATAACACTTTGTTAGCTTATGTGACACATGAAACTAAGCATTTACAAAAGCTTGAAATATTATTAACATAATTATTTAAATGTGACCATTGTAAGCTAGCCTTTAAACATGAAAAAATGAATAGTAATAAATAATTTGTAAATTTTAATTATAATGTTTGTACATAATGTGAACATATTGATAATAAAATATATATTTTTTGGTATGGTCTTTAAATGTTTTAAAATACCATTTTCACAAAAAATATATTTTTGTGTCTTTTTGTGAACAATAATAAAATTATTTTTTGACGTTTTAGAAATCTAATTATATAAAAAAATTAATTTTGAATTAATAATTTAATAATTATCTTATTGTTATTTTTTGGGATTTTTTCTGTTTTTTTACTTTTGGATGAATAGTAAAAAATATAGAATTTTAATTAAAATATTATTTTTCATTCAATTTATTTATAAAGATAAATTATATTTTAAATTTGTTTTAAAGTATAATTATTTCAACTATAAATAAATAAATATAATATAAGTAATTTTAATTAATTTTACAATGAAATTGGATATAAAAACATTTCAAACTTCGAAACTTCTTCATTTTAAAAACCCATTGTCTCGTCTTATTAGCGTAATTAATTTTAAATTAATTTATACCACTTATGCGATTAGAATTTAGATAAATGGTTAAATTTTTTGGAATCATCTTAATTTATAATTTATAATAAATATATAATATATTTTTACCAAATTTATTAGTTAAAGAAATTAAAATTAATTAGAGAGATTAAGGTAAAAACATGATTACTTAGTAGTTAAACTTAGAAAATAAGGTGTAAAAATAACCAAAAACTTCTCCAAAACCCATTTTATGGCCATAATGAAACCTTATCATGTATAAGGTTCTTATTAGAACCATTTTTTACTCTTTATTTATATGTAAAATTTGGTTTCAATTTTCTCTTTAAAAAATTTACAAGTTTTCCACTCACCTACCTTATAAAATGCCACCCATCTTCCTCTATTTTTATACCTCTAAAGCCATTTGTATCATCCAATACCAATCCAAATATCCCAAAAAATTATTTCCACTAATCTTAGACTCTATAATTGTGTAGTCAATACAACTAAGCAAGTCCTTTGGGGTGAACCAAATAGAGATACCCGAAGAAGAGGTAACGTTAACCAATAAACATTTTTGTTTTATTTCCTCTTCAAACCTCATAATTTTATTTATATAATGATTATATAATAACATTAGTATGTACCATGTACTTAGTTTTTTTTTAATTCATGTTTATGAATTACACCAAAACACACTTCAATCAAATGTGTTATGAAATCATAGTTCTTGCGTACGACATACGACCGCCTCACGAACCGATGTTGTTCATTTTTCCACTACCACCTTTAAAGATTGAGAATAATGATGGAAATAATATTTAAATATTATATTTATGACTTTTATAATGTTATTTTGGTTCTTTAATTCTAATATTACAGATACAGTAATGATTTCCATTTTATGGGAATACAATAACATTGTTCAGGTGTACGTCAAACTACTACCTTGTGAAGTGTTTCCATTCATTCCCAATTTAAATTGAATATATCATGTTTTATTTTAATAAAAATATGTGATATAAATGAAATAAAAATGTTTCTATAATTATTTTATATCAAATACTTTAATTTCTTTCAATACGATATGAAAATGGAAAGAACATTTATGTGTACGTACAACCTAACATCTCCATGAATGGTGTATTTAATTTCCTATTTATATATTTTATATATTATTATAAATACACATATAATTAATATATATTATATTTCTATATTTTTTATTATTATGGATATGAATAAATAATTATCTAAGAAATATTACTAAGAATAACAAGTCAAAACGTTTACGAAAAACAATGTGGTTATTTCCCGAAAGATAACTTTAACAAGAATCGTTAATGAATGGGTTACAAAGGGTCATATGAAAATAATATTTGATATGATATATATGGATATTATTATTTAATTTATTTATAATAAACCTATATTTAGTATATACTATGTTTCAACTAGTTCGATAGAATTCAAGACTGAAGATAAGGGATTTGTGTCACACTTGTATTTTCTGTGAGACAAAAACCATGTTCACCACCTATTTATTATTTGTGGTGTGTATAATAACCATGGATTTATTTTATTATTCTTATAATTATATATTTTTATATTTAAATATCCATTTAAAAATAAATTTTCCATGGGGTTTATGGTTAAAACATTAATAAGTTAGTAAGGTAATTTTGTCCCAATTTTCCTTATTTGAGACTCATGTTATGTTATGTACCTATATTATTTTACAAGGTGTACATACTTATCCTTTGACATGTTATATCATTAATATCCTTATTTTAAGTATATTTTATGATTCATGTATTACTATTCTTTCATGGGTATTATGATTCAAAGTAACCAAGGTTATAAGAGTTTATTGCTACAATATCATCATTTATCGAGATTATCTATGATTATGTTTCCATTGATGAAATATTATGATAAATATATCAAAAATTATAATTAATTTTTATCCATTAGTTTTTCATGATATATTCATATAATTGTACTATTTTTCCAATCATTGGCACTTAATATTATCTATAAAATCTTTTTAAGAAAACTAGACATTATTTCTCTCTTTGTCCAGAAAATTGTTTTATTCCAAAAAAATGTTTTATTAAAACGTTTTCAATTTTTTTTAAATTATATTTTAAGATAATTTTCAAATAAAAAGATTTTGGAAATGTTTTTTTTAAATTTTGAAAAATATTTTCAAGGATTCCTATATAATTTTTCAAGGTTATTTTTAAAGAAAAATGTTTTCAAAATGTTTTATGTTTTTAAAGAGAGTTTTCATTAGAGGAAGGGATATTTTACATAATAAATGTTTTAAATGATCTTTTAATATTTTTTTATATATAATATTACATATTTTTGTTTTACCTATTTCTTAACAGGGATATGACCCAATAATTACATTCATATTCTTTCTCTAAATGGTTATTGTTTTGATGGAATTATGTTTATGAAACCAATATATCTTCCATCATTTATACCATGATAAAATTATTGTGAATCCCAATTATTTTCACAGGTTATGCTATGATGAAATTATTATGAAACCCATAACATTTTTAAAAGTTGTGTAACATTCTGTGTTTTTGGAGAGGGGATAATTCCTTGAATGTTTTGGTTTTTTGTATTTTGGTGGACGTTACAACTATTTATTTGATATTTAGAACTTAATTTTGAGAGTTTATTCACCCTAAGAACTTGTTTTTAGATGTTTATTAATTATTGGCAAGTGTTATGGGGGTTCAGTTGGGTTTTGTCTCTATTAGAGGCTGAAAATTGATCCTTTCAAAGTGCGCAGGATGAGGTGCACAGTTTGAAAAATCCACGTATCCCTCCAGGTGCTCTGTATATGGTTTTTCAAACCATATATAATGGGGAACTTAGTTATGAGAAACCAATGCATTTTTTCTTGTAGAGGTGATTTACATGGTTGCTTCAAGGATTGGAAAACCGTGCGGGACAACTGTGCTATCTGAAGCTTTGGGAAGGGGTTACCACATGATTTGTGCAAGGTTAGTCAAACTGTGCGAGCTAAATATGAGGTCCATTAAAAGTGTGAAAATATTGTTTTTATATCCTACCATATTTATCATTTTACTCCTTTCTCCTTCAGTTGTGCACGAGAGTGGAAAATCTCTCAATTTTATTTCTAGGTAAGAATTGATCCAACTTTCAAATAATGACTCCATTTATCAATACATATATATCATTGGATCCGTATCAGTAATCCCTTGAATCCACTTGAATAAATTTTCTTTTCTATCACCTCATATAGTGCTAAATTAGTGTGAGATGATTTATCCTTATTTTAGGTCATTTGTTTAATATGCCAATTTTCTCCAAATTAGCTCGAATTAGAGGCTAAGATTGGATGTGCGAGCATCTAATAACATGAAGTAGGTGATGATCATATTTCTTGGGGACTTTTATATTGTTTTGGGGGTGTGTATTTAAGCACTCCAATGGGTAGTTTGAGAGATGATGTATAAATTAAAATTTTGACTTTAAATAATTAATTAAACCCATGGAAGATTTCTATAGGTAAGTTCCTCTATGTCTACAAACGTTTTGAGCCACGTTAGTGGCTTTGGACCTCCGGTAGATTAGGATGGGATGTTATTTTGTTTATGTTAAATTAGTTTTATTAAATTAAATGGTATTATTCTACTATTATGAATTACTAAGGTCCATGGGAGCATGATGGGATCATCCCAAGGATAGAGATAACATTGGATAAGTGTTTTAATGTGATGGAATCAATAGGATGGGATTGGCCAGATATATATGTATTCTGAGTGATGTTGATCACTGTTTGGGTGACATGGTCATCGATTACGGTGAAATGGTCATCATGTTAAGGTCATGGATCATATAATATGAGATGGTGATGACCAACAAATGAGCGACATGGTCACATGGGAATGATGTTCCAGAATGGTGCCTCTTAGAGACTATTTAGTGATTGTCTCTAACTCATGCTGGCCAATGCACCATTTAGAGTAGTGTACACACAGTAGAACTCAGATGATGAGGTGGTATTGACCACTCATGTGGGTAGAGGCATACATTAGATTCAGCTTAGGATTATGGTTAGATATTCTTATCCTAGATAGACATGAGAGTGGTGGTGACCCATCAATTGAAAATGTTGAGGATGTCGGTTGGGGGATGAGGATCGTTGTACTTTAGGCCATTGAGCTAGGATAATTTGGAAGGACATTCATCACCATTCCACGAGATGTTGGATATTGGGACAATGGTGTTATTACTTGGAGGATAGATATCACTGTGCCTTAGGATGTTGAGATTTTATTCGATGGGTGCTATTGAGTTGGGGTTTGAGGGATTAAATTATTTTTTCTTGGGCATGCCTTCAAGATGTCAGTGACATGTCATAGACATGAGGTGTCTAGTTTTTCAATTATAGGTTGAACCCAAGGGTTCACATGGTTTAATTTACATCAGTGGACGACTGGGGATTAGGCTAAGGATAATCTACACTATTTTATTACCACATTGGCCAAAGTAGGTTATTATTTCCATATTGATATTTAGAACAAGGAGAGTGATTTATTTTTATACATGTGTGCAGTGATGTTTATTTTATTATTTAGATACACCTGTATAATCATAGATGTAGGATAAGAATAGGTTGATGGTGGACTACTAGGATTCTCTCTCACACCCAACACATGCTGTTCAACATGCGTGTAGATTTCATGGATTTGTGATCACATAAGTGTTCTGACACTCGAGATGGAACATAACATTGGGTTGTTTAGCTTGGGTTGTATGGAAAGGGACCTTATGGTTCCTTTATCAGATAGAGTTTCCATTTTATTTTTAAATCTATGTTAACATGTTATTATATATACGTACTGAGGTCGGCCTTTTTCAAACCTTATTCTTGTTGTTTGTATGAACTAATTTGTATGGATGTTCTATTTTAGTATCTATAAATGGAATGTTGGATAGTTTATTCATTCTTCTACTACTGTTATTATTGCTTCCTCTATTGTGTTTTGTTCTTCCTCTATGGGAAGGTTATTTGACTTGTGTAGTTTGTCATTTATTTTCCAGTGTTTACATTTATGTGTATATATATATATATTTTAAACCATTTTAATATCATTAGCACAAGTAATAGTCTCCCCACTATCACTATTTGGCACCATCTCTTCTAGTAAAAACCCTTTGGTGTATGGGGAGGCATGCCTAAGGTCATTTTTACTCAAATCGTAGCACTATTTAGGTGGTTAAATGGGTTAGGGAACTATAAGTGGAATCAGATCAATTATTGACTGAGAATTACTAACATTGTTCGACTGGATACTAATTCTATAAATGCATGATTTCCTTTTCTATTATTCTTACTATTTAGTATTTGGTAGATTAGAGATTAGGTTGTTGTTTGAACTAGGTTTAGAACTCATGTTTGGGTGCCTAAAGCCCCATGGATTCGGGATGGTCCATGTTTCCAGGAGAGAATTCCATTCTATTTTTATCATTTTAACGTTGATATTATTTCCACATAGAGTGGTTCACTTTTATATGAGTGGTTATCTATTATAGCCTATGAAATTTGATCTATTATGGTAAGGGATATTATTCACCCTTGTACTAACATATCAATGGTGATTTTTCTATGTTTTCCTTGATAGGAACATCAGAATTGATTCTATATGCACGTTCCTTTGTAAACAAAATTCTTGTGATATGTGATACCTATATATGTGGGATTGGATCTTATAAGAGTAGGAATGGATGATGATATAGGGTGATTTTGATGACCAGGTTAGGAAACAAGGTTGTCAAATTGAGATGACATGGTTCGTTAGGATGGGCATGGCCTGAGGCATATGTTAATTTTGGATATGATATGGGCGGGTAAGGGGCCAAGAGGCCGAACATCATGAGACATGGTTGAAATGGGAAAGGGTAGGGGTAGTGAGTTTTTGACGAATGTTACTAATTTACCTATCTGAATATATATATATATATATATTACCTGGGTTGTCTAACCATGGTATTGGTATTCAGCGGGATGTCAGGGAGATGTGATCTAATGGAGTGTCAGGATAGAAATGATTTGGTTCCACTTGAGATAGAATATGTTGAAACCCCTAAGGGCTAGGACAAGGCCATGGAGGGTTAGGAAGATCATGAGACACATGCACAAGTTTGGGTATAGGCTTAGGTAATGGATAATGTTTATACTCTCTTGTAGGTGGTGCAACTGTCAGTTCTAACAGATTTTGGGTTATGGCTTAACGAGAATCTCAATACAATCCTAGTACGTTTCATTGATGGGATTAAAATGGGAGAGTATGGAGAAGATTCATCAATGGAATACCTGAATCAAGAGTTCCAGTTGTATCACACTATGCTATTCTTTGGTGAGAGAGGTTTGCAGGCAGCTGATAACTAGATCAAGTCAATGCAGGTGATCTTTAAGGAGCATGAGACACCCACATGATAGATGATGAATCTAGTTACTTATATAATAAGAGGACCATAAAAGAATTGCGGGGACATGATGGTTTAGGAAATCATACCTAATGGACTAACCTCGAAGGACTTTGAGGCTAGGTTCTTTGAGAACTTATTTTCAGAGACGCTGAGAGAGGAGAGTGTTTCAGAGTTATTGAGTCTATTGAAGAAAGAAATGTCCATAATAGACTATTTAGTGACATTGACCATGTTTTCTTACTTATCACACGATATGGTGGTAGAAGACATGTCAATGGTGAGCTGTTTCAAGGATGTTTTACAGCACACCATTCAGGTGTAGGTAAAAATCTTTTGGTGAGCCTCAATCTTAGAGGCAGTGAACCATGAACTCATAACTAAGGGAAATATGATAGATATGTCTTATTAAATATGGGTAATGGTGTTAGGTTAATACAATGGCAATGTTTCAAATAGTAATAATGGAGTCTTATAGGAGTCTCAATTGGGTATTCAGGCTAAAAAATTGACCAGACTACCTCAGAGTGGGTCATCGACAGTGTGCATATAGTATCGACAGATGGGTTATGTGAGGATGCTGTGTGATCAGTATCCAAAGGAGTGTCGAGCATTAAAATAGTTCAAACATCTTGAGGCATTCTATAGGAATCCCTCTTAGATAGATGGAAGTTAGGGACTGGGGTAGATTTTGGGTTCTTAGATCGGACCAGGAGCAATACTAGGAGGTGGTAGCTGAGAGTTAGCTACATGCGGAGGTCATAGAAGAGACAACAAGACCCAATAGTGGGGTTAGTGGATAGTGTCTGGTGAAACACCACATGGAGTCTAGTCATCAGGTAGTCAAGCTTCCAGCCTATTTCACATAGTGGAGCTGCCTAGTGTAGAGACGATTGGAGAGAGAGTTACTATAAGAGGTAATACATGGTCATGACGAGGGTTTTGTTTTATTTTGGAGTGAAATTTTTATAAGAATTTCTATTTTGGGTGAACGAGGTGTTTTATATGTATCTATGGACTAACCATATGTTGGTTTGAAGGTTGGAATCAGCTCAGATGTGTTATATATATATCTGTGTGTGTGTGTGTGAGGTGCGGTAACCAGGATCTTCCATGTGCATCGATGGATGCATGGCTTGTATGAGTTACACTGACATCTAGGAATTATTTAAATGTGTTTTTTATGAGTTTTGCTGAACTGTGACAAATTTTGAACATTTGATGAGATGTGGGACCTCTTATGTGTCATGTATGTCATGGACATGAGGCGAGAATCATATGATATGTAGGAAATGATTCGTGTCAAGTATAAAATAGGAGAACATGATAGGTTCATTAGTGATGATGTGTCATTGGAGGAATTTTGATTCAGGGGATGGTTGTTGGAACATCACTTAGATTTGTGTTTTTGGTTGGGAAGTGACAAGGGTAGGTCTATCCTAAAGGGGATGGACCCTTGAGGTTATTGAACTATGATTTCTAGATCTTGGTAGTATAAGTTAATTTTAATGATATGGTTATGTTTTATATCTCAGGGATGCGATATGTTAAGGTGGGGAGATTGTAACCTCCCATGTTTTTGTATTGGGTTGAATTCTTGGCCAGTTTTGAATTTTTGGAGTTTGATGGATGTGTCAAATCTTTATTTGTTCTTTGGAAATTAATTAAAAGATTGTCCTTAACCCAATACAATTTTCTATATTATTATTAATTCTAAGAAATTTTCACGTGGGTTTGGTTGTGTTTTAGGTCCATCGAAGGCTGAAAACCCAAGGTTTCAAAGTGCACTAGCTGAGACGCATGATTTAAACAAACCATGAAACCTTCAAGGAATAACCGCGTGTCCCTATAAGTTCTCTATTCATGGTTTTCCAAATAATATTGGAGGGGGTTCATGACCATGAAAACCCTCTATAGTTTTTAGTAGAGGTGATTCACATGGTTGGAATATGATTTGGAGAACCGTGTGGGACAACCGTGTAAGTTGGAGATTTGGGCAGAGGCTGCTGCACGAGCTATGCATGATTCTCAAAATCTTGTAAGCTAACCATGTGGACCATTAAAAGTGTGAAAATTAAATTTTTTAATCTTACCGTATTTCTCTATTCCTCATTCTTCTTTCTCCTTTGATCTCACACAATAGTGGGGGATCTATCTATTTTACTTCAGGCTAGGTTTTGAGCCAACATCCTCATCTAGATTACATTTCTTGATCTGTCTATGACATTGGATCCATATCAGTAATCCATTGAATACCCTTGAATCTATTTCTCATTATTTTTTTCATGGAGTTCTAAATCCATGTGAGCTTATTTACCCTATTTTCAAGGAATTTATCTAAAACACAAATTTCTTCCAAATAGGCTCGAGTAAGAGGCTAATATAGGATGTATGGGAATCAAATACCACATATTAGGTGGTGATCATATTTCTCAATGATTTTTTAGTTGTTTTGGGGGTGTGTCTTTGGGTTTACTATTTGGTAGTACAAGAAAGATCCTATATTTTAAATAATTAGTTGAACCCATGGGAGAAGCCTATGGGAATGGCCTTCTATGTCTACAAATGGTTTGATCCATGTGAGTGTCTTGACACCTTGGGAAGTTTAGGACATGGTTTTATTTTTATTATGTTAATTTTATTTTATTAAGTTAAATAGTATTATTCTGCTACTATACACTATTGAGATCCATGGTAATGTGATGGGATTAGCCTGAGGATTGATATAGCGTTGGATATCTATTTTGAGGCAATGTGATCATTAGGATGGGTGTGTCCTGATATATATGTATTATGAGTGATGTTGATCACTATTTGGGTGACATGGTCATTGATTTAGGTGACAAGTTTGTCAGGTTATGGGATTGGATCATGTAATATGAGATAGTGACGACCACCATATGAGAGATGTGGTCGTATGGGAATGAGGCGAAAAAGGTGTGTCTTAGGGACTATTTGGTGATTTCATCTCACCTGTGTCAACTAATTCACTATTTATAGTAATGTGAACATAGTAATAGTCAAGTGATATAATGGTATTGACTACTATTGTAGGTATATTCCTCTATTATTTTCAGCTTTGGATGATGGCTGGAGGTGATTGATATAGAAATCCACGAGGATAATAAAGATCCATTGGTTGACAATGTTGATACTTTCGGTTGGGGGATGAGGCTTTCCATACTTGAATCCATTAGATGAGGATCCATTGGGAGGACCAACATTTCCATTCATCAAGACTTATGCTATTGGGTCGATGATTTTATTACTTGGAAGATATATATTGCTACACCTTAGTGTATTGAGCTTCTAGCCGATAGGTACTTTGTAGTAAGGGACCAAGGGAATAGATTCTTATTGCCAGAGTATGACTTTGGGACATCAATTACTTGGATTAGACATGTGGTGTTTGTTGGAATGAGGTGATAGGTGATTCTATTAGAGTTGAGACCTAAGGGTTCACCTGGTTTGACTTACATCAAGGGTTTACTTGGGATTATGATAAGGATCTTATCCACTACAGTATTCTGGGGTTAGATGAAGAGGGTGATCGATTCCTTGTAGCTGCTGAGAAAAAGGGGAGATGTTTATTGTTATTCTTCTTTACAGTGCTATGTTTTTATTATTTTGATACAACTTCTTAATCACAGATGTAGGATAGACATACATTAGTGGTGGCCTACTGAGATTCTTTATCACACCCTATATGGTCCCTTCAGGAAACCTATAGATTTTATGTCTTTGTGATCAGGTAAGGGTTTAGGATCTATATATGTACCTTAGTGTTTGGATGTTTAGCATGGGATGGATGAAAATTGACCTTGAGGTTCCCAAATCAGCTAGAGTTTCCATTTTTTTATTTATTTATCAATATGCTATTATATGTACATGCTAAGGTCAGGCATTTGTGATCCTTCTTCTTATTTTATTTATGACCAGGTTTGCATACATGTTCTTTTTTAGTATCTTTAAATGACATGTTGGATTGTTTTTTTCATTCTGCTGCTTATGTTATTAGGGATTCGTCTGTGGTATGTCATCCTTCCACTATTGGCGGGTTACTGGTCTACTCTAATTTGGTGTTTCATTTCCTCTGATTACACACACACACACACACATATTTGACCATCATAATATCATCACCACATGGTAAAGTCAACCCATTATCATTATTTTATACCCTCACTAATAGTCGAAATCCATTTGCGTATGGGGAGTCATGCTTAGGTCAGTGGAAATCAGACCATATCACTGTTCGGGTGAAAAAATGGGATAGGACATTAGATGATATGATACAATGAAATTTTAATGATAACTTTTTCATTTTATAGGCCATGATATGATGAGTGTTTGTGATATTTTATAATACATATTTATGGTTTAATTATCTGATGGGTGGGGCCTATTTCTCCCTCCAATGTATTGGATAAATAGTTATATATCATTATATAGATTGTATTAGAATGAGGGGTGAACTTGGTTCCGTAATACAGGGATAGAATGGAAAGTGAACCCCATTTAGTAATACATGGATAAAATGGGGAGTGAAACTAGTTCAGTAAAGGAATTTTTGTTCTATGATGTTCTTGGAAGTGAGCCTTGACAAATAAGGAAATTATTTTCTATACTTATGTGTATGCCACAAATTCTAGGTCTTATACTCTCATGGATCATGTTCTTTGATTCTATTATGAATCATGACTTATGAAAAACTATTATTTTTTCCATGAGTTCTGATTATGATCTTTGATATGTAGGGTATAGTTTTCAAATTTAATTTTCATGTTCTCACACACTTATGTTCATGTTATTATTCGGTATCTCTCTTGTTTACCCTTATAGAGCATTTAAGACAACCCTTTTTATCTTTCCATTACACAGGTTATGAAAACATTTATTATGTATGATATTTCTAAGAAGGGAGCTATTTTTGATGAACTTAATGGGAGATTATATAGCTCACTTTTGGTCTAGTGTTTATGTTTCTAAGTTTCCAAATCACTAAACTATTATACTTCTTGGGAGTGTGTTTTTTAATATAATAAATATTCCACAAAAATGATGTAATTTATATATATGAGAATCTTGGTTCATTTTAGTTGGTATCAAAGTAAATGTTTAGTTAAACTTTGGAAACTAGAATGAGAAAACCATAGTGAGATCCATGAGTACATGTCTAAGGACAATTATAAGGATGAGTCAAAGTATTACAGAATTTCTTGGAATTTTGGTAAAGGATAGAGAAAGTGTATTCTTATAAATATATCCCTGTCAAGATACTAAAAGTGGATGTGGCTTTGGTACAAATTTTCTTATGTGTTATAACCCTAAAACACCATATTTATCTAGACTCGATCAGGAACTGGTGCACGACAACTTGCCTTGATACACAGCTGGTGGGACACTCCTGGGAGAAACACTTTTAAAATTTATAAAATCTTTACAAGGAATCATGAAGGATTTAAATAAAATATATCTATGAATGACCTAGGATAAACATAAAGTGTCATATATTAAAAAAGGTGTCATAATTTAGACATCCTGTACATAACTTTCATGATTATGTTGTTTCCCACTATGATTAATATTTCTTACTTTTTGATTTTTAGTTTTAGTCAATGATTTAAACCCGAAGGAACCACGTTAATACTGAGTGCAATAGAAAATTTATTGATTTTCCTCCTGAGAACAAAAATTTTATAGGAGTTGGAATAAAGAATCATTTTACTATAATCAGAAAAATTTCTCAATCATTGAATCATTCTGGACATCCAAATGAACAAATTAGGGAACAACATTCTATTGATTCGTTAATGAGGAAATGTAAACATTCTTTTAGTGGTTATTCTGATACACTAGTTTCTAAATAATAGATCTGCACCACTGAAGATATATTTTCTATTATCTAATTTTTGGAATATGAAAAATTCATTTTAGATGTCTACTATTTGGATGGTGAAGCAGATAAATGGTGGACTCTTATCAAGAATATGAGGAAACAAGATGAAATTTACTCCATTTATGGGATGAGTCCAAGAACTAAATTTTCAACAATTAGTTTCATTATATTCAATATATGAAAATGAAGAAATTGTTCCTTGATTTAAGGAAAAAGGATGGTGAATCTGTTGGTATCTATGAGGATAATTTTAGAAGACTTGCGAGGTATAATTATAGTATTATCATCTAACATGAATGTATGGTTGATCAAATATCCAGTGGATTAAAACCAATTAACCTAAGGTAATTCTCTATAAGATACTTCAATAGATATGAAGATATTTTTGATGAGAAATAAAGATGAAAATGGAAGCAGGAGTTACATATCAATCTCATGGTTTTGATAAGAAAAGGAATATTTAGTTCAAAGGAAAATATAAGAACCATGGAGGGAAGAAGATGAGATTTCCTTTATCATCTAAGTGTGGGAATAATCATGGAGAAAATTTCCTTATATGAACTACTAATTTTTTTACGAGTGGAAGGGAATGTCATCATGAAATCAATTATTGAAGTGATGGGAATATGTTTTTTAATGATGTGAATAGATAGAAAAAATTCATAGAATAAAATTACCAAACTACTGTGCTTCAAGTGTAAGGAGAATGAGAATTATACCAACAAGTTCCTAAACCCAAGAGTTAATTATGATTATAGAAATAAAAAAACTCTCAATCTAAGGGAAATAGATAAATCTCATATGATAACTGTTTCTGATAAGGAGTATAATAATTATGTGGTGAAAGGTACACTTACTATATACTCTTGAACTTCCAATGACTTATTTTAATATGGATATACCCATTAAATCATATCTAAATAAAATTATATGTGTTTTAAGATTCCAACCAAATTATTATATTTGAAATTAGTAGTAAAAACCCTTAATGGTATGCTGATTTTATCTTGAGTTTATGATTCCTTTCTGGTCGATGTTGGTGGGAATGGGCTTCCTGCAAGTCTTTTCATTATTTCTTTGGTTTAATTTGATGTCATAATAGGCATGAATTGTCTTTTTTGCATAAATATCACATTAATTGTTGAGAATGGGATGTTACATTTGATATCCCAAATCAACCTATGATTGTATATCAATGTGATGATATGTATGAACATCTAATAGATATTACATCCATTGTATGGGTCTTAATTCTCCTTTATAAGGTATTTTTGTCTCAAATAGTTTGGGAGAAACTCATAATTTATGATATTCCTATTGTATTGAATTATTTTGACAACTTTATTGAATAATTTCCTAGCCTTCCCCCAAAATGTGATTTTGAGTTTTCAATATAAATCATACCTAGTACCACACCAATTTCAAAGACTTTCTATAGAATGAAATTGATTTATTTAAAGGAATTAGAAAGAAACTCCAAGAAAACATTTATAAGCGATTCATTTGGCCCAGTGTGTCACCTTGGGGTGATCCTATTTTTTTATCAAAAATAACGATGGATCAATGTGAATCTTCACTAATTATCAAGAGATGAACAAGATCAAAATTAATAAAAAGTAACCTCTTACCCATATTGATGACTTGTTTTATCAACTACACTAAGATCAATACTTTTCCAAGACTTACCTTTATTCTAGATATCATCAATTGATGTTTAGCAAAGAGGATATACCCAAAAGGACATTCCATACATGGTATGGAAACTAAGTATTTAGTGATGCCTTTCAATATTACTAATTCCCCTTATATATTAATGGATTCAACGAATAGGCTCTTTAAATATTAGATTGATCAGTTTTTCATGGTCTTTATAGATGATATTATTATATACACAAAGGTAAATGAAGATCATGAAGACCACTTTATAATTGTACTACAAACCTTTAGAAAATAGAAAATATATGAAAAATTTACAAATTTTAAAATTTTTGAATAAAATATTTTATTTTTGTGTCACATAATATCAAGAGAGGGTATATGAGTAGATCAATCAATGGTGGAGGCTATTGAATGTTGGACAAGAACAACCATGGTGGCTAGGATTCATATTTTTCTTGGTTTAGCTAAATATAATCCACAGTTTGTGGAGAACTTCTCACCACTATATATTCCTCTGACCAAGTTAACTGAAAAGGGAGACAAGTTCTTATAGATTGATGAGTGTGAGGAAAATTTCAAGTAATTGAAGAGGAGGAAATTTAGCACACCAATGCTTACATTACTCAGTATTGTAGAAGGATTTGTAATATATTATGATGCATCCAAGAATTGATTGAGATGTGTTATTATGAATAATGGAATGGTTATAGCTTATGCATCATGAAAATTGATGTTTCTTGAGAAAAAATGACCCAAATCATGATTTGGTAATTTTTACGTTAAACATATGGAGGAATTATCTCTATGGAGAAAAATGTTATATATATACCGATAAAAAATGTGTAAAGTATATATTCACATAGAAGGAGTTTAACATGAACCAAAAAAGGTTATAGATAATTAAGGATAATGACTACTCATTATATTAACACCATGGTAAATCAAACAAGATTGAAAATACTTTGAGTTAAAATGATCATGCTTGGTTATCCATGATGAGGACCACAAAAGATCCAATATTTTCAGATTTTTAGAGAATGGATATGGAAATCCTAATAGAAGGAGAATAATATTATATTTCTCAATTGAATGTTAAACCATCTATCGAATTGAAGATTAAATAAGCATATAAGTAAGATGTATAGCTATAAAAAAGGTTATAAATGTACATGAGTTTAACCTTGATCATGATGGAATGATAAGTTTTAGGAACCATGTATTTTTTCCTTCCACACAGTAGACAAAGAAGGGGTTATTAAAGGAAGATCATAGTTATTCATTCAATATTAATATTTTAAATATGAAGATATATTTATCTTTAAAATAATACTTCTTGTGGGATGACATGAAGAGATATATTGTAAATTTTGAATCTCAGGGCCTGTTATGTCCACAAGTTAAGGTTGAAATAAATAATGTTTACGGGGATGTTTCATCCAATAAACATACTGAAATATAAGTGGGGGAACAAAACCATGGATTTTATCATTGGACTCCCCAAACAATATTAAGGTAATAATGTTATTTGAGTGGTTTTCAATCACCTTACTGTAACACCCCAAGATTTTATGAAAAATATTCTTTTTAATTTCATTAATGTCTTGTGTTATATGCTACACCAAAAGGAGCTTTCACAATACACATCTTTGACCTGGCTTGAATTACACGCAATCGTGACCTTCCACGATAGCGTGTGTTGTACGCAACACCATGTTTCGCTAAACAACGATATGCTATTAAGATATTATTAAAACTAGCCGTTATGAATAGTAATAACCACTTTTTTAAATTTTTTAAATTTTATTTTTCAAAATGGACTTCATTTATGGATTCAGAGTATCGAATTTAGCCTAAGGTGAAATTTTGGTACTTTTCGGATAACTTTCATATTCTGATGAATAGTGAAAATTACTAAATTTTAATTAAAAAAAACTTTTTTAATCGAAATAATTAATAGTGATAAATTATTAATTTGAGTGGTTTTAAAGTATATTTAGAATATATTTTTACAATTTAATATAATTTTGGTCATTGGATGTAATTTTACATTTAAACCAGTTATAAACAAGTGTCAATCTTTTGATAGTTATTATCTCTTAAAAACACGCTATTTGTTGTGACAGCGGAAATTAATTATAAAATTAATTAATGCAACTTATATGTTGGGAATTTTGTAAAATAGAAATCATTTTTGAATTCAGAATATCAATTATAGATTAGGGTGAAATTTTGGCATTTTTCTGAAAAACTTCAATTTTTGATGAATAGTGAAACCACTAAGTGGTTGGTTAAAAACTGAATTTTGCATAAAACTTAATTTTACCGCTTCTGTGAATGGAATTTTGAAAATCCGATAGACACGGTTGATATCAGTAAGTAAAATTTGGTTCAATGAGATAAAAATTATTTTTTTGGTGAATAGTAACTTTTTACTTTTTTTACCGCAGTTAATAGTAAATAGGGTAACTAAGGGTAAATATGATATTACTATTACCCTAACACATGTCCTAATTCTATTGGATAAGTGTAATTCGACCAAAAACAACCTTATGAATATAATATGACCATTTAGGTCCACTTGGATTAGATTATGACATTTAATATTATTTTATTCAATGAATAGTTAAAATAGTTAAAATCAAAGTTTAATAAGTAAATCATTTTTAATATGAGGTTATACATAAGATAAATTAGACTATAAGTATTCCTTAGAAAACTAAAAAGATTTCCTATATAATGGTATTTTATTTGTAATTTTTAGACATTAAATAATTTAATTTATTTATGACACAATGATGATGCAGTAATTATCTTATTAATGAAATATTGACATAATTGATGTTATAAACACCAAAGTAAATGTAATTTGAGACTTTTTATGAATTAAACTAATGTTCTAGGTTAATATGATATATTAGTGTTGATTTTAACAACTTGGTTCGAACATATAATTCTGTTATGACTTTCACAAAAATCATATATCAAATAGTGTCAAAATTGACACAAAATAGTTTTTAAATCAAATATTTCATTATTAATTGTTCTTTTATCCCTAAAAATCTAAGGTTCAGAAAAATGAATTAGATAAAGATATATATATTAATAATAAACAATTTGGTGTTCGTTTGGCATGTTATAGTAAGTGTATTAACCATATAGTGTAAGAAAACAAAAAGACACGGTAAAAGTTAAATTATTTAACTTATAGTTAAATCTAATTGATAAGGTTAACATAATAACCTAAACTTGTCTAAATCCTATTTGTTGATAGGAGTTCTACCTATCCCCACTTTAGCTTCGAAATAAGACCCTTTGGAACCATTATAAACCGATTTTTACTTTAATATAAAATAATATTTTGAGATATTCCTAAGGTGCCCCTCTCCTCCCTTATAGAAGGACACCTCCTCCCCCTCCTCCTCACACAAATTTGAGTACTCAATCTCGGACAACCCCTGACAAAATCCCTTCTCCACTTCCCTAGAATAATCCTAGAGGTCCTGGTCTTCTTCAAAGACCAATCATAGTTCCCTAAGTGGAGGATTCAAAGAGGCCTTTCAAAGAAGAGGTAATATCCATTACTGATCTTTTCAATTTCTTTCTTCTTCAACTTCTTCTTATTTAGTTGTTTAATGACAAAGTAATAACATAAGTATTACTTACATACTGATATGTTATTATAAATATTAAACAACCCTAATTCACCTTCTATCCATCCTACGAAAAAATTAAATCACCGCGCGTGCGTACGTACGGAATACCGTCTCCACGCCATGGTGTAATATATTTTCCACCACCACCTTAATAGGATGGGTATAATGGTGTAATGAGTAACTATATATTATTATTATAAAGTTATATTTATACTTAAATAGTCTACATACACTTCAACACAATTCCACGACCATGGGAACGATATCATCGCTCGTGCGTACGTACGGACTACCGTCTCCACGACGCGATGAGATTCATTCTCAATGATTAACCATTCATGAATGATTCTAAAGTATATATAATAAGTACTAATGAAATATATGACAAAATAATGATACTGGATATATGTAAATTTATATGTATGTCATCTACTTAATTCCATTCACTTCAATAAGGAAACGAAAACAACGTTCATGCGTACGTACGGACTACCGTCTCCATGAACGGTGTATTTCATTCCATTTATCGATATTATATATATATATATATATTCTGAATATATATTATATATAAATCATGTTTTACATTCTGGATATAAGTAATCATGATCCAAGTAATCATATTAATAATTACAAGTTAAAAACACGAACGACGAATGAGACGATTTTACCCAAAACGCTACTTTAACATGAATTTACAAAAGAACGGGTAATATAAAGTCATAAGTGGACCATATATGATATAATAACAATGAATATGATTCTGGAATAAGTCAATAACATGATTTAAATCATTATACAAGAGGTTCGGACACTTACAAAGCAAGTCGGACCTAAGGTAAGGGAAATATCACAATCTCATTTTTATCCGAGATTGTTTATAATTTGGTATTTACTGGGGTGTATTTTATCATCCACATCCATGTTACCTCAATATGTAATATTATTTCCATCCACATAAAATTGTTTAAAACCTATTTTGCCCTTCGGTGAGTTTTTAGTAAAAGATATGAAAGGAATCTTTTGTCGTTTTTCGTACGAGGTACTTTTTGACTTTTCCGAAAAAAGTAAGAGAAGAATATTTTTTTTAACTTATACGGCATGAATGGATTTTTAAAAAATTATTTCCAAGAAGTTTCCTTTACAAGTTTTCAAGTTTATTTTTAATCAACTTCTTTTAGTTTAAAATTGTAAGACATGTTAAGAAAGGAAAATGTTTTTGAAGTAGAAAGGATATTTTCCTCAAGAATGGAGTTTAAGTGTTTTATCAAAATTATTTTCCATCTAAGATAATAAAGGGTTATGTTTCTATTCCTATTATTACATGGATTTGATTATGTTGTGATGGAAATATTTTTATGAATTCCTTTATCTTATATGAATTGTTTTATGATATCATGATGTTTAAGATTCCCATTTGTATTACACGGGTTATGCAATGATGTATGATTTATGATTTTGTGGCACACATAAGAATGGTATCATTATGAGATGGGTGGGACCTATATCTCCCTCCAATGCATTGGGTAAATATTTTATATCTCATGAGATAGACATGGCTGGAATGGTAGGTTATACCGGTTCAGTGAAATAGGACTGAAACGAGGGTGACTCGGTTTAGAAAGGGACTTTGTCCACTAAGATAGTCTTGGAAATGAGTCTTGACTAACAAGAAATGATTTTCTATTACTATGTGTGTATGCCACAAAGTTTAATGTTTTAAGTTATGATTATTGGGATTACATTTCACTACTATGATTTATCCCATGTTGTGAAATTATGCTCTCTTTTGCAGGTTAAGATTTACAGAATGTTATGTTCTTATGAATATGATGTGATTGATATTTTTTTTGTTTAACCTTACTGAGCATTTGAGCTCACCCTTTTATGTTTTCTTTTCCCCAGGATATAAAGAAAGGTTTTAGTTAAAAAAGGAAGATCTTTATGGGAGATGTTGAAGATCTTTCACCACGATTAGAAGATTATATTCCGAGTTTCCAAAGACACTAAAATATTACGATCCTTGTGTGTGTGTTTTTTTTATGTACTATGTATTCAGAAAATGTAATGTAATGTCAATGTACGTCAGGATTTGGGTCTCTACAGTTGTATCAGAGGAAAGGTTTAGTCAACCTTTGGAAACTAGGATGCGAAAACGTTAGTGAGATCCCTAGAGATATTTCTAAGGTATGTCAAGGGATGTCCCTAAGGTTAAGTATACATATAGGTTATAGTGCTAGAATTACGATAACGATCATAGAATTAAACCTAATATGTTAGATATTGAAGGTACTCCCCCTTTATTATGTTGTTTTCCCCTAGCATGATTTTTGCCTCTCACACTATTCTTTTTGGGTTTTAGAAAATGGCTGGAAACAAGATGATTCACGATAATGGAGAATATGATGGACAATGGAATGATATTCTTCATAATGAAATTGGATTTGGAAGTCCAAACATCATTATTATGCCAAATCAGCAATCTCATAATATGATCAATAAAGTAAAATTTGGTAAGTTTCCTGACTCGGCTAATAAGAGAAAGATGGAGTTTCATGATGATCATAGAGGAAAGAAAGTTCAATTTCCCCCTATGTAAATCACGTGGGAAGAGGCATCAAGGAGAATGTTTCAAAGGAACTGGAAGATGCTTTGGGTGTGGAAAAGAAGGACACAAATCTAGTAAGTGCAAAGGAAAAGGTTCAGTTAACACCAGGGATGAGGATAATGGTATTGCTACAACATCAACAATGGTTAAATGTTTTAAATGTGGAATGTACGAGAATTATGCAAACCAATTCCCTAAGGTAAAGTCTCATGAAGAGAATCAGTGTGGTCGTATGGGTAGTATTTAAGTTGTTGATGATGAAGAGACTACAAATGATATTTGAGATGAAAGAATTGTTGAAGCTCGGTCAACGGTTTAAGAATGTAGTGGAATGATTACATGTTTATCATGTGTAATGTTGTATAAGTAATCTCATGGTACTATGGAATAAAGAGACATCTAAGGACTGTTACACTGTTGCCTTTCCTTGAGTTTTTAAAGTGTATGATTAATGGTACTAGTAACCATGAAATGTTATTCAGATATTTTTTGGAAAGTAGATGATATGCGCATAATGAAGGAATAATAACATAATGAGGTATTTGATTGTATTCATGAGCTCATGACTGATATAAGGAGAAGGTTATATCATGGTTTGAGTATATAGAATTTTTGGATTTTGGTATGTGGAAAGAGTTAACTTTTAACTGCATTCATGTTTTCACTAAGGTTCAATGGGTATTCAAGATAATACGTGATTAAGGCCTTTGAATGTTTGGAATGTGACCAACAAGACATATCTTATGATATATGGGGATCAACGACAGTATTAAATCTCTGGTAATCGTTTTCACTATATTATGAGAGTGAACTGCAATATTATGGATAAGCCTAAAGATTAGAATGGATTATGTTGGACATAAGTTAGTATTGTTTAAGGATAGAAGATTTTCGATATTATTGATGGGATGTTATAGTAATGTAGTTTTAGAAAAAGGACAACCTGTAGGACGGGCGACAGCCCATCGCGTCGGACAAGGATGTGGGAATTGGACCCACAACCGAAGTGCGACTGGCCTTTATCACCTACCACTGGCCTACAGGAAGTCCCTGTTTAGTAGAAACTAGTTTTATTATATTAAGCAGTATTATATATGAAGTATAAGTTCATTTTAGGAACCATATATCATTAATCTCACTATAGATGGACTTATGTATTTTTTGATAACTTTTCTAACCTTTTGAGACAGATGGAATGACCCATCATTCTATCACATGATCTGCTAACACATCACGAATGACAAATTCAACTTCATTTCTTTAAGAGATGAAGTAGAAATTGTCCAATGAACGACAAACAGTGAGACTATACCAAAATCACGAAAGTATTTCTTCTAATTCCAATTTCATCAACTTTAGGGTAATGATCTTGAAAACCAAAAATGTTTTCCTAGTGCTCTTATATCTGATTAATCAGATGGTACCACAGATCGTCACAAATTTATGGATTTGTGATTGCTAGCATTTCCATAGCCATGTTCTCTACCACTCTCCATCAGAACATGATGGTTAGATTTCTCTTCCATATCCATATTTTCACCTATGTGGAAACCCAGTGATCAGTTTATTTGGGTAACCGTTACGTTTCATACTTTTGTTTTTAAAGATTGGTTTGGGTATTCCTTTTTATGGTGTGGGTTTCGATTAAAGAAAATTTCGAATAGTAAACCATTTATAACCCCGACGAATTTCGAGGGCGAAATTCATTTTAAGGGGGGTAGAATGTAACACCCCGAGATTTTATGAAAAATATTCTTTTTAATTTCATTAATGTCTTGTGTTATACGCTACACCAAAAGGAGCTTTCACAACACACATCTATGACCTGGCTTGAATTACAAGCAATCGTGACCTTCCACGATAGCGTGTGTTGTACAGAACACCAAGTTTCGCTAAACAACGATACGCTATTAAGATATTATTAAAACTAGCCGTTATGAATAGTAATAACCACTTTTTGAAATTTTCTAAATTTTGTTTTTCAAAATGGACTTCATTTATGGATTCGGAGTATCGAATTTAGCCTAAGGTGAAATTTTGGTACTTTTCGGATAACTTTCATATTATGATGAATAGTGAAAATTACTAAATTTTAATTAAAAACAACTTTTTTAATCGAAATAATTAATAGTGATAAATTATTAATTTGAGTGGTTTTAAAGTATATTTAGAATATATTTTTACAATTTAATACAATGTTGGTCATTGGATGTAATTTCACATTTAAACCAGTTATAAACAAGTGTCAATCTTTTGATAGTTATTATCTCTTAAAAACACGCTATTTGTTGTGACAGTGGAAATTAATTATAAAATTAATTAATGCAACTTATATGTTGTGAATTTTGTAAAATAGAAATCATTTTTGAATTTGGAATATCAATTATAGCTTAGGGTGAAATTTTGGCATTTTTCTGAAAAACTTCAATTTTTGATGAATAGTGAAACCACTAAGTGGTAGGTTAAAAACTGAATTTTGCATAAAACTTAATTTTACCGATTCTGTGAATAGAATTTCGAAAATCCGACAGACACCGCTGATATCAGTAAGTAAAATGTGGTTCAATGAGATAAAAATATTTTTTTGGTGAATAGTAACTTTTTACGTTTTTTTACCGCGGTTAATAGTAAATAGGGTAACTAAGGGTAAATATGATATTACTATTACCCTAACACATGTCCTAATTCTATTGGATAAGTGGAATTCGACCAAAAACAACCTTATGAATATAATATGACCATTTAGGTCTACTTGGATTAGATTATGACATTTAATATTATTTTATTTAATGAATAGTTAAAATAGTTAAAATCAAAGTTTAATAAGTAAATCATTTTTAATATGGGGTTATACATAAGATAAATTCGACTATAAATATTTATTAGAAATATAGAAAGATTTCCTATATAATGGTAATTTATTTTTAATTTTTAGACATTAAATAATTTAATTTATTTATGACACAATGATGATGCAGTAATTATCTTATTAATGAAATATTGACATAATTGATGTTATAAACACCAAAATAAATGTAATTTGAGACTTTTTATGAATTCCACTAATTTTCTAGGTTACTATGATATATTAGTGTTGATTTAATCAACTTGTTTCGAACATATAATTCTGTTATGACTTTCACAAAAATCAGATATCAAATAGTGTCAAAATTGACACAAAATAGTTTTTAAATCAAATATTATATTATTAATTGTTATTTTATTCCTAAAAATATAAGGATCGGCCAAAGGACTTATATAAGGATATATATATTAATAATAAACAATTTGGGGTTCGTTTGGCATGTTATAGTAAGTGTATTAACCATATAGTGTAAGAAAACAAAAAGACACGGTAAAAGTTAAATTATTTAACTTAGAGTTAAATCTAATTGATAAGGTTAACATAATAACCTAAACTTGTCTAAATCCTATTGGTTGATAGGATTGCGACCCATCCCCACTTTAGCTTCGAAATAAGACCCTTTGGAGCCATTATAAACCGATTTTTACTTTAATATAAAATAATATTTTGAGATATTCCTAAGGTGCCCCTCTCCTCCCTTATAAAAGGACACCTCCTCCCCCTTCTCCTCACACCAATTTGAGCACTCAGGCTTGGAAAATCCCTGCCAAAATCCCTTCTCCACTTCCCTAGAATAATCCTAGAGGTCCTGGTCTTCTTCAAAGACCAATATTAGTTCCCTAAGTGGAGGATTCAAAGAGGCGTTTCAAAGAAGAGGTAATATCCATTACCAATCTTTTCAATTTCTTTCTTCTTCAACTTCTTCTTCTTTAGTTGTTTCATGACAAAGTAATAACATCAGTATTAATTACATACTGATATGTTATTATAAATATGAAACAACCCTAATTCACCTTCTATCAATCCTACGGAAAAATGAAATCACCGCGCGTGCGTACGTACGGAATACCGTCTCCACGCCGTGGTGTAATCTATTTTCCACCACCACCTTAATAGGATGGGTATAATGGTGTAATGAGTAACTATATATGATTATTATAAAGTGATATTGATACTGAAATAGTCTACATACACTTCAACACAATTCCATGACCATGGGAAGGATATCATCGCTCGTGCGTACGTACGGACTACTGTCTCCACGACGTGATGAGATTCATTCTCAATGATTAACCATTCATGAATGATTATAAAGTATATATAATAAGTACTAATGAAATATATGACATAATAATCATATTGGATTTATGTAAATTTATATGTATGTCATCTACTTAATTCCATTCACTTCAATAAGGAAACGAAAACAGCGTTCATGCGTACGTACGGACTACCGTCTCCATGAACGGTGTATTTCATTCCATTTATCGATATATTATATATATATATATATATATATATTCTGAATATATATTATATATAAATCATGTTTTAAATTCTGGATATAAGTAATCATGATCCAAGTAATCATATTAATAATTTCAAGTTAAAAACACGAACGACAAATGAGACGATTTTACCCAAAACGCTACTTTAACATGAATTTACAAAAGAACGGGTAATATAAAGTCATAAGTGGAACATATATGATATAATAACAATGAATATGATTCTGGAATATGTCAATAACATGATTTAAATCATTATACATGAGGTTCAGACACTAACAAAGCAAGTCGGACCTAAGGTAAGGGAAATATCACAATCTCATTTTTATCCGAGATTGTTTATACTTTGGTATTTACTAGGGTGTATTTTATCATCCACATCCATGTTCCCTCAATATGTAATATTATTTCCATCCACCTACAATTGTTTAAAACCTATTTTACCCTTCGGTGAGTTTTTAGTAAAAGATATGAAAGGAATCTTTTGTCGTTTTTCGTATGAGGTACTTTTTGACTTTTCCGAAAAAAGTACGAGAAGAATATTTTTTTTAACTTATACGGCATGAATGGATTTTTTAAAATTATTTCCAAGAAGATTCCTTTACAAGTTTTCAAGTTTATTTTTAATCAACTTCTTTTAGTTTAAAATTGTAATACATGTTAAGAAAGGAAAATGTTTTTGAAGTAGAAAGGATATTTTCATCAAGAATGGAGTTCAAGTGTTTTATCAAAATTATTTTCCATCTAAGATAATAAAGGGTTCTGTTTCTATTCCTATTATTAAATGTATTTGATTATGTTGTGATGGAAATATTTTTATGAATTCCTTTATCTTATATGAATTGTTTTATAATGTCATGATGTTTAAAATTCCCATTTGTATTACATGGGTTATGCAATGATGTATGATTTATGATTTTGGGGCACACATAAGAATGGTATCATTATGAGATGGGTGGGACCTATATCTCCCTCCAATTCATTGGGTAAAGATTTTATATCTCATGAGATAGACATGGCTGGAATGGTAGTTTATACCGGTTCAGTGAAACAGGAATGAAACGAGGGTGACTCGGTTCAGAAAGGGACTTTTTCCACTAAGTTAGTCTAGGCAATGAGTCTTGACTAACAAGAAATGATTTTCTATGACTATGTGTGTATGCCACAAAGTTTCATGTTTTAAGTTATGATTATTGGGATTACATTTCACTACTATGATTTATCCCATGTTATGAAATTATGCTCTCTTTTGCAGGTTAAGATTTCTAGAATGTTATGTTCTTATGAATATGATGTGATTGATATTTTTTTTAACCTTACTGATCATTTGAACTCACCCTTTTATGTTTTCGTTTCCCCAGGATATAAAGAAAGGTTTTAGTTAAAAAAAAGGAAGAGCTTTATGGGAGATGTTGAAGATCTTTCACCATGATAAGAAGATTATATTCCGAGTTTCCAAAGACACTAAACTATTACGATCCATGTGTGTGTGTTTTTGTTATGTAATAAGTATTCCGCAAATGTAATGTAATGTCCATGTACGTCAGGCTTTGGGTCTCTACAGTTGGTATCAGAGGAAAGGTTTAGTCAACCTTTGGAAACTAGGATGCAAAAACGTTAGTGAGATCCCTGGAGATATTTCTAAGGTATGTCAAGGGATGTCCCTAAGGATAAGTATACGTATAGGTTATAGTACTAGAATTACGCTAACGATCATAGAATCAAACCTAAGATGTTAGATATTGAAGGTACTCCCCCTTTGTTATGTTGTTTTCCTCTAGCATGATTTTTCCCTCTCACACTATTCTTTTTGGGTTTTAGAAAATGGCTGGAAACAAGATGATTCACAATAATGGAGAATATGATGGACAATGGAATGATATTCTTCATAATGAAATGGGATTTGGAAGTCCAAACATCATTATTATGCCGAATCAGCAATCTCATAATATGATCAATAAAGTAAAATTTGGTAAGTTTCCTGACTCGGCTAATAAGAGAAAGATGGAGTTTCATGATGATCATAGAGGAAAGAAAGTTCAATTTCCCCTATGTAAATCATGTGGGAAGAGGCATCAAGGAGAATGTTTCAAAGGAACTGGAAGATACTTTGGGTGTGGAAAAGAAGGACACAAAGCCAGTAAGTGAAAAGGAAAAGGTTCAGTTAACACCAGGGATGAGGATAATGGTATTGCTACAACATCAACAATGGTTAAATGTTTTAAATGTGGAATGTACGGGAATTATGCAAAACAATGCCCTAAGGTAAAGTCTCATGAAGAGAATCAGTATGGTCGTATGAGTAGTATTTATGTTGTTGATGATGAAGAGACTACAAATGAAATTTGAGATGAAAGAATCGTTGAAGCTCGGTCAACGGTTTAAGAATGTAGTGGAATGATTACATGTTTATCATGTGTAATGTTGTATAAGTAATCTCATGGTACTATGGAATAAAGAGACATCTAAGGATTGTTACACTGTTGCCTTTCCTTGATTTTTTAAAGTGTGTGATTAATGGTACTAGTAACCATGAAATGTTATTCAGATATTTTTTGGAAAGTAGATGATATGCGCATAATGAAGGAATAATAACATAATGAGGTATTTGATTGTATTCATGAGCTCATGACTGATATAAGGAGAAGGTTATATCATGGTTTGAGTATATAGAATTTTTGGATTTTGGTACGTGGAAAGAGTTAACTTTTAACTGCATTCATGTTTTCACTAAGGTTCAATGGGTATTCAAGAGAATACGTGATTAAGGCCTTTGAATGTTTGGAATGTGACCAACAAGACATATCTTATGATATATGGGGATCAACGACAGTATTAAATCTCTGGTAATCGTTTTCACTATATTATGAGAGTGAACTGCAGTATTATAGATAAGCCTAAAGATTAGAATGGATTATGTTGGACATAAGTTAGTATTGTTTAAGGATAGAAGATTTTCGATATTATTGATGGGATGTTATAGTAATGTAGTTTTAGAAAAAGGACAACCTGCAGGACGGGCGACAACCCATCGCGTCGGACAAGGATGTGGGAATCGAACCCACAACCGAAGTGCGACTGGCGTTTATCGCCTACCACTGGCCTACAGGAAGTCCCTGTTTAGTAGAAACTAGTTTTATTATATTAAGAAGTATGATATATGAAGTATAAGTTCATTTTAGGAACCATATATCATTAATCTCACTATAGATGGACTTATGTATTTTTTGATAACTTTTCTAACCTTTTGAGACAGATGGAATGACCCATCATTCTATCACATGATCTGCTAACACATCACGAATGACAAACTCAACTTCATTTCTTTAAGAGATGAAGTAGAAATTGTCCAATGAACGACAAACAGTGAGACTATACCAAAATCACGAAAGTATTTCTTCTAATTCCAATTTCATCAACTTTAAGGAAATGATCTTGAAAACCAAAAATGTTGTCCTAGTGATCTTATATCTGATTAATCAGATGGTACCATAGATCGTCACAAATTTATGGATTTGTGATTGCTAGCTTTTCCATAGCCATGTTCTCTACCACTCTCCATCAGAACATGATGGTTCAATTTCTCTTCCATATCCATATTTTCACCTATGTGGAAACCCAATGATTAGTTTATTTGGGTAACCGTTACGTTTCATACTTTTGTTTTTAAAGATTGGTTTTGGTATTCCTTTTTATGACGTGGGTTTCGATTAAAGAAACTTTCGAATAGTAAACCATTTATAACCCCGACGAATTTCGAGGGCGAAATTCATTTTAAGGGGGGTAGAATGTAACACCCCGAGATTTTATGAAAAATATTTTTTTTAATTTCATTAATGTCTTGTGTTATATGCTACACCAAAAGGAGCTTTCACAACACACATCTTTGACCAGGCTTGAATTACACGCAATCGTGACCTTCCACGATAGCGTGTGTTGTACGCAACACCAAGTTTCGCTAAACAATGATATGCTATTAAGATATTATTAAAACTAGCCGTTATGAATAGTAATAACCACTTTTTGAAATTTTGTAAATTTTATTTCTCAAAATGGACTTCATTTATGGATTCGGAGTATCGAATTTAGCCTAAGGTGAAATTTTGGTACTTTTCGGATAACTTTCATATTCTGATGAATAGTGAAAATTACTAAATTTTAATTAAAAACAACTTTTTTAATCGAAATAATTAATAGTGATAAATTATTAATTTGAGTGGTTTTAAAGTATATTTAGAATATATTTTTACAATTTAATACAATGTTGGTCATTGGATGTAATTTCACATTTAAACCAGTTATAAACAAGTGTCAATCTTTTGATAGTTATTATCTCTTAAAAACACGCTATTTGTTGTGACAGCGGAAATTAATTATAAAATTAATTAATGAAACTTATATTTTGGGAATTTTGTAAAATATAAATCATTTTTGAATTCGGAATATCAATTATAGCTTAGGGTGAAATTTTGGCATTTTTCTGAAAAACTTCAATTTTTTATGAATAGTGAAACCACTAAGTGGTAGGTTAAAAACTGAATTTTGCATAAAACATAATTTTACCGCTTCTGTGAATGGAATTCCGAAAATCCGACAGACACAGTTGATATCAGTAAGTAAAATGTGGTTCAATGAGATAAAAATAATTTTTTGGTGAATAGTAACTTTTTACTTTTTTTACCGCGGTTAATAGTAAATAGGGTAACTAAGGGTAAATATGATATTACTATTACCCTAACACATGTCCTAATTCTATTGGATAAGTGAAATTCGACCAAAAACAACCTTATGAATATAATATGACCATTTAGGTCCACTTGGATTAGATTATGACATTTAATATTATTTTATTTAATGAATAGTGAAAATAGTTAAAATCAACGTTTAATATGTAAATCATTTTTAATATGGGGTTATACATAAGATAAATTCGACTATAAATATTCATTAGAAAGATAAAACAATATCCTATATAATGGTATTTTAGTTTTAATTTTTAGACACTAAATAATTTAATTTATTTATGACACAATGATGATGCAGTAATTATCTTATTAATGAAATATTGACATAATTGATGTTATAAACACAAAAATAAATGTAATTTGAGACTTTTTATGAATTCAACTAATTTTCTAGGTTACTATGATATATTAGTGTTGATTTAATCAACTTGGTTAGAACATATAATTCTGTTATGACTTTCACAAAAATCATATATCAAATAGTGTCAAAATTGACACAAAATAGTTTTTAAATCAAATATTATATTATTAATTGTTTTTTTATTCCTAAAAATCTAAGGTTCGGCCAAATGACTTATATAAGGATATATATATTAATAAAAAACAATTTGGGGTTCGTTTGGCATGTTATAGTAAGTGTATTAACCATATAGTGTAAGAAAACAAAAAGACACGGTAAAAGTTAAATTATTTAACTTAGAGTTAAATCTAATTGATAAGGTTATAATAATAACCTAAACTTGTCTAAATCCTATTGGTTGATAGGATTTCGACCCATCCCCACTTTATCTTAGAAATAAGACCCTTTGGAACCATTATAAACCTATTTTTACTTTAATATAAAATAATATTTTGAGATATTCCTAAGGTGCCCCTCTCCTCCCTTATAAAAGGACACCTCCTCCCCCTCCTCCTCACACCAATTTGAGCACTCAAGCTCGGCCAAACCCTGCCAAAATCCATTCTCCACTTCCCTAGAATAATCCTATAGGTCTTGGTCTTCTTCAAAGACCAATTTTAGTTCCCTAAGTGGAGGATTCAAAGAGGCGTTTCAAAGAAGAGGTAATATCCATTACCGATCTTTTCAATTTCTTTCTTCTTCAACTTATTCTTCTTTAGTTGTTTCATGACAAAGTAATAACATAAGTATTAATTACATACTGATATGTTATTATAAATATGAAACAACCCTAATTCACCTTCTATCCATCCTACGGAAAAATGAAATCACCGCGCGGGCGTACGTACGAAATACCGTCTCCACGACGTGGTGTAATCTATTTTCCACCACCACCTTAATAGGATGAGTATAATGGTGTAATGAGTAACTATATATGATTATTATAAAGTGATATTGATACTGAAATAGTCTACATACACTTCAACACAATTCCACGACCATGGGAACGATATCATCGCTCGTGCGTACGTACGGACTACCATCTCCACGACGCGATGAGATTCATTCTCAATGATTAACCATTCATGAATGATTATAAAGTATATATAATAAGTACTAATGAAATATATGAAATAATAATGATACTGGATTTATGTAAATTTATATGTATGTCATCTACTTAATTCCATTCACTTCAATAAGGAAACGAAAACAGCGTTCATGCGTACGTACGGACTACCGTCTCCATGAACGGTGTATTTCATTCCATTTATCGATATTATATATATATATATATATATATATATTATGAATATATATTATATATAAATCATGTTTTACATTCTGGATATAAGTAATCATGATCCAAGTAATCATATTAATAATTACAAGTTAAAAACACGAACGACAAATGAGACGATTTTACCCAAAACACTACTTTAACATGAATTTACAAAAGAACGGGTAATATAAAGTCATAAGTGGACCATATAAGATATAATAACAATGAATATGATTCTGTAATAAGTCAATAACATGATTTAAATCATTATACAGGAGGTTCAGACACTTACAAAGCAAGTCGGACCTAAGGTAAGGGAAATATCACAATCTCATTTTTATCCGAGATTGTTTATACTTTGGTATTTACTGGGGTGTATTTTATCATCCACATCCATGTTCCCTCAATATTTAATATTATTTACATCCACCTACAATTGTTTAAAACCTATTTTACCCTTCGGTGAGTTTTTAGTAAAAGATATGAAAGGAATATTTTGTCGTTTTTCGTACGAGGTACTTTTTGACTTTTCCGAAAAAAGTATGAGAAGAGTATTTTTTTTAACTTATACGGCATGAATTAATTTTTAAAACATTATTTCCAAGAAGTTTCCTTTACAAGTTTTCAAGTTTATTTTTAATCAACTTCTTTTAGTTTAAAATTGTAAGACATGTTAAGAAAGGAAAATGTTTTTGAAGTAGAAAGGATAATTTCCTCAAGAATGGAGTTCAAGTGTTTTATCAAAATTATTTTCCATCTAAGATAATAAAGGGTTATGTTTCTATTCCTATTATTACATTAATTTGATTATGTTGTGATGGAAATATTTTTATGAATTCCTTTATCTTATATGAATTGTTTTATGATGTCATGATGTTTAAGATTCCCATTTGTATTACATGGGTTATGCAATGATGTATGATTTATGATTTTGTGGCACACATAAGAATGGTATCATTATGAGATGGGTGGGAACTATATCTCCCTCCAATGCATTGGGTAAAGATTTTATATCTCATGAGATAGACATGGATGGAATGGTAGGTTATACCGGTTCAGTGAAACAGGACTGAAAGGAGGGTGACTCGGTTCAGAAAGGGACTTTGTCCACTAAGATAGTCTTGGCAATGAGTCTTGACTAACAAGAAATGATTTTCTATGACTATGTGTGTATGCCACAAAGTTTCATGTTTTAAGTTATGATTATTGGGATTACATTTCACTACTATGATTTATCCCATGTTATGAAATTATGCTCTCTTTTGCAGGTTAAGATTTCCAGAATGTTATGTTCTTATGAATATGATGTGATTGATATTTTTTTTGTTTAACCTTAATGAGAATTTGAGCTCACCCTTTTATGTTTTCTTTTCCCTAGGATATAAAGAAAGGTTTTAGGTAAAAAAAGGAATATCTTTGTGGGAGATGTTGAATATCTTTCACCACGATTAGAAGATTATATTCCGAGTTTCCAAAGACACTAAACTATTACGATCCTTGTGTGTGCGTTTTTGTTGTGTACTAAGTATTCCGCAAATGTAATGTAATGTCCATGTACGTCAGGCTTTGGGTCTCTACACTTACCATGTCATCAAAATATCATCGCTATTAGAGAATACTTCTCTCTGGATCATCTTTCCAAGATATACATTAACTAAGTGGTTTGGTTTCATAGAGTACCACATTCAATTTTAAATGGTCGGGATTTGAGGTTTACCTCAATGTTTTGGAAAAGTATTCAGAAATACCTTGATTTTGAATTGAGTTTCAGTACTACTTATCATCCTTAGACATATGCCCAGTATGAATGAAAAAATCAAACCCTAGAGGATGTGTAGAAATATCATTCCTTGGATTTCAAAGGTGGTTGGGATCAATAAGTTCCTTTAGTTGAGTTTTCTTAAAATAATAAATTTCACTCAAAAATTGAGAAGACTCATTTTGAATCCCGATGTGGGAATAAATGTAGAGGTAAAACTTACTAGAATGAAGTTGGAGAAAGAAATCTATTGGGACATTATATAGATGAAGAAATAGTCAAGTAGGTTAGATCCATTCAACATCATATTAATTCAGTTCAATGTAAATTGAAAATTTATGTTAAAACCATAGGTCTGATATAGAATTTAAAGTTTATGATAATGGTTTTCTAAGAATTTCTCCATAAAATATGGTTATGATATTTGGGAATAAATGTAAACTAATCCCAAGGTATATTGGTACTTTTGAAATTATAGATTTTATTAGGATTGTAGCCTGTCATTTGGAGCTTTCAAAAAACCTCTATCAAGTCCACATAGTTTTCCATGTATCTCTATTAAGGAAGTACATACCTGACCCATAACATGTACTATACTTTGAGGTCATAATACTGAATCATGATCTTTCTAATGAGGAATAAATGGTGGAGATTCTAGATCATACAGAGAACATTCTACGAGACAAGACCACTGACCTAGTCAAAGTATTTTGGTGAAACAACCATTTTGAACAAGCTGTGTGGGAACTCAAGGATATGATGATGTAAAATAATCCTCATTTGTTTGTATTAGAGTGATCAATTTTGTGGGTAAAATTCAGTTGAAGTGGGTAGAATGTAACAACCTAAGTTTTAATTAACTCTTTTTTATAATACATTAAAATTTTTAGATGGATTACATGACACAACAATTCAATATTTAATTACATGATACCCTAGGATATCTTTCCATATATTCAAAACTAAGTTATCTTACATGTCACATGACCAAGAGTTTTAACAAAACCTTGACATATTCTTAATTTAGTTATTTAAACATGATAGTTGTAACCTAGCCATTAGACTTATAACAATGAATATTAATAACTAATTTTTAAATATTAATTATAATGGTCCTACTTGAGGGAAAAACATTGATAATAAAATATATAATTTTTGGTAAAGTATTTATATGTATGAAAATAAAATTTTATCAAAAACTACTTTTTATATCATTTTGTGAACAATATTAAAATATTTTTTGACCCTTTTATAAGTTTAATTTGGTAAAATAAACCTCATTTTTGAATTAATAATTTCAAAATTATCTTAGGGTGAATTTTTGTGATTTTTTTGATTTTGCTTTATTTTTTATTGAATACTGAAAACACAAAATATTAATAAAAAACAGCATTTTCATTTAATTTATTTATAAAGTTAAATTATATTTTAAATTAGTTTTAAAGTATAACTAGTTCAATTATACAAAAATCAATCCATTTGTGGTCATTAGAATAAATTTTACATTGAAACTGGATATGAAAATATTTTAAAATTTTAAAGTTTTTCACTTTGAAAACCCCCTGTCTCATCCTGCCTACAGGTTTAATTTTAAATTAATTTCTGTGACTTATATGTTTATAAATTGAAAAAATGTATTACATATTTGTATTAATAATAATTTATAATGTTTAAAAAGTTAAAATTAAATTTTACCAAAGTTATTAGTGTAAGTAATTAAAATTAATTACAATGATTGAGGAAAAATTATATTATTTAGTGGTTAAATTTATAAAATTAGGTGAATAAATGACCCAAAAATTTTACAAAACCCATTGTATGACATATTTAGATGTTATAATTTATAAGGTTAGAATTAAATTCACACCTCTCAAGACCTTTTTATTTGAAAATAACTATAAAAATATATTCCCAAATTCTATACCATTATCCTATAATCCTTAATTTCTACACTAATTCAACCAAGGAAGTACATTGGTGAAATCCAAAAGGAGATACTTGAAGAAGAGACGCTATTTATCAACAAATGTTTTTATTTTATTTCTTCTTCAAGCCTATTTAGTTATTTTTATATCATGCTTATATAATAATATAAGAATATTTAAAGTAATTATATGCTGTTATGTTAAGGTTATAACATTTACCTATAAATAATTACATAAAATGGGTTATGAAATCATCATTCGCATGTATGAGAGAATACTGCCATAAGAACCAATTTCGTTTATTTTTCAATTACCACTTTCTAAGGATAGAAATAATGATGTAAATACTATTTATATATTATATTTATTATTTTTATGATTTAATTATGATTATTTAGTTTTTATATCACACATAATTTCATTCTTTCCATTTTCTGGGAATACGATAATGTTGTTCATGTGTACGATGGACTACTGCCTCACGAAGTGATGTGATCTGTTCAATATTTACCTGGAATTTATTATGGATGTGTTTAATAAACATGTGTGAAATATATTAAATACAAATTATTATATATTGATAATATATCACATACTTTCATTTCATTCAATAGTAAAATAAAATGGAAATAACATTCATTCGTATGTACTACCTAATATCTCCATAAACCGGGTATTTTATTTCTTATTTATATATTTTATATATTTTTAAAAATACATACATAATGAATATATAATGAATATATATGATATTTATATCATTTTTATCATTATTTAGATGGAAAAATCATGATCTAATAAATAATATGAATAATAAAAAGTCACAACATTTATGAAATTCAAAGTCGTTATTATCCAAAACGTAACTTTAATAAGAATAATTAACAAACAGGTAATAAAAAGTAATAATTAAATAATATATGATGTGATATATATGATTATTTTAGTTTAATAAGTTTATAATAAACTTAAATTTATTATACAATATTTTTCAATGAGTATGATGAAAGTCAAGACTAAAGGTAAGCGATTTTTGTCTAAATTTTATTTTCTACGAGGCAAAATCCTTGTTCAACACCTATCTCTTATTTATGGTGTGTATTATACCCATGTATTTATTTTTTGATTCTTATACTGGGAAATTTTTGGATTTAAACATCCATTTTAGGATCACTCTTTCATGGGATTTATGGTCAAAACTTTACCAAAATAATGGGTGAATTTTACCTAAATTTTCTTTCTTTGTGACACATGTTATGTTATACACATATATTATTTTATGAGGTGTATATACTACCTATTTTACATGTTATATAGTGAATATAATTATTTTTAATATATTTTATGTTTATTTTAATTTTATTATTTCATGGAGATTATGATTCAAATTTGTCAACGTGAAAAGAGTTTATTGCGATAATGTCATTATTTATTGGATTTATTTATGATTATGTTTCCATTAATGAAATATTGTGATCCATATATAAATAATTATCATTAATTTTATTATATTATTTTTATTCATTATATATTCATGTAATAGTAAATGTTTTTGACAATTTGGTACTTCATATAATTAAGAATATGTTTTTTAAAAAACACACCATGATTTCTCTATTCGGTAAAAAATATATTTTATTCCAAAACCATGTTTTTTTGAAAATCTTTTTATATTATATTCTAAACAAATTTTCATGGAATTTTTTTTAAAATGTTTTATGTTTTAAAAATTATTTTAAATGATTGTCAAATCATAATTTATATTTTTTCAGATATTCTTTTTAAATAAAAATGTTTTCAAAATATTTTATGTTTTTTAAAATATTTTTCCTAAGTTGAAATGATATTTTTATCAAGAAATGTTTTAAATTATATTTCAAAATTATTTTCCATCTAAGATGAATTTTCTGGGTGTTACCTATTCCTTAATGGGGATATTATTTGAGAATTCCATTTATATTCTTTCTCTGAATGAGATATGTTTTGATGGAATATTGTTTATGAAACTTGATTCTCTTCCATGCACTACGGGAAAAATGAGCAATTGCGACGGGCTATTTGCGACGGGATTTATTCCCGTCGCAAATAGTCATGTTAAAAACTTATTTGCGACGGGGGTATTTCCCCGTCGCAAATAAGGAGACTTTTGCGACAGGATTGCTTTCCCCGTCGCAAATAGTTTTCCCGCGATGCGCGCCAAATCGCGGGAAACTTATTTGCGACGGGGGAATATTCCCGTCGCAAATAACCGGCGGCGGTAAATGGTATTTGCGACGGGAATATTCCCCCGTCACAAATACTATGTCGGCAGGGGTTATTTGCGACGGGACCCGTCGCAAATAACTATTTACCGGTTGACCGTAATAAATGTTGGCTAAGGTATTTGCGACGGGTACCGTCGCAAATAATACTATTTGCGACGAGATACCCGTCGCAAATAATCTAACCTATAAATACCCCCATCCGTTTTTTTCATTTCATTCTCATTCCTTATCTTCTCCTTCTCTCAAAATTATATTTCTAGAGTTGAGTTTTTTTCCAGTTTAATTTTTTTCTCCGGAGCTGATATTAAAGTTTTGAAGAACGATCAGAACAGATCAATTTTCAAGGTATTTATCTTCATTTTAATTTTTTATTTATTTTTAATTTTTTATTAGTTTCAATTATTATTAATTAGTTGTAATTTAATTATGTTTACATTGTTTTATTACTTAATAAATTTAAATTATTTGTATTGTTTATAGTTAATGGTAATTAGAAATAATTAGTAATAATTTTTAATAATTAAGAATAAATATTAATAATTAGTAATAAATACCAATAATTAAGAATAAGAACATTATTACATTATTAGTTTATTTTATTATTAATATTAAAATAATATAATTTTTTATATATATACAATTCTTTTTTCATCTGTGTGTTTGCTGTTTTCACATGTATTATTTGTATGTGGAGATAGAAAACGCACAGATGAAAGAAGAATTGTATATAAATTAGAAAATTATATTATTTTAATATTAATAATAAAATATATTAATAATGTTATTATTTGTAATTATTGGTAATTATTTCTAATTATTGATAATTATTCATTTAATTACTAATAATTAGGAACAATTATCAATAATTATCAATAATTAAGAATAATTAGTAATAATTAGTAATAATTACCAATAATTAGTATTAATTACCTATAATTAGTATTAATTACCAATAATTAGTATTAATTACCAATAATTAGTATTAATTACCAATAATTAACAATAATTAGTAATAATTACCTATAATTAGTATTAATTACCAATAATTAGTATTAATTACCAATAATTAACAATAATTAGTAATAATTACCTATAATTAGTATTAATTACCAATAATTAGTATTAATTAACAATAATTAGTATTAATTACCAATAATTAGTATTAATTAACAATAATTAGTATTAATTACCAATAATTAGTATTAATTACCAATAATTGCCAATAATTAACAATAATTATCAATAATTAACAATAATTATCAATAATTACCAATAATTATCAATAATTACTAATAATTATAAATAATTACTAATAATTATCAGTAATTACTAATAATTAGCAATAATTACTAATAATTAGCAATAATTAGTAATAATTAGCAATAATTACTAATAATTAGCAATAATTCGTAATAATTAGCAATAATTAGTAATAATTAGAAATAATTAGTAATAATTAGAAATAATTAGTAATAATTAACAATAATTAGTATTAATTAACAATAAATAGTAACAATTAGGAATAATTAGTATTAATTAGGAATAATTAGTAATAATTACCAATAATTAGTAATAATGATTATTAATTACCAATAATTAGTATTAATTTCCAATAATTAGTATTAATTACCAATAATTAGTATTAATTACCAATAATTAGTATTAATTAGCAATAATTAGTATTAATTACCAATATTTAGTAATAATTACCAATATTTAGTAATAATTAACAATAATTGCCAATAATTAACAATAATTAGTAATAATTACCAATAATTATCAATAATTACTAATAATTATCAATAATTACTAATAATTATCAATAATTAATAATAATTAGCAATAATTAGTAATAATTAGCAATAATTACTACTAATTAGCAATAATTAGTAATAATTAGAAATAATTAGTAATAATTAGAAATAATTAGTAATAATTAGAAATAATTAACAATAATTAGTAATAATTAACAATAATTAGTAACAATTAGGAATAATTAGTATTAATTAGGAATAATTAGTAATAATTACCAATAATTAGTAATAATGATTATTAATTACCAATAATTAGTATTAATTTCCAATAATTAGTATTAATTACCAATAATCACCAATAATTACCAATAATCACCAATAATTACCAATAATGACCAATAATTACCTATAATCACCAATAATTACCAATAATCACCAATAATTACCAATAATCACCAATAATTACCAATAATGACCAATATTTTCCAATATTTTCCAATAATTACCAATAATTACCAATATTTTCTAATAATTACCAATATTTACCAATATTTACCAATATTTACCAATAATTAGGAATAACTACCAAAAATTAAGAATAACTACCAATAATTTGGAATAATTACCAATAATTTGGAATAATTACCAATAATTTGGAATAATTACCAATAATTTGGAATAATTACCAATAATTTGAAATACTTACCAATAATTTGGAATAATTACCTTATTACATTATTTGTATATTTTATTATTAATATTAAAATAATATAATTTTCTATATTATATACAATTCTTTTTTCATCTGTGTGTTTTCTGTCTCCACATGTAATATTCGCATTCTTTTTCAAAATTATCAACCTACTCGCCAATGGAGAGGTGAAATTGAATGCAATATTACATGTGGAGACAGAATGTTAAACACACAGATGAAAAGAGAATTGTATATAATATAAAAAATTATGTTATTTTAATATTAATAATAAAATATACTAATAATGTAATAATGTTATTATTATATAATTAATGTTTATGAAAAAATTATATCAGTATTATTAAAATAATAAGAAATCAATATAATATTAAAATTATAAATATTTGTAACATGTTTTGCTTTATTCTCAATATATTCAATCTTTACTTGAGTGTTTTTTCTAACAAATTATTCAAAACCAGTAATGCTTTTATATTTTATAGAGAAATATGGAACAACGAGGTCGTCAACAATCATTATTAGGTGACCGCATATGGATAAATCAACATAGAAATCCAAACGGTTCTGGTTTAAATCCAGTATATGTTGAGGGTGTGGAGACTTTTTTATCATTTGCGGAATCAAATTCAGAATTTGTTTCAGAAGGAAAAATAAAATTCCCTTGCAGAAAATGTGCATTGAGAACGTTTGACACGTTTGACAAAGTGGGAGAACATCTCTTGTGTTTTGGTTTTCAACCAGATTATGTTTTTTGGTATCAACACGGTGAACGCAGTTCCAGAGCAGGTGATACCAACTTGATTTCGGATCCATCCCGGTTTCAAGATTTAGTACATGATGTTGTAGGTTCATCTGTTCAACATACAGAAACTCCGGCTGATATAGCTTCAAATCCTGAGTTGGCACCGTCTGAATTTTATGAGTTGTTGAAATCTGCTGAGGATGCATTATATCCTGGCGGCAAGATGAGCAAATTAGAAGCAGTTGCAAAATTTATGGCTATCAAATCAGATAACGGAATGTCAAACACCTGTTTTGACCAGATATTTTCTTTGCTGAAAACACTGTTACCCGAAGGAAATGTTTTACCTACAAATTACTATGAGAGTAAGAGGCTGGTTCGAAATTTGGGACTTACTTGTCAGAAGATTCATGCATGTTCAAATGAATGCATCTTATATTATGGGGAAAATGAGTCGTTGGATAGTTGTCCTACATGTGGGCAACTGAGATATAAAGAAGAACAACACGGGAAGTCTGGTTTGATTCCTGTAAAACAGTTGAGATATTTTCCGCTTACATCCAGACTCCAGCGTTTATTCATGTCTAAGAATACAACGACAATGATGTCATGGCATAAAGAGAATAGTTCAACCGATAAAAGCTTGAATCATCCAGCCGATGGTGATTCATGGAAACATTTTGATACAGTGCATCCATCATTTGCTTTAGAAGCTATAAATGTTCGACTGGGCCTTTCCACTGATGGTTTCTGTCCGTTTGGATCTTATGGTAGTCAATATTCATGTTTATAACGACCCATACTTTACATACATTGTTAATACTTCAAAATTGAAGCACACTTATTACAACATATGACAAAACCACAAAGGACCGTATAGGTATAGTGTCTTTAGAAACTGGGAAACATAAACAACTGGTTCATAAATCTTCTACAGTGTCTCCCATTTATTTCATCATATCTAGGGTCCCTTTTAGCATATTCTACTTAATATCCATCTTCCTGACCTGGGGAAAAGAAAACATAAAAGGGTGAGCTCAAATGCTCAGCAAGGGCAAATAAAGGAAATAAAAATCATATCATATCTTTTTGAAAATCAAAACCTGCAAAAGAGATCATAATATCTTAACATGGAATAAATCATAGAAGTGAAAATGAGATCCCCATAATCATAACATAAAACTTGAATCTTTGTGGCATGCACACATAATCATTGAAAATCATTTCTTGTTAGTCATGACTCATTGCCAAGACTATCTTAGTGGACAAAGTCCCTTTCTGAACCGAGTTCACTCCTCGTTTCAGTCCTGTATCACTGAACCGAAATAACCTTCCGTTCTAGCCATGTCTATCTCATGAGATATAAAATCTTTACCCAATGCATTGGAGGGAGATATAGGTCCCACCCATCTTATAATTAATCCTTTCTTATGTGTGCCACATAATCATAAATCTTACATCATCACATAACCCATGTAATAAAAAATGGGATTCTTAAACAACATGACATCATAAAACAATTCATATAAGATAAAGGAATTCATAAAAATAATTCCATCACAACATGATCAAATCAATTTAATAATAGGGATAAAAACAGAACCCTTTATTATCTTAGATGGAAAATAATTTTGATAAAACACTTGAACTCCATTCTTGAGGAAAATATCCTTTCTTCTTCAAAAACATTTTTTCCTTTCTTAACATGTCATATGACTTTAAAATAAAAGAAGTTTATTAAAAATAAACTTGAAAACTTGTAAAGGAAGCTTATTGGAAATAATTTTTTAAAAATCCATTCATGCCGTATAAGTTAAAAAAAACATTCTTCGTACTTTTGTCGGAAAAGTCAAAAAGTACCTCGTACGAAAAACGACAAAAGATTCCTTTCATACATACTACTAAAAACTCACCGAAGGGTAAAAATGGATTTAAACAATTGTAGATGGATGGAAATAATATTACATATTGATGAAACATGGATGTGGATGATAAAATATACCCCAGTAAATACTTACGAATAAACAATCTCGGATAAAAATGAGATTGTGATATTTCCCTTACCTTAGGTCCAATTTGCTTTGTACGTGTCCGAAGCTCCTGTATAATGGTTTAAATAATGTTATTGACTTATTCCATAATCATACATATTGATATGATATCATATATGGTCGTATTCTTAGCTTCTTGATAGTAATATTTCATTGTTACTTGTTACTCGGGTCTTTATAACTTTTTGTTCTTATGCGTGTTTTGCCGAATACATTGTTATTCTTCTTTTAAGGTTATAGATTCCTTATATCCAGAATGGTATTAGTGTAACATATATCATATTTATTCATTCAATTAATTTATATAATCATTATGAAATGAAGATCATGTAGAACGAGTCGCATCACATCGTGGAGACGGTATTCCGTACGTACGCACGAGTGATGATATCGTTCCTATGATCGTGGAATTGTATTGGAGTATATATATATATATATATTATTTCAGTATCAATATTACTTCATAATAATCATATATAGTTACTCATTACACCATTATACCCATCCTTGTAAGGTGATGGTGGAAAATAGATTACACCACGGCGTGGAGACGGTATTCCGTACGTACGCACGCGCGGTGATTTCATTTTTCCGTAGGATGGATAGAAGGTGAATTAGGGTTGTTTCATATTTATAATAACATATCAGTATGTAAGTAATACTGATGTTATTACTTTATCATTAAACAACTAAAGAAGAAGAAGTTGAAGAAGAAAGAAATTGAAAAGATCGGTAATGGATATTACCTTTTCTTTGGAACGCCTCTTTGAATCCTCCACTTAAGGAACTATGATTGGTCTTTGGAGAAGACCAGGACCTCTAGGATTATTCTAGGGAAGTGGAGAGGAGAAAATGGCAGGGGTTGGCCGAGATTGAGTGCTCAAAATTGGTGTGAGGAGGAGGGGGAGGAGGTGCCCTTTTATAAGGGAGGAGAGGGGCACCTTAGGAATATCTCAAAATATTATTTTATATTAAAGTCAAAATCGGTTTATAATGGTTCCAAAGGGTCTTATTTCGAAGCTAAAGTTGGGAAGGGTCGCAATACTATCAACCAATAAGATTTAGACAAGTTTAGGGTATTATTTTAACCTTATCAATTAGATTTAACTCTAAGTTAATTAATTTAACTTTTACCGTGTCTTTTTGTTTTCTTTCACTATATGGTTAATACACTTACTATAACATGCCAAACGAACCCCAAATTGTTTATTATTAATATATATATCTTTATCTAAGTCATTTGGCCGAACCTTAGATTTTTAGGAATAAAATAACAATTAATAATATAATATTTGATTTAAAAACTATTTTGTGTCAATTTTGACACTATTTGATATATGATTTTTGTGAAAGTCATAACAGAATTATATGTTCAAACCAAGTTGATTAAATCAACACTAATATATCATAGTAACCTAGAAAATTAGTGGAATTCATAAAAAGTCTCAAATTACATTTATTTGGGTGTTTATAATATCAATTATGTCAATATTTCATTAATAAGATAATTACTGCATCATCTTTGTGTCATAAATAAATTAAATTATTTGATGTCTAAAAATTACAAATAAAATACCATCATGTAGGAAATCGTTTTAGATTTCTAATGAATATTTACAATCGAATTTATCTTATGTATAACCCCATATTAAAAATGATTTACTTATTAAACTTTGATTTTAACTATTTTAACCCTTCTTTAAATAAATTAATAATAAATGTCCTAATCTAATCCAAGTGGGCATAAATGGTCATATTTTATTCTTAAGTTTGTTTTTGGTCGAATTACACTTGTCCAATAGAATTAGGACATGTGTTAGGGTAATATTAATATCATATTTACCCTTAGTTACCCTATTTACTATTAACCGCGGTAAAAAAAGTAAAAAGTTACTATTCACCAAAAAATTATTTTCATCTCATTGAACCACATTTTAGTCCTTGATATTAACTGTGTCTCTCGGATTTTCGAAATTCCATTCACAGAAGCGGTAAAATTAAGTTTTATGCAAAAATTCAGTTTTTTTAACCTACCACTTAGTGGTTTCACTATTCATCAAAAATTGAAAGTTTTCAGAAAAATACAAAAATTTCACCCTAGGCTAATTTCGATATTCTGAGTCCAAAAATGAAGTCCATTTTGAAAGATAAAATTTATAACATTTCAAAAAGTGGTTATTACTATTCATAATGACTAGTTTTAATAGCATATTGTTGTTTAGTGATACTCGGTATTGCGTACGACGGAAGCTATCGAGGAAGGTCGCGATTGCGTGTAAAGCAAGCCAAGCAAGTGTTGTGTAGAAAAAGATTCCTTTGATGATTTTTATAACATAAAAGTCTCGGGTGTTACATTCTACCCCCCTTAAAAAGAATTTCTCCCTCGAAATTCGTCACTTTGTAACAAACAAATGAGGATAATTCTCCCTCATCATATCCTCAAGCTCCCATGTAGCTTCTTCAAGTTGGTGGTTCCTCCATAAAACTTTCACCAAGCGAGTGGTCTTGTTTCGTAGGACTTTTTCACTACGATCCAGAATCTCTATCGGCTGTTCTTCATAAGAAAGATCTTTCTCCAGCGGTACAACTTCTGAGCTGAGTACATGTGAAGGATCTGGTATGTACTTTCTCAGGAGAGATACATGGAACACATCGTGAACTTGAGAGAGATTCGGTGGAAGCGCCAATCGGTAAGCTACCTTCCCAACACGATCCAGTATTTCGAAAGGACCGATATATCTAGGGCTCAACTTCCCCTTCTTTCCAAATCTCATAACCCTCTTCCAGGGAGATATTCGTAAGAACACTTTATCGCCCACTTCAAACTCTAGGTCTTTTCTTCGGTTGTCGGCATAACTTTTCTGTCGACTCTGAGCTACTCTTATGTGTTGTTGAATAGATCTGACCTTTTCTGCCATTTCATCAACGAGATCAGGTCCTAATAGCTTTCTTTCCCCAACTTCATCCCAGCAAGTTGGAGTCCTGCATTTCTTTCCATAGAGAGCTTCATAAGGAGCCATCTGAATACTGGAGTGAAAGCTATTATTATAAGAAAATTCCACCAAAGGTAGGTGTTGATCCCAACCTCCTTTGAAATCCATAGAGCAAGCTCTCAACATATCTTCTAGGGTTTGAATTGTTCTCTCAGACTGACCGTCTGTCTGGGGATGATAAGCAGTGCTGAAACTCAACTCTGTATCCAGAGTATGCTGAAGACTTCGCCAGAACTTCGAGGTAAATCTCGGATCCCGATCAGATATAATAGAAAGTGGTACTCCATGCAATCTTACCACTTCCTTTACATATATCCTGGCAAGCTGATCTAGAGAGAAATCCTCTCTAATAGGAATGAAGTGTGCAGACTTTGTAAGACGATCAACTATGACCCAGATAGCATTATTGCCTTTGGATGTTTTAGGAAGTCCTGTGACAAAGTCCATAGTGATGTTTTCCCATTTCCATTCGGGTATGGGTAATGGTTGTAACATCCCCTTAGACTTCTGTCTCTCAGCTTTAACTTGTTGACAAACCAAGCATCGAGAGACATATTCAGCAACATCTCTTTTCATGCCATCCCACCAGAAGTACTCTTTCAGGTCCCTATACATCTTCGTGCTTCTAGGATGAATAGAGAATGAAGAACTATGAGCCTCATCCAGCAGCTCCTTCTTTAATTCGGGGATGGGAGGAACACAAACCCGATTCCTGAACTTTATTATCCCATCACAATCAAGGTTGAATTCAGGAACCTTTCTCACCTTCTTTTGTAACTCGACATCTTCTTTCTGTGCCTCTTTAATCTTCACATGTATAGATGGTTGAACATTCATTTGAGAAAGATAAGATTTTTCCCCTTCTATTATAATTCCAAGATCCATCCTTTGTAAATCCATAAATATTGGATCTTTTGTGATCCTCATCATGGATAAACTAGCATGGTCTTGTCGACTTAATGCATCTGCCACCTTGTTTGCTTTCCCAGGGTGGTAATGGATTGAGCATTCATAATCCTTAATCAGCTCCAACCATCTTCTTTGACGCATATTCAACTCCTTTTGTGTGAAAATATACTTTAAACTTTTATGATCAGTATAAATATCACACCTTTCACCATAAAGGTAATGCCTCCAAATCTTTAATGAAAAGATTACCGCAGCCAACTCCAAATCATGTGTTGGGTAATTTTGCTCATGGATTTTTAACTGTCGTGAGGCATAAGCTATCACCATATCATTTTGCATAAGAACACACCCCAATCCCTTCTTGGATGCATCACTGTAGATCACAAACCTTTCTCCACTACAAGGCAGTGTGAGCACAGGTGCACTGGATAACCTTCTTTTCAACTCCTTGAAATTCTCTTCACATTCCTCTGTCCAGACAAACTTAACTCCTTTCCGAGTCAACTTGGTGAGTGGATTAGATAATCGTGAAAAATCTTTTACGAAACGTCGATAATATCCAGCCAAACCAAGAAAACTTCGGATCTCAGTTACTGTTGTTGGTCTCAACCATCTTTCGATAACCTCTGTTTTTGCTGGATCCATAGATATCCCCTCATTTGAGATTATGTGACCCAAAAATGCAACTTTTTGAAGCCAAAATTCACACTTGGTAAATTTGGCATAAAGCTTCTCCTTTCTCAGGGTCTTCAATATAATTCTCAAGTGATCTTCATGTTCTTCCTTGCTCTTTGAATAGACAAGAATATCGTCTATAAAGACTACCACAAATTGATCAAGATAGTCTCTAAAGACTCTATTCATTAGATCCATGAAGATAGCAGGGGCATTAGTAAGACCAAATGGCATCACTATAAATTCATAGTGTCCATACCTTGTACGGAAAGCCGTCTTTGGTATATCCTCCCTTTTGACCCTTAATTGATGATACCCTGAACGAAGATCAATCTTGGAAAAGTATTGAGCTCCGCGTAGTTGGTCAAACAAGTCATCAATGCGTGGGAGAGGATATTTGTTCTTGATAGTGATCTTGTTAAGTTCTCGATAATCAATGCAGAGTCTCATTGATCCATCTTTCTTCTTAACAAATAGAACAGGTGCTCCCCAAGGTGACGCACTAGGGTGTATGAATCCCTTATCAAGATTCTCTTGGAGTTGCTTCTTCAATTCCTGCAACTCAATTGGGGCCATTCTATAAGGTGTCTTTGAAATTGGCAAAGCACCCGGTACGAGTTCTATTGAAAACTCAACTTCACGATTTGGTGGAAGACCCGGCAATTCCTCCGGAAAGACATCATCAAACTCCCGTACAATGGGAATATTCTTAATCGTGAGTTTCTCACCAACCATTTGAGATAAATAACCTTCATTTAGTGGAATCAATACCCATAAGATGGAAGAAATTTCCACTGGAAGGTTATGTTCATCCTTGCATTGATAGACGATCGTAGATTGATCTGGAATATAAAATGTTACTTCCCTTCTTTGGAAATTGATATGAGCTCCATGTAGAGAAAGCCAATCCATGCCAAGAATCACATCAAATTCCACTAAAGGAAGGATCACAAGATTTGCAGGAAGCACTTTCCCACAAACTTCGATCGGAGAAGAATTATAAACTTTTGATGCGATTGATGTGCCATTAGGTGTTGTCACAGCTAACTCAACATCTAATTGTTGAGGTAATACGGTGATACCCTTAGAAAATTCTTCAGAAATAAAAGAGTGGGTGGATCCAGAATCAAATAAAACATTTTCTACTTTAGAGTGGATGGTAAGTGTACCTTTCACCACTTCGTTATCGTACTCCACATCGCTGATAGAAATTGCATGTGACTTTCCTTTGTCTTTAGCCTTAAGATTTTGTTGACGTCGACCATCATCATCAACCCTTGGATTTGGGCATTGATTGGCATAATGCCCCATCTCCTTGCACTTGAAACATTGAAGTGTAGTAGGTTCATTCTGTGTATCCCTTCCTTTGTTTGCATCATTAGACATCTTCTTCCCATTATCACGGCATTCAAATGCCCGATGACCTTCCTTTCCACATTTAAAACATTTACTTGTCCCTTTAAGACAACTCCCTCCATGTTTCTTTCCACACTTTGAGCATAAGGGAAAGTTCATCTTCTTTTCAGTGTGCTCTTTAGAGTTTCCTTTGAATTCCATCTTCCTCTTCTTATCAAACCCATGTGACTGATGGGTTACTCCAATCTCCATCTCAACTTTGAGAGCACATCGAACGATTTCCTCGTAGCTATTGAAGTCCCTTATGGCTAACGCCCTTCGAAGACTTGGTTTTAAGCCACTAAAGAATCGATCGATCTTACTCTCAGGTTGGATAATAATACCAGAAGCGTACCTTGCAAGTCTTGTAAAATTTGCTTCATAGGTACCAACAGATTCATCATCCCTTTGCTTCAGTTCAAGAAACTCTTTCTCCATCTTTGTTCGGAGAATACGAGGGAAGTACTTATTGAAAAATAAGTTCTTGAACTCGTCCCATTCCATAGACTCAATTTCATCCCTTTGCCTCGTATTCTTAACAAGATTCCACCATTGATCAGCATCTCCTTCCAAACGATACACTGCTAGGATGAATTTATCATGTTCAGAACATTGAAGAACTGAAAATATCTTTTCAGTTGTACTAATCCATTGTTCAGCAACTAATGGATCAGTAGACCCACTGAAAGAAGGTGGACGCTGCCTCATGAAGGATTCAACAGAATGTTGCTCCTTACTTTGCTCGTTTGGAAGTCCTGCATGATTCATAGCTTGAGAAAGTTGTGTGAGCATGGCTACAAGATTTTGCATTCCAGCTCCCATATCGTTTGGTTGCTCAGGGGGACAATCATTGCATTGCCCATCGCATTCCGCATTAACACGGTTCCTTCGGGTTCCAGCCGTTGACTAAAACCAAGAAGAATAGTGTGAGCAACACTAATTATAATAGGAAACCACATAATTCAAGAATAAAATTTTCATGCTTATGGTCTTATCCTAGGTTATTCAAGGACATTTCTAAAACACTAAGATTGTGTTCTATGCTTAGACTTATGCTTAGGGTTCTTACTAAGGCTTTCACATCCTAGTTTCCAAAGGTTGACTATACCTTTCCTCTGATACCAACTATAACGACCCATACTTTACATACATTGTTAATACTTCAAAATTGAAGCACACTTATTACAACATATGACAAAACCACAAAGGACCGTATAGGTATAGTGTCTTTAGAAACTGGGAAACATAAAAAACTGGTTCATAAATCTTCTACAGTGTCTCCCATTTATTTCATCATATCTAGGGTCCCTTTTAGCATATTCTACTTAATATCCATATTCCTGACCTGGGGAAAAGAAAACATAAAAGGGTGAGCTCAAATGCTCAGCAAGGGCAAATAAAGGAAATAAAAATCATATCATATCTTTTTGAAAATCAAAACCTGCAAAAGAGATCATAATATCTTAACATGGAATAAATCATAGAAGTGAAAATGAGATCCCCATAATCATAACATAAAACTTGAAACTTTGTGGCATGCACACATAATCATGGAAAATCATTTCTTGTTAGTCATGACTCATTGCCAAGACTATCTTGGTGGACAAAGTCCCTTTCTGAACCGAGTTCACTCCTCGTTTCAGTCCTGTATCACTGAACCGAAAGAACCTTCCGTTCCAGCCATGTCTATCTCATGAGATATAAAATCTTTACCCAATGCATTGGAGGGAGATATAGGTCCCACCCATCTTATAATGAATCCTTTCTTATGTTTTCCACATAATCATAAATCTTACATCATCACATAACCCATGTAATAAAAAATGGGATTCTTAAACAACATGACATCATAAAACAATTCATATAAGATAAAGGAATTCATAAAAATAATTCCATCACAACATGATCAAATCAATTTAATAATAGGGATAAAAACAGAACCCTTTATTATCTTAGATGGAAAATAATTTTGATAAAACACTTGAACTCCATTCTTGAGGAAAATATCCTTTCTTCTTCAAAAACATTTTTTCCTTTCTTAACATGTCATATGACTTTAAAATAAAAGAAGTTTATTAAAAATAAACTTGAAAACTTGTAAAGGAAGCTTATTGGAAATAATGTTTTAAAAATCCATTCATGCCGTATAAGTTAAAAAAAACATTCTTCGTACTTTTGTCGGAAAAGTCAAAAAGTACCTCGTACGAAAAACGACAAAAGATTCCTTTCATACATATTACTAAAAACTCACCGAAGGGTAAAAATGGATTTAAACAATTGTAGGTGGATGGAAATAATATTACATATTGATGAAACATGGATGTGGATGATAAAATATACCCCAGTAAATACTTACGAATAAACAATCTCGGATAAAAATGAGATTGTGAAATTTCCCTTACCTTAGGTCCAATTTGCTTTGTACGTGTCCGAAGCTCCTGTATAATGGTTTAAATAATGTTATTGACTTATTCCAGAATCATACATATTGATATGATATCATATATGGTCGTATTATTAGCTTCTTTATAGTAATATTTCATTGTTACTTGTTACTCGGGTCTTTATAACTTTTTGTTCTTATGCGTGTTTTGCCGAATACATTCTTATTCTTCTTTTAAGGTTATAGATTCCTTATATCCAGAATGGTATTAGTGTAACATATATCATATTTATTCATTCAATTCATTTATATAATCATTATGAAATGAAGATCATGTAGAACGAGTCGCATCACATCGTGGAGACGGTATTCCGTACGTACGCACGAGTGATGATATCGTTCCTATGATCGTGGAATTGTATTGGAGTATATATATATATATTATTTCAGTATCAATATTACTTCATAATAATCATATATAGTTACTCATTACACCATTATACCCATCCTTGTAAGGTGATGGTGGAAAATAGATTACACCACGGCGTGGAGACGGTATTCCGTACGTACGCACGCGCGGTGATTTCATTTTTCCGTAGGATGGATAGAAGGTGAATTAGGGTTGTTTCATATTTATAATAACATATCAGTATGTAAGTAATACTGATGTTATTACTTTATCATTAAACAACTAAAGAAGAAGAAGTTGAAGAAGAAAGAAATTGAAAAGATCGGTAATGGATATTACCTTTTCTTTGGAACGCCTCTTTGAATCCTCCACTTAAGGAACTATGATTGGTCTTTGGAGAAGACCAGGACCTCTAGGATTATTCTAGGGAAGTGGAGAGGAGAAAATGGCAGGGGTTGGCCGAGCTTGAGTGCTCAAAATTGGTGTGAGGAGGAGGGGGAGGAGGTGCCCTTTTATAAGGGAGGAGAGGGGCACCTTAGGAATATCTCAAAATATTATTTTATATTAAAGTCAAAATCGGTATATAATGGTTCCAAAGGGTCTTATTTCGAAGCTAAAGTGGGGAAGGGTCGAAATCCTATCAACCAATAAGATTTAGACAAGTTTAGGGTATTATTTTAACCTTATCAATTAGATTTAACTCTAAGTTAATTAATTTAACTTTTACCGTGTCTTTTTGTTTTCTTTCACTATATGGTTAATAAACTTACTATAACATGCCAAACGAACCCCAAATTGTTTATTATTAATATATATATCCTTATCTAAGTCATTTGGCCGAACCTTAGATTTTTAGGAATAAAATAACAATTAATAATATAATATTTGATTTAAAAACTATTTTGTGTCAATTTTGACACTATTTGATATATGATTTTTGTGAAAGTCATAACAGAATTATATGTTCGAACCAAGTTGACTAAATCAACACTAATATATCATAGTAACCTATAAAATTAGTGGAATTCATAAAAAGGCTCAAATTACATTTATTTTGGTGTTTATAACATCAATTATGTCAATATTTCATTAATAAGATAATTACTGCATCATCTTTGTGTCATAAATAAATTAAATTATTTGATGTCTAAAAATTACAAATAAAATACCATCATGTAGGAAATCTTTATAGATTTCTAATGAATATTTACAATCGAATTTATCTTATGTATAACCCCATATTAAAAATTATTTACTTATTAAACTTTGATTTTAACTATTTTAACCCTTCTTTAAATAAATTAATAATAAATGTCCTAATCTAATCCAAGTTGGCCTAAATGGTCATATTTTATTCCTAAGTTTGTTTTTGGTCGAATTACACTTGTCCAATAGAATTAGGACATGTGTTAGGGTAATATTAATATCATATTTACCCCTAGTTACCCTATTTACTATTAACCGCGGTAAAAAAAGTAAAAAGTTACTATTCACCAAAAAATTATTTTCATCTCATTGAACCACATTTTAGTCCTTGATATTAACCGTGTCTCTCGGATTTTTGAAATTCCATTCACAAAAGCGGTAAAATTACGTTTTATGCAAAAATTCAGTTTTTTTAACCTACCACTTAGTGGTTTCACTATTCATCAAAAATTGAAAGTTTTCAGAAAAATACCAAAATTTCACCCTAGGCTAATTTCGATATTCTGAGTCCAAAAATGAAGTCCATTTTGAAAAATAAAATTTATAACATTTCAAAAAGTGGTTATTACTATTCATAACGACTAGTTTTAATAGCATATTGTTGTTTAGTGAAACTCGGTATTGCGTACGACGCAAGCTATCGAGGAAGGTCGCGATTGCGTGTAAAGCAAGCCAAGCAAGTGTTGTGTAGAAAAAGATTCCTTTGATGATTTTTATTACATAAAAGTCTCGGGTGTTACAATGTTGGCCTATTTTTTTAACTCCGTATAATTTACCTCCATGGATGTTGATGAAGGAGCCATATATCTTTTTGACATTACTAATTCCAGGACATCCGAAGAAAAATATTGATGTTTATTTGAAGCCATTGATTGATGAATTAAATTTATTGTGGAGTACTGGTGTCAGTACATATGATGTTGCAACGAAACAGAATTTCATACTGAGAGCAGCATTGATGTGGACAATAAGTGACTTCCCGGCTTATGGGATGTTATCTGGCTGGAGTACACATGGTCAAAAATCATGTCATTACTGTATGGGAGAGAACAAAGCATTTATGCTCATTCATGGAAAGAAACCTTGTTATTTTGACTGTCATCGCAGATTTCTTCCAGCTGATCATCCTTTTCGCAGAAACAGATCTCATTTCAGAAAAGGAACAGCTGAAAGGGATGGACCTCCACAAATGCTATCAGGTTCGGAGTTAAAATCGGTTGTATTTTCATTACCTCCCATCACTTTTGGTCCCACAATAAACCAACAGAAAATTTCTGGTTTTGGGAAAGAACACAATTGGATTAAACTTAGCATATTTTGGGATTTTCCATATTGGTCTGATTTGTTGGTCCGACACATGTTAGATGTCATGCATATTGAGAAGAACTGTTTTGATAATTTGTTTCATACAGTTTTGGATACGCCAGGAAAGAGAAAAGACAATGTAAATGCACGTTTAGATCTTGCCCAAATTTGCAGGCGTCCAGAATTGGAACTATTTGAGAATGTTAGAACAAAAAGGTTACTGAAACCAAAAGCAGCTTATACACTGTCTAAAGAAAACCGTTTATTATTTTGTCAGTGGATTGCAGATTTGAGACTTCCAGATGGCTGTGCTTCCAATTTGGGTAGATGTGTAAAGAATGGATATATTACTGGATTAAAAAGTCATGATTGTCATGTTATAATGGAGAGACTTCTACCCATTGGATTAAGAGGTATGTTGAATTCTGTGATTTGGGATTCCATAACAGACATGTCTCATTTTTTTCGGGAAATTTGTGCGGCTACGGCAGATTATGATGCTCTAGGCAAACTTGAAAAAGATGTTGTTGTAATTATATGTAAACTGGAAAAAATATTTCCGCCGTCTTTCTTCGACTCAATGGAACATTTGATGTTACATTTGCCATATGAAGCCAAATGTGGAGGTCCGGTACAGTTTCGATGGATGTACCCATTTGAAAGATGCATGCAAAAATTGAAAAGAAAAGTACGCAACAAAGCATCTGTTGAAGGATCTATTGCAGAAGCTTATTTGCAAGAGGAAATATCTTTTTTCTGCTCCCATTATTTTGAATCTGAGTATCCTTCAAAACACAACCGAATGGGACGGAATGAGAGGAATATTGATGAAATCGACAATCAATTATCTGTTTTCAACCAGTCAGAGCTTGGTTTTGGTGGAGTTTCTGAACGCTGGCTTTCAGATGATGAACATCATAGAGCTCATACGTATGTTCTGCTCAACTGTGAAGAGATGACATCAGTTGTACTGTAAGTGTTTATATCACTTATTCTATTATTTATGTTACAGTAAATAACTTTGGTTTTTATAGGTTGTATGATAATCATATCAAGAAACAAATTCCACAAATTACAGCAGCTGCTCTCGAAGAACGTCGACTGAAAAATTTCTCTCAGTGGTTTCAAAAACTGGTAACATAAATTCTTTATCATTTAGCAACTCATTCAATGTATAGTTTACTATATTGATAATTATTTCAAAAATCTTCAGGTGTCTCGACATGCTGATAAAATTGACAAACGGCTGTGTGTATTGAGTAACCCACCTTCCAAACTTGTTAAAACTTATAATGCATATGTGGTGAATGGATTTCGATTCCACACACATGCATATGGGGAATCGAAAAAAACAATGAACAGTGGAGTTAGTTTGAGAGGATCTCATCATCGAGAAAATGAAGTTGACTTTTATGGCATACTTGATGAAATCATTGAACTCTGTTATCTTGGACAACATTACATAACCATGTTCAAATGTCGGTGGTTGGATACAGAGAGAGGCGTGCGTGTTCATCTGACTCATGGAATCATCGATATTAAATGTAAAAGTGTTCTCGCAGTAAATGAACCATTCTTATTGGCTCAACAGGCATATCAAGTTTATTATGCAAAGTACTGTGCAACATCAAGAGACTTGACTGATTGGTGGAGTGTAATAAAAATCAAAATTCGAGACAATCAGTTCAGTCAAAGTGAATGTGCTTTCACTGATGTGCAAAGAATTGAAGTTTTTCAAGAGAGTACTCAAAATCAATCTTTTTTACAAAGAGATATGAGTATCGATGACGACACCCCACATTTAAGAGTCGGTGATGACGATGATGTTAATGATGTCACACATGAATTTGAAATGGTAAGAGATGAAGCAACTGCAACTCGAATGGATATCGATGATGTTGAGGAGGAATATGAAGATGACATTGACATATATGAAGATGATGATGAAGATGAACACTTATAGAATTCCATGGTATTTATATACAATCATAATATGTATATATGTATATTTAATAGTAATTATCAATTATTTTCTAACATTAACATTTTCTGTTTCAGATGGACGAGGCCACATTTCGTGCGTTGGCGGATGCTGACCTGCCTTTCGATGCGGATGAGTTGCTGGCAGATGACCCTCAGCCTGCAGGCGCTCCAGGGAGTACGCGGAGGGGGCGCGGTCTTGCACGATTGATGATTCCTGACGCCGTCCCCGAGCGACGTCCACGTCTTGGGTTTGATCCGCGCACCCGGAGGTGTGATAACCTGTGTAATAACCTGTGAATTTGACTAAGATTTCATTAATCCATTCACATAATAAATGTTTATTATTTTTTCAGTTTTTCGCATATAGCAGTCGGACAGGGCAGCGCTATTTTGCGCAACTATTTCTCTCAGCCGTGGACCACATGGGAGCAGATTCCCATTGATGTGCAGCAGGCCATGTTCGGCCATTGGTTGGTACGTACGTAAATAAATAATTTTTATTTTGAAAATTATCTCATTTATAACTTGATATTTTGATTTATTTGTAGGGTTTATGGTATCCGATCGAGGATACCATGCATGACGCCATCCACGAGGCATGGGAGGTGGCCATGCGTGATCGCCTTCGTCAGTTTTTGCACAATTTAAGAAAAGCTGCGATGAAGAAAACAGGAGTGTCAGAGTTTGAGGAGTCATGTAGAGCACACCGACCAGAGTATATTTCATCCCATGTATGGGATGGATTATGTGCGCACTGGTTGAGTGGTGCCTTTCAGAGGAGATCATCGGTGGGGAGGCAGAATCGGGGGAGGCAGGAGGTGACTCATCGAGCTGGGATTCATTCTTTCAGTACTCATAGACAGCATCTGGTATGTACATTATTTATAAATATTTTATATAACTATAAATATTAACAGTTTATTTTTTATTCTTATAGGCTGTCGAGCACCCCGATATTACAGAGTACGACGTATATCGGAGGATGTATAGTGATCCTGCTACTGGGGAGCTCAGAGGTGATCATCAGCATCACATCGTGGTCAGTATTATTTTTTTTCAAGTTTAAAAATTAAATGCATATAATATATTCACAATTTTAATTTTAAATTGCAACTATAGGAGTCATATGAGGCCACAGCGGCACAGGCCCGACCTGAGAGTCAGGCCGAGTCATCAGATCAGACCACTGCCCGTCAGTTTGATGAGGCGGCATGGATGCAGGCCACCCAGTATGCCTTCGAGAAGGGCCGGGTAGTTGGTATCGGCTCTCGACTGACTCCCGGAGATTATTATGGCAGTGCTGCGATGTCGGCGTCCAGCTCGAGAGGAGCTCGTGCATCTTCTTCTACACAGTATGAGGATCAGTTGCGATCTCAGACTGCACAGATAGAGAGTCTCCGATAGGAGCAGGAGCAGATGCGTCAGCAGCATGAGGAGGAGCGTCGACGCCAGCAGCAGCTGTACGAGGAGCAGACGAGTCGGTGGCAGCAGCAGCATCAGGAGCAGATGGAGTACATGCGCCGACTCACTCATGCTTTAGGGATGGAGTTTCCTCCACCACCATCTGCAGATCCCCCACCTCCCCCCTCCCCCCTCCCCCCCTCCTACAGATTAGAGTTTGTATTTCTGTTATAAAATTTGTGAAATCAAAATATTTTTTTTTCTATTCGTAGTTTCTGTCTCATTATAAAATATTAATAATATTATATTTTTAAATAACAATATTAATATGAATAATAATATTATTTATATTTTATAATATTAAAATTTATATATATATTAAAATTTTATATATATATTAAAATTATATATATATATTAAAATTATATATATATATTAAAATTTTATAATATTATAATTTAATTATTTTTTTTGTAATACTTGAATTATTTTATTATTTGAATGTAAAATAATTCTATTATTTTTATATTAATTAAAATAACTTATTAATATTTTTTTTATTTATGAATTATAATTGTAATATTATTATATTAATTAAATTATTTATTAATATTCTATTATTTTTATTTTTGAATTATAATTCTACTATTATTATAGTAATTAAAATAATTTATTATTTTCATTTGTAAATTATAATTCTATTATTATATTAATTAAAATAATTTTTTAATAATTTAATTTTTTTATTTTTTTTATAGTATTTGCGACGGGACCCGTCGCAAATACTATAAATAGTATTTGCGACGGGTCCCGACTCCCGTCGCAAATACTAGTATTATTAATTTTTTTTATTTATTTAAAAAAGAGTTTTTGCGACGGGTCCCGTCGCAAAAGGTATTTGCGACGGGACCCGTCGCAAAAACTGTTTCAAAAGTTTTTTACAAAAATACTGAATACTATTTGCGACGGGGAGAATGCCCATCGCAAAAAAAGGCTTTAGCGACGGGCCCGTCGCAAATAAGTGTAGTTGCGACGGCGTTTTCAGCAACGGGCTATTTGCGACGGGAACCCGTCGCAAATAGCCTATCGCAAATACCTGCTTTTCTAGTAGTGATGGGTTATACTATGATAAAATGATTTTTAAACCCACATATTTTCATAGAATATTCTATGATGAAATTATTATGAAACCTTTCTATTTTTCACTTTTTATTAAATGATTAAATTTTTATGATACCCATTTCATTTAATGGGTTAAGACATGAAAAATGTTTATGATATTATGGAACACATATCTATGATTTTATTATGTGATGAGAGGGACCTATATCTCCCTTAAATGAATTAAGTAAATATTTATATATCATGATATATACAGGAATGGATTAGGGAGTGAAATCAATTTATTAATATAGGTATGGAATGGGAAGTGAACCCAGTTCAGTAATATAGTGCTAGAATGATGAGTAGACCCAGTTCATTAAAAGACTTTATCCTCTATGATGGTTTTGGAAGTGAACCATGAATAATAAGGGAATGATTTTCTATACTAATGTGTATGAAACAAATTCTTTTTCTTATGGTACCATGGATCATGTTATTTGATTCTATTATGATTCATGTCTTATGAACAATCAATCTTTATTCCATGAATCATGATTATTATAAATGATATGTATGGTATGGTATTAAAATATTATTATAATGTTCTCATTCCCTAATATTAATTTTATGATTATGTATCTACCTTTATTACCCTTACTAAGAATTTGATATCAATTTTTTCTTCAATTTATTATCCCTAGGTTATGAATACATGTATTATATATGTTATGTTGAAGAAGGGTGATAGTTATGAAGAACGTAGTAGGAGATAATGTTGAACACTTATGGTTTAGTGTTTATGTTTTCATATTTCCAAAGGCACTAAATTATTAAATTTCTTGAAAATTTGTTTGTTTAATGTAGTAAATATTCCAAAAAAACGATTTAATGTCTATGTAATATAATCTTATGTTATTATATTGTGATACATAAAGACGTATGTTAGAGTAAAATATATATATGAAATATCAAAAAACAAAAATATTATGTATTGGTCTCTTCCATTCATTTAAAATTAATATGACTTATATATTTATAAACTACTTCTCTTTATAATTTTAGTCATGTTTAATTTTTTATATTTTAGGGGAAATTAGCTATTATGCATAGTTTACCCACATGAAATCACAACATATTGTGTTTTCTCTTTATTAGGAGATGTTTATGAAACTTTTCAATATTTACTCAACTAGTGAGTTTTAATATATTATATTATTTTTTTTAAACTTAAATTTTCATGATACATTGTTCTATTAATATATGAAAAAACAATAGTTACATCACTTGTTGACAAAGAATGCAAATAAAATTAATTACGTGAAAGTGATGGTAAATAAATTTAATATTATTCAATACTTGTTTTATATTACATAGATAGTGTTTCTTTCTTTAAAATTATTTTTTCATTACATTAGTGTCCTCATCAAATAGGATGCGTATAATATTGTTATTTTTTTTATGATTCACTTATGAGATTATCACAGTCGAAAGGATCAGATATTTTTTCGTGGTTAGTTTTTTTGCAAGTCTTATGTTTTAATCCAATATGATGTACAATTAATTTTAAAAAATTTATTTGTTTATTGGTTTTTATGATGTTTATTAATATTCAAGATATGATTTAAAAGGAATTCGGGGATTATTTACGGACTACCTTTTGTGTTTGATTATTTTTTTGATGTATATATAAAAGTTTGATTTTATAGTAAATTTGATATGATTTTTTAATATTGTTTTCTATTTTTTGTTGAAACTAATTTTATATTTATATATAATGGTATATTTTATATTAATATATAGGAAATAATTATTATGTTTCAACATTGTTTTTAATAAATAACTAACATCAAAATTCCCTAAAGATAAACATATTGATAGGATTTCAATGTTGGGTTTTTAATGAACTAATGTCAAAAGTCCATTTCAAATTCAGTCTTATATTAATATAAATACTAAAATTATATTTGTATGTATATATAGATGGAATTTATATGTTAGTTTTTATAATAACTATTGTTGAAAGTTACTTTTCATTTTGAGTTTTAATAATTGACATTAAAACATTACTTTTAATGTTATATGTATTCAAATTTCTTTTTAAATGATGTGAAAAATTTAAAATAATCTATGTTAAATGGTAACTTTATATTAGTGTATATCAACATTTATATATTTCATTATATCTAATCTCCTCAAAAGGAGAATCATTTATATAAAAAGTATTAAAATTTCACTTCAATGAATAAACAAAGCTTGTATACATAAAATTAGACACCAAAGAAATAGAAGAATCTTAAAAGAAAATAACACTAATCACCATAGGTATAAAATAGTGGGTACAAGCACCACATCATATTAAATTAATAAAAATAATCTTAATTTAGAAATAGTTATTATTTTTAATAACTCATATAATTTTAAAATAATAATGATTTAAATGAATCAATGTGTTAACATAAGATGAAATTTCATGCCTACCACTAATATTATCATTACACTTAAAGTATAAAATATAAACAAAAATTCCTAAAAATCTTGAAAAACTAGTGTTACTTCAAAAACAATTATTATAACTTTGTAAATCTATATAAGAAAATACATAAATTATGATAATGGATGTAAATAATTTCAAAAACAATAATATATTTAATTCTCATCAAATCATGATCGTAGAGATAAAAATATCTTTATTATCTCTTAAATTAATCCATGAAAAGTATTTCACTATAAAAATATTTCATTCCATTAACTGAATAATTTTAAAATCAAGCACAAAATAAATTTATATCCAAAATCATAAAACACATAAAGGGTTTCATAAATAAATTTATAGTTTTGAATATGAATAACTTAAAAAAATCAATTCATAATGAATAAATGGAATTGATATATCTAATAAAATTTAATAAACAAAACTTATTATTCAGTGACTGTATGGACATTATAAATCGAATATAATTCATAAGAGTTTACGTGAAATATTAATATTTTAAATAGGCTCAATATTTACTCTCTTTTGAGAATATTGAACATTGGTCATCCATTAGAATGTTTTGAAATGACCATAATATAACAAAGATCAATTCCTAATAAAAGGAAAAATTGGGAAAGTTATAAACAAACACCAATGAAAAAATAATAGTTTGTTTGGTCCCGAAATAGTAAATACTTTAAGAGTTTTACCATTATTTAATCAATTGTTTTTTCATAGAAACACTTATAAATGAGAAACAAAAATAGTTAATAAAAACAACATTCAAAATAAAAAAACAACATATTTTTTTAGCACAACTACTTATTTTTATAAATAAAAAATGTCACATATTTTTTCTGAATTTGTTATCAAAATTATCGTAACATTTTATAATTATAACAACATTGGAAAAAACAATATTTATTTTGAAATAAAATTATTATTTATGATGAATTTAGTGGGGGAGTCACTAAAAGGGATAATTGATAGTCGATACCCAATTAATTTTTAGTACCTATTGCAATGAAAATAACTTTGTTGACCCAGGTTTTCTCATTTAGAATCCTTGGTTTTTTTATGTTTGGTAATTTAGAATTAATAGTTGAGGCTAGTAATTGACAATTTCTTCAATTTTCGTTTCATGGGGTTTTGGAAATAATATATTAAAAATAGTATATATTTTTTAGTCTGTGTGTATATGTTTGTAAGAATAAGTAATTTACATTTGAGTGGAGAATCCGATGGAGAAACTAATGTCATGGTGGCATTTGAGCTTGTTGGTTTACCCTAGTATTGGTTAATTTTGGGTCACACCCAGGGTCTCAAGGATTTACCACTGTGGGTGTTCTATTAAATAAAATTAATTAATTTTTTAATTGAGTGATCTAATTTCATATATTAAAACATATTTAACACTTTGATATTGTGTTAGCCTCTATAAAACTTATAATTAGGGATATGATTTGAGAGTGAGATTTATAGGGCTGGTGAATGTTCTATTAGAGGAATCCCTAACGACACTCGTCGAGGATGTAATATTAGACAACAAACAATCCAATTAGGATGCAGGGATTTGTTATTTTTTTCTTTCCCCATTTTTTATAATTTTGAGTGAACAATAAACATCAATTTTTTTATCAGCCACATGGTCCTAAAAATTTACTTCATTTATATTTTATGTTGAAATTACCAAGTCTTTGTTGTTTTACTTGTCTTCTTCATTTTTGGTGGATACTCATCTAATGAACGGTTCCAAGACCATTACTCCATTCTCCAATAGTATTTTTATTTATTATCCTTATCATTTACACCATTCTAATTTATATTTTTTTTTATGATTTTAATTATAATAATTTGGGGTTAGATGAATCAAATTTATATTAATGAGAAATTAAGACCAGGTTCTTACAATCAATGGATTTGAGCATGGAGGTAAGGATTAGGGCATATGAATTTGAAGACAAGCAGTAGAGGATCATTTAGAGGTGAAACGTTGGAAGATATATATTCTAATGACATGCATAAGTGTCATGGTTGAGTGAAAACCATTGATAAATTATTTTATGATGAGGCATGTACAGAAATCGACCATTGATGGAATGATTGTAATGTCCTGTACCGACACTCTTAGATTTGGTACCTAAAACACAAATGTTACATACTTCATTTCATACCAACTAAATATTCCCATAAATAATTATCCCATAAGTACATTACTAGAAGAAAATATTTCATTATACACATTCCCAAGACCTTTTAGGTTTATATATGTATAAAATTAGGATAAATCGTAAACTAATAAAGACCACGTCTTTCTCAACTTATGTACTTTTTTAAAAAATATAAGAAACACTGTATTTCATAATAATTGTTCAACGTATCCCAAAAATACCACATATATTCTATTCTTATAGTCATATCATGTGAAATTATTTTTTTCAGAACCTGTGGAAATATAAATATAATAAGGGGTAAGCTCAAATGATATGTAAGGGAAACCATACAATTGAGGAAATCATTGCATAAACCTAGTTCAAATATTATAGTAGGAATAATTAATCATAATAATTCCATAACCAGATGAAATTTAGATCATAATATATCCATGGATAGAAATGAAAATAATAAGCTCTCATGGATTACAATAATCAAATTCGTGGCGATGAAATCTATAATACCAGACATCGTGATCTTACCATTAAGGCCCCAACCAAGACATCATTATTTTCATCAAGGCCATAGACAAAACATCATTACTATCATCATTTTTGTTTTAGTGACATCTAGCTAATTTTGGAAGACATACACTCGATACCCAAATATGTAAGTCTCATGAGATCCATCGATGCATCGATGGGTTATAAAATATTGGGCCCCACCCATCACTTGTTTAAGTCCATTTTATTCATCATATTATATAAGAGTAAAAAATATATAAATAAAATTTTATAATAATTATACATATTGGGATAACAACAAATTGAATTTCAAAACTTTTTTCACTTGTTAAAAAAAGTGATAACATGATAATAACCCATATAGAGAATGAAGGTGGATGGTTAAAAAATACATAGTCAACATTCCTATCATGACCGACCCAATAGAGCGCAAATAGATGGCGATGATCCAAGGTTACTACCCCAAGACAAACTCTAATATCATAGGGGCTCGAAGATTGTTCTGAGTAGGCATTTCACACATATGGGAGGCATTATCATAAAGTACCTATATCCACACATATATATCTAATCCCATAAAATTATGAAACACTATGAATAAATGAGACCCATAATGAATGCATAACATCTACCCCACATAATAGTATAAAAAATATATTGGAAGGAAATAAAAGGGGACAAATAAAAGCACACCCAAACCTAGAAAATAAAGTCTGACCTACTGAGAAGAAGGGTACTGCTGTCAAATGCAACATCGATATACACCTTGGAATTTATAATCCAAACTATCCTCCACCTAATTGTAGTCCTACAAGGAATATTTTAAAAGGTTTGTTTTCTGTATAAGACATGACATGTGTGAGAAATTAACATGTAGGGTGGATTATAATAATACCCCATAAGAACCCCCAAAATAACCAAAGATAAATAATCAAAAGTATTCATCTCACCACTGTACAGGTATGTCAAACTAGATATAAGGAATACTGATAAACCAAAATAAACTAATATATACTCAAATATACACCATGTACCACATGTTAAAAACCTTATATATAGGCATTGTATTTTTTCTCAATGTCCAAAGGTAATACTCCTCTAGGGTAAAATCATTCTATGAGCTACATTTCCACTGATTACACTCTACTAATAGGTCATTTTTGACATGCCTCACTCCACTGATCACACTCATCTAAGAGGTCATGTAGGTAAGATCTAGTCAAGAAATGAAATAAACTTAGATGTTTCATGTAGGATACACACACAATTGGACTAATACCTCATCAGAAGGATCAGATATCGATAAAAATATAGGGTTCAATTCCCAGAGCTCACAAGGGGGGAACAAAACCCTATTGGATTTATCTTGCTAGAGAGGGGATCAAAACCCATGTAAGTGTTGGTCATTATGATTACAACAACCCTACATATAGAGAATAAAGTAAATGATTATATTTCTTGGCCTCTGAGAGAGATTCAATCTCTAATCCACTTTGGGGTGTGAAGTTTAATTCTCAGGACCATATGTCATACTAAAACCCTTTTCAAGTAGACTGACTAAATGGATCAAGAAAAAGGGAACTCACTCACAATATACAAGTCCATGGAATTTATAGAGTGGTCATGATCATGTGATGAGGATATGACACCACACTAAAATCTCATATGAACAGACCTAGGGAACACACTCAATCGATAATGGTCCAAGAAATCTCACCAAATAGAATAATGAAGTTGAACTAAGGATAAAGAGGAATCAAACATGTCCTTAAAGTAGTACATGGAATGTCCCTAAGGGTACATATCATGTCTCACAAAGCCTGGAATTTACCATGTCTCATGCTCACACAACATGCACTTTTCCACAATACGTGGTGTGTCTCTAATGGTACATGACAAGTAGAGATCTGGGATGTCACTTAGCATGCTTCCTACTCATCCCTGTGTATTACGACAGATGTTCATGAACATATCATCACATGACATGTTGGGATTTGGGTTGGCACACATTGTGTCATTTACCTATGTCCATGTACTTCCAATGTGCACACCGTGTGGGGACACACGGAAACCTATTCATGTACTCCTTGTATATGCTAAACAATTTTTCTAAGTGTCACATGATGTGTGATACTTATATCTAAGTGGAAACCCTAGCACCACATAGAGAAGACTATATAGTGTGTGTTAATTAGACTAGATTCCTTGTAGTATGTAATTTTATATAAATTATAAAATATTCTCACATCTTTTATGATCACCCAAAGCTGATGAATTTTCATGAAATAATGTTGTAGTTTATGGATCTAGGGTTAATCTAATCCCCTCATTACTTGTATCCAGATTCTATCCATGTTCACCACTAGAGATACACATATTGTCATGCCTCACCACTATTGTATGTTCACACCATGACCAGGAACACACGATCTATCTAATGATCAACTACCATCATAATGCACCTTGATTAGATCAGATATCCTGAGTATAAACCCATGTAAATGATCCACTACACAAAATATTGAATGCAAAATGATCTGTTTCTAGGTATTTATTGGACCAATGACCAAAAAACATCGAAAATGAAGACTTGTAAAATGGGAGTGGGATAAAAACATCAGATGATGAATGAACCTCATCCATTTTTTGTATTTTACTTGATCCTTTTCCATTATAATGATGAAAAAATATCCAACAATAAACATAAAATAAAAAAATTCTTCCAAATCAAAAAATAAGCCTTTATCTGGAAACATATTGAATCGTAAATCGATTTGTTAAAGGATTATAATAGTGTTAATATTAGGATAAATCAAGGTGATAAATAAAAAAATATACCATCTCAAATTTGGATCAATATATAATGAAGAAAGGTCTCATTTTTCTATTGTTGGAAAAATCATAGAACTCCAATAGTACAACGATCCTTGATCTCGATCCGTTGTCATTCTCTGAGAATGACCTCTTACAACGATCCTAAATATCTCCAAGGTTATGTTACTAACCCTAATATCTCATCATAACCATGTATTTATAGGGGAAAATATGTTTTCATGTCAATTTAATAGAATAAATAAATTTCTTAATTTATATTATTATTTGCACCCAATATGGCTTTTTCAAAAAATGCATGAAATCGATAAAGATTATGTCACACCCAGGGTAAAATCAATGTTCTAACCTCCATAGAGGTCTTAGATTTATGATTAAATACTATTTTTGGGATTTATTCCACTTTTTTAGGTAAACTATGAATGTCTGATATTAATATATTTTATATTTTTATAATATCAATTTCAGGCACACCTGGAATCAGATTTTTGCATTGTCTCAGCACCTCACTGCATAAATATTCCTAGAAATATTCCAAATACTTATAAAGGAAAAACAAATATATTAAAATTTCCCCACATTAAATATTTTTCATCATGAAAAATGTAAAAAAACCTGATCACAATATATGGTAATGATATCTTAACTATGTATCCCACTCCCATGAGACCCCAATGGATTCTCATTCTATCCCCAAACATGTTTCTAAAGAAACACTTACCCACAAAGGGTCTTCTCCTACAAGATCATAACTCCACAAGCCCCATGAATGGATATCTCCACCCTCAATTTCTAGCTCACCATGGTTGATATCCTTCAATGATTCATTCACATAACACCTCAACTGTGACATGTGGAGAACACTAATTATCCAAAACTACTATGGTCACAAGTTTAAGAGGTACATAACCACACCAACCTAACATTAAGGGAATTCCATGAATCCATAATAACTCCTACACACACAGGAATCCCAAATTCTTCAGAAGGATATATTGGAAATCATCTACATATTGGCATGACACCAATAGATTAACTTGAAAACTTTCTACAAATCCATTATCTTATCAACTAATTTGAATCTGTCCTAGTATATCCTCACCTCCACCAAATATAATACTAATGGAAGACAACTTCCTTAATTCTTCCTTTAATAGTGTAACAAGTGTCACCATCTTCTCTAAAAAAAGGATAATGTGCTTCCCACATTTAGAATCTCCATCAGGAACATATCTTGTGGATATTTGATAACACAAAATCACATAATCGATATCACTAAGCTTTTACTCCCAAGATTGATGAAGAAGTGGAGGGTTAAAAACTATTTTTTGGATATAAACCACACTATCCTCAGGGTTCTTTCCTGCTCTTTCTTAGACAACAAACACATATGGATGTTATTGAATAAGACTACTATGAAATAACTTAATAAGGTTTAATGATACAATATATAAGTCTTATAACTCTAGAGGGGCCTAGAACACATTGAAGGGTATCAATATGAACTAAAAACTAACATAAGTGATTTGAAAATACACCTATGGTGTATGTTCTCCTGAAACTAAAGTTGGTGATTACCTTTCCTAAGGTCAACTATGAGTTCCACTTATCCCCTAACCACTGACCAAATGAACCATTGATTATCATAAGTAGACACTCTTTCATGTGTCACATTGTTTAAGTGATGCCAATCCACACCCAAACTCAAGCACTCTTCTTCTTCTTAAGTGTATAACATTAGGCTTCCCTATTTAAAAAACAAGTTCTTACAAAACCCATTTGTCTAAATACCCTCGACCACGCCTTTAGCTTAAAAATCTAAATGAGTGCCATTCAATATGATTTTTCATATATTGGGTGATACTTGGTGGCAATAATTATAGAATTATAACTCTTGGTGAGGATATAAACTTAGAACGTTCCTTAGAATGATGTAATTATAATCCACCACCAATATAGTAAAACAAAACTCATAGAACCCATTAATATGAAGGTATTACTATCCAACTGATAAGAAGTTGATCATAACTTCCTGCACATGAGTTCATCCTACTCTTCCTTGGATCACTCCTTATCGAAGTAGAAAAACTCTATCTCATAAGGAAAAAAATACACCACACTCACTGGTGGAATCCATCTAACAATTGATATTTGGAATCCAATCATTACTAAGGGAAACGTTGTAGGGTATCACTGATGGTTCTAAAATATTCTACACCTGCATTTCTCTCTATCTCTCTCACTCATCCCATATTCAGGTCACACTGTTGAAAAAATCATGTGATTACTGATCCTCTATGTAGGAGCCTCAAATAATAGGGTTAAGAAAAATGACCCCATGAGTATCTCTAGTCATCAAATATAGGTTATTCTTATGGATATGTGGCTCATGAATTTGTGTGAAAAGTGAAACTGGGGTTGTAAAAATGCACATTTTACCTCAAACCGTTCTCAAAGACACTACTACATTCTACAACTTGGAAATCAACATTTCCCTCCCCCATATTCTCCCCAACCAAGGATTACTCTGACACCTTAGTACGCTAACCCTCCCCAAACACACAATTCAAATGAAATCATCCACCAAACCTTGAAACTATCTGCTTTGGGTGGAAATGACTCACCCTCGCAGTTTTTTATCATGAAATAAGAATGAATCCTTATGGGGTAACTATACTTATTTATTGTGAATCTAAATATTCATCAAACATTACCAACACAATGATTCACGTATTCCCCATGTCACCCAATAAAAGAATATAACAAAATAGGAAAAAATATTGGCTCTCACCTGTGTCTAACAATACTAAAACAAAAGTATAATGGACACAAAATGTACCTCAAAACACTCCCAAAGAGTCTAGTTAAAGAGCAGCCAATGCGTACACTTGTACAAGTTCTTTACCACCAAATTTTGGACCCTATGGTAGTATACCTAGGGATGGTGGTGGTAGAATCAATCCAAAATTCCAATAACCTACTACTTATCTCCCAACACCTCCGACACATCTTCTCCCCTATATACTATCCTGCTTCATACTCTTCCTCTACCTAGGAGGCCTATAAATTGTCTCTCTGACTGTAGGATAATGGGTAGAAAAATTTCAAAAGATATTCCCATAACCATCATAATAAAAAATTCATATTCCTTGGTGAACTAATATATCCTCCCAGTCTCTGAAAAAACCTCATGTTTCATGACATGCCTCACACACCTTTTATTTATGGGTCCTAATAATCCAAGATCCTAGGTGATTCTGAACTTGTAATCTCATGATATGAACTCGATATCTATGCGCCATAATCCAATAGTAGATGAACCATACATGACTCAGTGTGACATGATGCATCAACTTAAACCACTGGAGTTGGGTATATGAAATGATCAGTAGGTGAAAGTTCCACCTGATGACCATCATAAAGAAAGACCACCTCATGACCAAGACCCTTCATGGAGGCCCCATAACTCATTGGGTAATTCTCTAGACTCTTCTATAGAAACCTCACTTGTTGTATTTATGCATAAATTCCATAAAGAAACAAGACATACCACAATCAATGAGTATATTTTGATAGATGACTCAAGAAGGACATGTAAACCAAAACCCATTCATATGTGATGCATGAACCAAATTTTTCTTATAACCATTGATTACTTTTTACATATAAAAAATAAAGTTATGAGAGTCACAATGAATGGATATTTCAACCACCGCACCAACATTGGAGTCCCTATCCTGAAATATGAACTCAAAACACTGAACATTGTTTCTATAAATCCAAAACCAATCTCACTGCTAGAAAAAACTATAAACACTGATCATAGGATGGAAAACCCTTTTGATACCACTATTTCAGGACCCAACATAATGGGTACCACTCAAATGATGATGATTCAAGTGTAACTACCCCAAGAAAACCTTAAGTATGTTAGGGGGTGGTGCCTAGCACTAAGTAGGTGTGTCACAAACATATGTGAGGCATTAGGAAAAATTACATGTATGTACACACACGCACACACCCCCAATAACATAAAAATATGAAATTTACGAATAAATAATACCAATCATGCATGAATAAAATCTATCCCATATCATAATTTTTCAAAAGTACTGGAAAACAATAAATGGGGTCAAATTGAAGACGAACCAAAATTGTAAAATAAAGTCTGATCTGTTCGAAAGGAGGGGACTAATTTCAAATGAATCACTAGTATACACCATGGGTTGTCTATCCCAAACTATCCTTAACCCTACCATCGTCCTCTAAGGACTCTGTAAAAAGTCTTATCAACTATAGAAGACATGACATGTGTGGGAAGAGGCCATTCTTCGGTGAGTATCACAATACCCAATAGGACACCCAAAAATAACCAAACATAAAGCATCCATAGTATTTCATATCATCACTAAATTTGTATGTAAAAAAAGATATAATAGAAAATCATAAATGAGAATAAACCTAAATATAATCAGAAAGACACCACACCCTATATAGTCGCAATAATAACTTCAGCCATAGGATTTTTATTGAGTTCCAAAGGTAACGTTTTATCCGAAGAAAACCAATCTGTGAGTTATACTACCACCAATTACACTCTATTTAGTGTTTATGATAGATGGGACTCAATCCATTGATGGTTCTCATTAGATATGTCATTCTAGTTGGGTCTAGTCAAGAAAAATCATAAATAAAACTGAGAGGGTTTATATAAGATATACACTCAATCGAAATAATACCATATCAAAATGATCAGATCTTGATAAAAAGATAGGGGTTTAACGCCTAGGGATCACTGTGGGGATAATAAACCTTATTGGATTTATCCTGATATATCGGGGATAGATTCCCAAGTAAGTGTATGTCAGACTTATTCTGATGACTCTACCTAAGAATCATATAGGAAATGGGTATTGGTCTAGGCCTCACGAAGTGATTCATTCCCTAATCCAATGAGGTGTATTAAGTATGATTATTAGGAAGAGATTTCATACTAAAACCTCACTTAAAGTAGAATGAATAACTCATTCTAGAAAAAAGGAACTTGTTCACAATTTACATGTCTCAGGAAGCTATAAAGGTGTTATAATCATGTGATGAGGATGCAATTCCACAGTGAACCTTCATAAGAATGGACCAAGGAAACACACTAAAACCATAATGATTTATGAAATATAAAAAAATATCACAATGAAGTTGATCCAAGGATAAATTTGATTCCAACCTATCATTTAATTAGTACATATTGTGTCTCTAGGGTACATGGAATGTCTCACTAATCTTGGCACCCCCTGTGTCTCAAACTCACATAACACGTACTTTTCCTTAATACATGACATGTACCTAATGGAACATGATGTATATAGATCTGGGATAGCACTTGACATTCCACCTTCCCATGACTGTGTATCATAATCCTTTTCTATGTACATCTCTTCACACAATATGTAGGGAAATTTTTTAGTAGTCAACGTACAGTCTTCCTAGGAGCATGTACTTCGAATGTAAATCGTGTGTGAGGAAACATGACCACTTGGGTGTGCACTCCTTGTACACACCAAACTGGCCATCTATGGGTCAGATGGTGTGTGACACATGTCACATGACCTTTGAAACTGATCTCTATGTAGAAACCCTAGCATCAAATTGAGTGGACTACCCAATGCATGTTCATGAGGCTACACGCTGCGTAGTCATGAATTTCATAGAAATTACAAATAATTTGCACATACTCTTATAAGGATCACCAACCATTAAAATCTATTTAAATAATGTTTTAGGTCATGGATTTGGGGTTGAATGAACCCCCTTATTTCTGGTAGTTGGAGGCCAACCACTTCTGTCTCTTAAAAACACCCGCTGTCACGACTCACCGCTTCTGCACACCCAAACCATGAATGTAATCCCCTAATACATCTAATAATCTACTTCCATCATAAAGAAAGTTAATCACATAATTCATTCCAAATACAGAGCTCATTAAATGATCCATTTCACCAAATATTGATCTTGAAATGATCAGTTTATAGGTATTCATCGAACTGCTAACCCAAAGAAATTACAACAGTGAAAATGTGTTGAACAGGGGAGAGAGAAAACCTTAAAACATGTGATGAGGAAAAAACCTCAACCATTGTTTGGAGTAGAATTTATCTTTTTCCATTTGACCAATAAATTAATATCAAATAGTAAAAAAATAATAAATAGTATCTCCAAAATCCCTCAAATATACCCATAACCACAGATGATAGGCCCAAAAATAGATCTGTTTGAGAATTTAATTTTTGCTGATCATGGGATAAATCAAAGGGATAAAAAATAATTCATTAACTAGAATTTGGATCAATCAAAAACAAATAATGGTCTTCTATTTTCTTCATTGGAGAGATACTAGAACTCTGATATTGTAATGATCATTAATCTTGATTTATTATCTTTCTACAAGAATGATATTCTCCCATGGTCCTATAAATATCTAGGGTTATGTGGTTAACTATGTGATCTCATCATAACCATCTATTTAGAAAGGAAAATAGTTCACTTCATCAATGTAATAAAAAAATTATTTATTTATTTTATTTTATGATTTTAACCTATGAGGAATCTTTAAAAAATGTCCGACATCAAAAAATATTATGGCATGACTAGGAAAACCCTATATTCCAAACTTAATGGTTCAATAATATTTCTAATTGCATACTCAATTAGGGAGTTATTCCAACTTTTAAGGAACACTACACACACATGATATTATTAAATTTAATATTTTAATAATGTCAATTTTGAGCTGATCGGGCCTCAGATTCTCACACCATCTACGCATCTTGCTATGAATATATTCCTAAAAATATTTTAAAAGTATTATATCTAAAAAACCAAGACATTACATTCCTAAGTAATTAATAAACATTGACATTAGAGTAAGAAATATAAAAATTTTCAATAGTTCCCCAATCGATAAATGTAATTGATTTCTATACAAGAATCTATCAAGATAAAACCATATGGTGTAATTATATATGGTTTAATAAATAATATCTCTAATTAATAGATGTATGAAATCTTGGTGAACAACCCTCAGTCATAGGAATATAAAATATGGTATTCAAAATACAAATACATTGGAAGAAACTTCACGCCTCTTCATGGTGGATAGTTAGGAAAGATAAAGGCAGTGATGTTTCATATATATGAATGAAAATAAAATTACATAATATATCCATAGAAATAAGGTGTATGGTTTCAAAATAAAATATTTATTGTGTAATGAAGGAAACTCGGAAGGACGTCGACATATAAGGAAACATCCTTACAAAATATTGCTTCGAACAGTACCATATTAGAAGGGATCAAGAATTGAATTATTTGATACCATGAGTTCTATCCAGAAAAATATAAATATATATATTTAGTATGGAATTAATCATGTAACATAAGTCCCGTAATTGAAAATAATTTTTAATTTTAAGAGGAAAATATATGTGAAAAAATTAAATATCTTTTGGAAAACAATTTTAACATGAACGTAAAACACAAAATTAGATGTCACTTTCAAAACTACCTTTAGAAAATATGAAGTGAAAGATTTAAAAAAAATTAAAATTTAAAAGGAATATCAAACAATTTATCATTTAACATGATATAAATGTTTCTATTGGAAATTTAGATCCAAAGATAAAAAAATTGATACAAAAATAATCTTTTTAATACCTTGAAATTAGCATGATTGAAAACCCACATTGTGAGAAGGGTAATAAAACATTATTTTTAATAAAGATTTATTTTCATAAATAAGATTTTAAAATGAATTATAATAATATAATTTGGTGGGATAAACCAAATATAAGTGAACCAAGTTGAAGTTAAAACTTTATAACTCAGAGAAAAGAGATTTGAGCCATCAATATATCTTACGAGAAACATAATCCATAATGGAAAAGATATTTGAAAAGGATATTTATGGTAGATTTGTAAATACATTGTAAAAAATGATATAATATTATACAATACAATCATGGGTAGAATTAATGAAACTTATATGAAATAATTTCAATATAAATTCACAAATAAATGAATGAATGTTAATTTACAAAAAATTAGTATTATTTGGGTAATAATTGAATAAATATCCATTTTATGGAGAAAATATGATTTTTATTAATATACACCATGAAATTTAAGCATGTTAATATAAAAATCCATCAATGTACTGAAAATAAATTATATAAAGAAAAAATGGTGCAAAAATGTGTTATGCCTCAGGGAATCAGAATTGAGGCCAAGAAAACCCTTACAACATTGGAATATTTCAAATAAAAACCCCATTGAAGAATAGAATTTAAAATAAAACTTTAAATATAAAATATAATGATATAATAATTATAAATAATATTAAATGGTTAGTAAATACATCATTCTAATGAAAACATATTGTATATAAAGAAATATGTATCGAGGGATGAAAATTAAGACAATAAACCCATAAAGCTTGAGTAGCATAAAAAAATATGGAAAGAGAGATGTTTTAAATAGAACATAAAATACCCCGAATAAAATTTATTTCATGATATAATTTCTAAAATTGGTATTATATACATAACTTAAATGAAAATTGGTTCATAATATCAAACAAGTCTCAAGGAGAGGAATTTGAGATGAAAACTTTTAACTTATTCCACATTCATTTTGTGCTTTCACCTAACATCATGAATTTAAAAATTAAATTTAAAATTAAATTTATATGTAATTTCATTAAACTATCTTTATTTTGATATATACCATTCATTATCATATTATTATTATTTATTATGTATTTTTTCTTGTGTTTTCATGAAAATTGAATCAATGTTGGCATATTTGGGTGATTTTAGTGATTTGATATGATATTTTGATAATAAGTTAAAAAATTAATATAACCATTGAAGAAACAAAAAATAATACTTATTTTTTGTAAACTTATAATAACATCATTATTTAATTTCCCATAGCCATCCATTAAAAGAGATTTATAATACTGTTCAAGTAGGTGGTTAAACCAACCCACACATGAACATGCTGCATCTCGATGGGAGAGTATGGTTAAGGAAGTGTATGTAATAATTATAAAAGAAGAATAATATCATCATTTAATTTTTTTTAATTTGTCAAATAATATTTTAAGTGGTTTTTATAATGAAATAAAATCAGTCTGAAAAATGAAAAATATCACTTCCTGGAGGTCATAGTCCACAAAACGCCTGATTAACATCATTTTATTTTTATAAGTGGATGGAAAGGAATAAATAAGTGTATTAAATTAATATAATAAAAATTTATTTAACTAATTATATTGATTCCATAATATGAACATAGTTAGGGTAGGTTTGGAATATAATTGTTAGGAACAAATGGTAAGGATTAAGTAATACTCACTTTGGAACCTTAAATTTATCTTTAATGTTTCATTGGAAATGAAGAGATTATGGTAGATAATTGAGACAAGAGGATTCTAAACTTTAGTAAATATTATCATTTGATAATAATGTAATATTTTAAGGGATTTATTAAATTTAATGAGTGTGTATCAAGTAGTGGAAGTGTATCCCTTTTGTAAGGGAAGAAAATTGAACTTTTGATAATAACCATTAATTTTCAATGATTACATTACACTATTATATGATAAATAGCTAAAAAATGTGGAAAATAATGCATTTTTGTGTCATAAATGTTTTATCTGGCCTCTAATACTCATTATATTACATTTTTTAAACTTGTTTCAAACATTCTAAGACTTTTTTTACATTTTACCATTTTGTTTTTACATTGATAACTTGTTTTACCCTTGTCATTTATATTTAATTAAAAATATATGATAACTATTATTAATAAGTTTTTATTTTCTAATTATAAATTTATTCCCCATATATTCTAATTCAACTTATATATAATATATAATTTACTTTTAAATTAAATCATCTAATATGTTGAAAAATAATTTTGTAGAAAATATAGTTTCTAACAATAGGGGTTCTTAATATTAATTAGTATTAAAAAACTATTGAATGTGTGATAACATATTTATATAGAAATTTACAAATTATATTAATTCTAAAGTTTCTGATATCTTAATTTATTTGATTAACTAAAAATTACACAATATAAACAATTCTTTGAAAATAAAAGTTTTATCATTAATAGGGTTATTAAATTTAATATTTGTAATCATATTTTTATGGACAAAAATTAAATTGATATTATTATATAATATGATAATATTTACCTGAAATTTAAAAAATATTTTGTATATATAATTTCTAAAATTTATGAAAACAAAATTTTTAATATAAGTGAATTAATCAGTTTTAAGTAAAATTGTACATATATTTCCAAGATGATATACAATAGTTTTATAAATACAACATAATCATTTTCAATTATTTATTCTAATAATAAATATATTAATTTTATATAAAATTTTTCAAAAATATTTAATTCTGATAATGTAACTAAAATGATAATATTAGTAAAATAAGTCTTTTTTTTTAATTTTCACATAAAAATAAATTATTCTAGAAAAATATAAAAAATTAAGTTTGACATAATTTTGTTATTTTGTTTCCAGGAAATAAAATTTATTTATAAAAATAAAATTAAAAAATTTATAAAATTAGATTTTAATAAATTTTTTATAAAAACTATTTTTGTTGAAAAATAAACTTTATATTTCTTTTTAAATTCAAAAGCTGAATTATTTTAAATAGATGTGATAAAAAAGTTATTAAAATAATTAATACATAAATGTACCATCCTAATTTTAGTTTTAAAACTCCTTGATATCTCTTCTTAATATCTAAGCATAAGCTATGCTCTCGTGGTAGTCGATGGTGGTGATTTTGCTAGAATAGACCACATGGAAAATTTCAGGAGTTTGAATTTCTCTCGCATATGATTTCACTCATACCATAATTGTTTGAGTTAATATTTGGATTTTTCTAGAAAAAACCCTAGTGAAGGTAATGAATTTACATGAATGAATAAATGAGTTTCATTAGGAACAATTCTATTACCTGATACCACTTATTTCCTTTTTTTATTTCATAATAAGGTTACTTCCTATTACACCCACTAATTTAATGGCTATATTATAACAATAAAATTTTATTTTAATATATAATGGTTTAATTTTTGTTGTGGTTTCACTTATAATAATATCTTAATATAATATTTTCTTAATGAAAATATATAGTTATGTTTTGGTCCATTACAATGACAATGACAGATATGGATTTTAGCAATAGTTTGGGTCTGATTGGAGGTAATGAAAAAGATGAAGGGTTGATTCTAGGAATTATATATAATCCAAGCTTAAGAAAGTGATATTACAACATGTGATCTGGATACACATATCATGTGTGTACTAGACAATTATGATTAAGGAGTTAGTGAAGCAATAATATCACACTTTGTGTATATAAGTTCTCATGAAGTATACCTTGACCTACTAGGAATTTACATGGGGGTACACACCCAGTTGGTTATTTACACAGAAAATTTTGTTTAGGATCACACATTGTGTATCATTGTTGGATCATGATTTAGTATCTCCATAATTTCACACTAATGGATCCGAATGAGTTCACACACCCATAACCTCTAGGGAACACCATGTAATTTGGTCCTCATGCAACATGGGATGAAGTAGTTCATGCTGAGTACCCATCTAGTCCCACAATTTTTATACCCTATAAAATATGATATGTAGGTAGACCAATACACACCATGTATTGTGGTATTACATAATCAACCAACTTCTCAGGGTCTACATGTCGTGTACCCCTATAGTACATGTCTTCTAATTTTCCATCCATAGTGTTTTTTCATATATCATTGCTCGGGACATGATTTTGTGTGTGAAAGTAATCCAACCTAAGAATTTTACATATAGAACACATTAGTATACTTATGTATGACATCAAAGGTTAGATTCTTGGTTATACATTTTGACCTATATTTTCATGATATGGTAACCATAAGAGGGGGTGAATTATTGTTATCAGTGAACTTATTGTTTTTCGTGCCCACTCAAGTAATCAATTGATCAAAAAATATATATTCTAATAATATTTTAGTGACAATGTATATATGTTGAGGAGTAATCAATCAAAAATTAAACAACCAACCAAGGTAAATCATATATTTTAATCCAAATATAAATGTAAAAAACATATAAAATAATTCATATAATTAAAGACGAATATAAAAATATTAAATACATTATTACCAAACACTTTTAGTATTATGAATATCTCAATTTGAAACCAAATTCATAGGTGGATATATAAAAAATCCAAGGTATTTAAAAGTTCTAATCACCAGAACTTCTTTGAACAAACCATCCCAGAACAATAAGTTCTGCACCAGAAAAATACTCTATAGAAACATCAATATCAGGTTTCTCTATCCCTAAGAACCTCCTCTATTTTATTTATCAATATCAACTTTTGTACCCTATAATTAATCAAATTATTATTTGGAGTAATAATACTCCTAGAATAGAATTTGTATTGATCAAAATGATCAAAATTAATGGATTCCTCATCATAATCTCATTGACTATTAAGAATAGAAAATAAAATTAGGACAAAAAAACTAAAATATTTTTACAATATAACTTCACAAAATGTAATATCTTATCAAAACATACTAAAATAAAAAATTAAAATTGATTTTTCTCAAGTAAAAAAGATAATTGGGGCTTTAATTCAATTTAATACCATGCTCTAGTGAATTTTTAATTTATAACATGTTTTATTCCTCAAATTATCAAATTATCTTATTTAAAATGGTGTAAAAACATCAATGATCATATATTAATATATTCATGTTCGGTTGTAATGAAATTGGAATCAAATCACCTTCTTTAAATAAAAAAATTCAACAAAGATAAAAAAATATGGTGCATATTTATTATGTTCAAGAACATAAGTTTATCATATCTGTTCACCATAAATTAAATGATTGAAAGTTATAATATGCAAAAAGAAAACATAAGAAAACTATAATTGAGATCATGTTTAATAAATATTATTTCTTATTTTCAAAACAAAAGATAAAAAAGATTTATTTGATTAAATAATTTCACTATTTTAACAATCACTTGACATGCATAAAAGCACATGAAAAGATTTGTTTGAAAAAAATTAAAATAAAACTCCTTGTAACACCCAATAAGGAACCCATTGGATATAATATCTTCGAGACTAAAAAATAACTTTATAGGAACACACATGGTTAGTATAAATAAATCTTTCCCATTAATAAAATCTTTTTCCTCCACCAATAAAAAAATGAAAACTAAAAGAGAAAATACTTTCTAAACTTATTAAAATTATCATTTCTTTAATTTACCCCTTTTTGATTTTATAATTTAACAAAACATATAAGATATATTTATAAAAAAGAATAAATTATTATAGTTAAAATAATGAGTAATAAATAATATTCCCATATATTCCATAAAAATTTACATTCTATTATGATATGAAATTAATTGAAAATAGTAATATCATCTTCCTTAATTTATATTCTCCTCCTATGAGAAGATTATCCCTCACTGGAACATCATGAATAAAAAAACATCTCTCACCTTTGGTATTGAACATAGATAAAATAAATATAAGCAAGAAAAACATAAATAGTAAATTCTAAAAATCAAATACCCTTATTCAATTTATCTTTTGATACTTACCGTTGGTATTATATTTATGAAGATAGTTCTATGATGGAGGCCTAATTCCATGAGTATTAAGCTGAACACTAATGGTTCCTTTTGGAAAGGCATGATGTGGGGTGGAGGGGAGGCCCATGACTACATGGGCTCTGTTATCCTATTGTTTACAGCACAATATGGGTGCAGACATTCTCTCCAGGCTGAGGCTCTTGCTATGATTTCGGGTCTCATGCTGTGTTGCCAACATAATATTCTCATCAGTGAAGGCGAGACATATTTCATGTCCCTCTTCAATGCTCTGAAAGTTACATGTAATACCCCTGGTCTATCTCATATGATATAATAAAATGAAAAGGCCTCCAGACAAGCAATACCAAAGTGGCTCACACTTGGTGCGAGGGTAAAAAAGTGGCTAATCATCTTGCCTCTATTGCATCCCACAATTCGGTATTTTTAGGCCTCGATGGTAGGAGCACTCTCAAGTCTAAGGGAGAGGAACTTGTGAGAGGGGACGTCCTTGGCTTACATTACTTCAGACTCCCATGATCTCGTTTTCCTTTTTTCCCATTGGTTTCAGACTGCTTGTTGTTTTCCTTGTCTTTTATAAATAAATAACTTTGAGATGAATATAGTTCCAATTTTTTATTATTAAAAACATATTCTTAATATTAATTGAAACTTTGAAGAGTGGTGAATCTATGTATAAGAGATAGAAAAAACAAAAAATAATATTTTTCAAGGATTTAGATGAAGTAAATAAATTCAAAGGATTAAATATCACAAAGTAAAATATGTTATATAAAATAAGTAAATCATCCAAGATCGATGAAATGTAATAATAAAGTTAGTGATATATAAGAGTAATCTGAAAGTAAAATCAAAGATATATAAAAGTAAGATTTAGAAAATTTAAAAGGAAGTATCTTAATACATAAAGGTAAATTATAGATCATCTAAGCATTAAGAATACATAAGATAATTAAGCCTAAGATATCCATACATAAGATATTAATATTATTGGATAAATAAAAAATTTACAAATAAAAGAGGATGTATTAAAATTAGAATAAAAACATCTAGAAAGTGGAACCTCTTAGAAGATAATTACCATTAATTTTAAATATAAAGGGTGACTTTCATTAAGAGTTTTTAGGTGAATGTTCAATTTAAATATGATAAATTTTGTTTAATATTCTTTCAATTGATATGAAGTAGCTGCAAGAGATGTTTTCATAGTTCAAAATGAATATTTTCCTCCCAATTTCCCAAGGAGTTATTCAATGTAAGAAGATAATAAGAACATAAGTTGAAATTATCATCATTTAGAATTGATATACCAATACTCTATTTAATATATTAGAATAAGTTAAAATTTAATGATTTAGTTGAAATTTTATCAAACCATTCTCAAGTTATGATGAAATCAAGAATAACATCTTGTTTTTTGTGTGTTATTAGAGGAAGTAGTGTATTATATCCATGTTTTTGTATTGTGAATAATGTTATGGGTTTCTGGAAAAGGAACTAACACTGGTTCAATTTTGAGTTATACTCAAATCAAAACATGTTAGTGTGTGTTTTATCCTCTACAATTGAGAAAAATAACTTCTTGGTGCCACCTATTCAGCATAAATGAGGTACCAATATGAGTACTAATACTTGAAGAATTTTCAAAACCAAAATACATACGTAAATCTCTAATATAATTATATTGAGTTAAGATGGTTCCCTTATCTATCTTATTTATTTTGAATATAAGAAATTAATTATGTTCACCCATCATACTCATCTCAAAATCAGTTTTCATATGTTTTGAGAGATTGTATTTAGATTTTTTCTGGGTTGAACCAAAGATAACATCATAAATATAGATTTATAAAATGTTTTTTCATTAAAAAATTTCATGTTATAAAATTTTGGGTATATTCTTATTTTATAAAATTCACAATGAAGTGATAATATAAACAAAATATCATAACAGGATCTTGGATATTGTTTAAATCCATAGAGTTCTTCGGAATGATTAAATACATGTTTTGGAAAATCAGCATCTTTTAAACCTGAAGGTTGTTCAATGTAATCCTCCTCTTAAATATATCCATTATGTAAGACACTCTTTGCATCTATTTCAAATAAATGAAAATTTATGTGCATTGTAAAGATAATATAATTTAGATGGATACAAGTATAACTACCAGGTAAAAAGTCTCCCTGTGACCTATAATCTCACTCGCATTATAATACTTAGCAACTAGTCATTGCATATTCTAAAATATAACTCAATTTTAATCAAACTTATTTCAGAAGTCCCATTTCACTTATATAAATATAATATCCATTGGATGATAAAAATGGTTAAAAACCTATTCTATTCAAATTAATTACGGTTTTATTCTATAGAAACCATCCCACTTTCATCACCCAAGGATTCATTTATCATTTCAAGTTTAAAATTATATAAGAATGCATGAATCTCACATTCATTTTTTAAGGGATTTAAGGTTTTAACTGATTGAACTACATCCCCAATGATATTATCTGTTGGATGGTTCTATAGGTAATTTTTATTTCTAAGAACAAAGGAAGATTGATATTCATCTACTAGTATGTTAACTTCTATTGGTCTAGATTCTAGAAGAATTAATTTTGTTAGACTATATTTTGTTATGTTAACTACCAACGTATGTGGTTAAAATTTTAGTAATAAATTAGAGGAATTTTTAAAAATATAATATGAATTATTACTTCTATGTTTTTTAGCATCACATAAGTTTCTATTTCATAAAAAATAACATGTACCATTTCCTCAGTGGTATGTGTTCATTTTTTGAAAACATGATAAGCCATACCGGTGATTGAGGATATAAGAAACATTATTTCACTATCCTTTGGATTATATTTATTAAGATGATATTTATTATTCAATATGAACACTTTACATCTAAATACATTGATGTAATAAAATTTTATCTTCCCTCCATTACACAATTCATTTTGGTTTTTACCTCAAATCATGTGAATGAAGTCTTAATTTATAACATAGCAGGTTGCACTCACTGATTTCACCTAAAGATACTTAGAAGAAGAATATTTAAAAAACGTAGGTTTTTTAATTTCCAAGATGTTAATGCTCTTTTGTTCAACTATACCTCTATATTTTTGGAGTTTTTTACTGTTAAAAACTATGTGTAGTTCCTTTTTCACAACAAATTTTTTTAAAATCAAAATTTACAAACTCACCATCACGATCAATTTAGATTATGATAATAGTAGGGTTTTTATAGTTTTTAATAAGATATTTTTTTTCAAAGTAGATATTTATTCTTAATTATGATCTATAAAATAAATCCACAAATACATAGGGAAAATCATCAACTAATAAATACACATATTGCTTTCCCCTGATACTCATTAATTATATAGGTCCAAAAAGGTCCTTGTGCATAAACTATATAGCTCCATAAATTGAGACTCAAAAAATAGGATTAATGCTTTAATAGTGTTATTTACCATATTTAAATGAGTTATAGAGCTTGGTAAAGTTGAACTTATGCTCTAGAATCTTCCTAGGTAGTCATTTCCTAGAGAGTTTAACTATGTTTGGATTATTGCAATAAATTAAAATCTCATTCAAAATCCAAGATAATTCTTCAACATAATTGCAACAAGGTAAGTTATGAAAATAAAATTCCTCTTGGTTGATAATGTGACTATTATCATGTCTATGAGTAGATAAAGTATTAAATCATTCCAAACTTGTAATGAAACATTCATTATTCCTAAATATCACAGAGTAACCTTTATCACATATCTTTCTTATATTGATATGGTTGTGATTGACTCCAAAAAAAAATTTAAATTATAAAATAATTTCTTAACAAGGAAAAAATATTATTAATTTCAATAAATTTTATATGTGTATTTTATCCAAAAGTGACTCATCCACCCTTCACATTATATAAGTTAGGGAAATTGGACATGTTAGTTATGTGTCAAGACTAACAATTATACATATACGAAGTGTTCCAGCTACTAGTACTCAATATTATTTTCTAAAATAAACAGAATTGAGATTTTGGTACCCAAAATTTATTATGATAAGATATGTTAGTAAGTAAAACTTCAAGAACCCTCTTCTCTAGACGAAGACCATCTATGTGTATTAGAAACTAACTTATGGAAGGGTATTTTATATTTATACTTAACACTTTTAATTTTGATTGTGTATCTTCCTTTTAATTTGTTTAATAAAAAAGTGTGATAGTTTATTTTGTATTCATGATGTTTTAGTGAGTTTGACGTTTATAAAATAAGGATAACATAAATTAAGGAAGGAAATATTTCCCTTGAGATTTATTTTCATATCTCAATGGATAGTAATTTTTAAAGAAATTATGTAATGTTTTTGTACTACTATCACTTGTTTAAAATATTTTACTTAATTTCTTATTTTTCAATTAATACTTATTTTTTTATTTTTTAAATCATAAAGGGGGAGAAAATGAATAAATTTTAAGAATAATAATTTTTTTCTAGGATTTTTTTCTTTAAATTTTTAAGGGTGAATTAAGAGTATCTTAGAGAGAGGGATTTTTTTCAACTAAAGATGTATGTTCATTTAAGTAGAGTTTTAAGTCATAAATATATTATATCCATGGGAGAATTATTAATTAAAAAATTGATAGTTTTTCCAAAACAAGGTAAATCATACAAACCAAATGAGGTAAAAGATACAAAGAAATCATAATATAAATTAACAAACAATTTAAATAAATTAAAAAGTTAAGGATGAAAAATCTTAAAATCCATAAAGGATATTTTTACCAAAAAAAATCCCAGGAAGGCATCAATTTTAATCTAATGTGGAAAGTGGATATATAAACTGAATCCAATGTTTCAATAAGTTCTCAAGACTAGAAATTCTTAGACTAATCTAGTCTGTACTGTTCAGTTCCTCACTAAAAACTTCTTCAATAAAAAATTTTACAGTGTGTAGGTTTATCCCTGATAACCCCATATATCTCATCATTTAGTAGAAATTCCATGTAGTTTAGACTTTATCAAAAATAATTCAAATGAAATAAAATTACACCACTAAAATATCTTCAATAAAAATTAACGAAAGCAATATATTTGTTACCAAAATTTCATTGACCATGATGATTTGGAAATTTTATTAAAAAAATTGATTTTAAAATGAATCCTCACACAATTTAATCTCTTTTAAAAATATTTTAGACACCGAAAAGCACTCAAGGGATGAAGAAGGTTTCCAAACGACAAGGAAAAGACATATTCAGATCTAGGGACTCCGTCTGGGGGGCTCAGTGGGGTCATGTGAAAAAAGTCATAGGTGAATGAAAAGATATATCCCACGTGGAATGTTCCAGGATTCGTGAAAGGGGTTTGGCATGGGTGCAAAATATTTCACGCCCGGCCTCGCACGACCGACATTTCGCGCCGCCGCCTGCATTGGGCTATTTTTTCTCACCGGCTAGGTTTTCGCGCCCCTGGGTGCCTATAAATAGAAAGTGTCCCCCTTCCACTTCGGGGATGAAGAATATGAACAGGCTCTTGTGCGCGGAATTATCTTTCTAAGTGTGCAAATATGGATTTCAGGTACGGTTCTTTTCTCGCCAAGTTGCCTCAGGGTCCACCTTCTTGCGAGGTCCCCTTGGTTTAAGACTGAATTTCAATCCCTTCGGGGAATGCCCCATGCACGCAATCCATTATAATTGCATGAAATCCCCTCCAATTGTGATAAATCCCCTTTAATTACGCACACCCCAGTCATTCTGCGCAGCCTTTCCTAATTGCACTCAATCAATATTCCTTATGCGTAATCCTTTCAGTTGCGCAGAAAGCCTTTGCTCCATTTGCACGCAAATCCTCATTGATTTTGTGCCAGCTTAGTGTTTTCCGCGTAGGGATACATATTTCGCGTGCAAGCCCCAGCATTTGCACACAATTCCCCAGGACCCCTCACCTCGGTGCTCCCCGGGCATACTTTTTCACAAGTATCTGATGCCATTCACGGGTGTCTCTCAAACCATGAGCATCCACATCATGCATCGTTTTACTGTATGAACTTCTAGGCTCGTACGAAGTAACTTCAAAATCCCTTGGAAGGTTCTTCCCATTTCATTGCTTCACCTTATGCTTCTTCGCATAGGCATGCTAACAACTATTGCTTCTTCTCATATACACACTAACGTGGAACCCTCGATGGTTTACTCCAAGATGCCCCCTTGAAACGACGTTGCTGATGCCTTACCTCCCACAAGGAGTAGAGGGTACCAGTTATGTAATATCTAGGGGTGCGGAGCACACCCACCACATCCGAGCTGCAGGACGTTAAACTTCCAAGCACCATCGCTCTCATCACATGACGTTAAACTATGACGTCGCCCTGCGCCACACATGCAGGTCCCCCCGCCTTGGACATTCTCCACGCCCACTTGTCTCCACGGGGATGGGATCACCCCTCCTAGGGGATGATATCCTTCTTGTTGGACTGGCATTTGTCCGCAGGGAAAGGGCATCCACCTTGGTGTAAGCCGCTAGATTTACTCGTAGGGGGCAGAACCCTTGCTCCTCATTTCATCTTCAGTCCCCAGGGCTTGTGAAGGGAATGGTGGGGAAGGGTGCTTCTCCTTTCTTCAGTTCCAAGTCCCTCTCCCACTGCGATTTGTCACCATGGGCCTCCATCTTGGAGTAAGTCCCAACCACTTCCTGGGCCACTAACCATGCATAAGCCCCTATTTCCTCTTTGGGATGATCCATGCATAAGCCCCACCCCCAATTTCCACAGACGCACCTTTCACGACGTGATCATCAGGTCTCTGATCTCTCTTGTTTATCACACCAAGCCTGACTCACGTGAGCTAAAAGCAAGCACCAACCCTGACAAATGCCATGGGCCGCCTCAGATTTTAAGCCCCAACCTATCCCTAACTACGGGGACTTTGATCAATGTTAAGGAATGGTATGTAGGAAGCCTCCATGAGGTTCAAGCACCAACACCTTGGTCCACCTCAGAGTGTAAGCCCCAACCCATCCTAAACTATGGGGACCTTGATCCCTATCAAGGCATGGTATGTAGGAAGCCTCCATGAGGTTCAAGCCCCATCACCATGGGCCACCTCAGAGTGTAAGCTCCAACCCATCCTGAACTACAGGGACTTTGATCCATGCCAAGGCATGGTACGTAGGAAGCCTCCATGAGGTTCAAGCCCCAACACCTTGGGCCACCTCAGAGTGTAAGCCCCAACCCATCCCAAACTATAGAGACTTTGATCCATGTCAAGGCATGGTACGTTGGAAGTCTCCACGAGGTTCAAGCCCCAACACCTTGGGCCACCTTAGAGTGTAAGCCCCAACCTATCCTGAACTACGGGGACTTTGATCCATATCAAGGCGTGGTACGTAGGAAGCCTCCATGAGATTCAAGCCCCAACACCTTGGGACGCCTCATAGTGTTAGCCCCTACCCATCCCGAACTACGGGGACTTTGTCAATGTCAAGGAATTTTATATAGGAAGCCTCCACGAGGTTCAATCCCCAACACCTTGGGCCACCTCAGAGTGTAAGCCCCAACCCATCCTGAACTACAGGGACTTTGATCCATGTAAAGGCATGGTACGTAGGAAGCCTCCACGAGGTTCAAGCCCCAACACCTTGGGCCACCTCAGAGTGTAATCCCCAACCCATCCCAAACTACGAGGACTTTGATCCATTTCAAGGCATGGTACATAAGAAGCCTCCATGAGGTTCCAGCCCCAACACGTTGGGCCACCTCAGAGTGTAATCCCCAACCCATCCCAAACTACGGGGACTTTGATCTATGTCAAGGCATAGTACGTAGGAAGCCTCCATGAGGTTCAAGCCCCAAACACCTTGGGCCACCTCAGAGTGTAAGAACCAACCCATCTAAAACTATAAGGAATTTGATCCATGTCAAGGAATGGTAAGTAAGAATCCTCCATGAGGTTCAAGACCACCATCCATCAGGACCCCAGGTCTACCTTCACGTCGGTTTACTGACCCCATGGGCTGCCTCAGAGTGTAAGCCCCAGAAGCCACCTAAACTACATGGACTTTGATTCCGTTCCATAGGGATACGTAGGAAGCCTCCATGATGTTCGATCCCATCACTCCCATCTCATCCTAATCTCTCCCTAGAGCCCATGCATCTCGAGAGGATCATGCCCCAACCCAGAGGTTCAATTTCTTCTGGGTCCCATCCACACATCCATTCTCATGGGTTTCCTCCCCATGTGTTCCATCATCTCATTGAACTACGTGGACTTTGATTCCCTACCACGAGGATACATATGAAGTCTCTTCAAGGCTCATGCACAAAACAATCGTCACCCCATGACTGTTCCATCCCATTCACCATCCGATTCACAGAACCTTCCTTCACCCATCTTGATCCTCACCCGTGCCGCCACATCCCGGTGGGATCATGCCACCCCTACTCTCCATTCCATCGGACAACATTTGAGAATCCACCCATGTGTTGGCCCCAATATTGGCATTCCCTCCAGGGTGTTATTCTATCTGATCCACTCTAATCAGTGTTCTGATCAGTCCGATCTGTCTCCCCTGGATGTTAAACTTGTAGCATACCCTATGTTAAACATGGGAAACTGAAAAAAAATCTTATATACATGCCAATGGAATATGGTTCCACGCATTCTATGTGGGATGCCTCAGGCTTCCGCGCCCTCGAGAAGCCCTATAATATGAGAAAAAAGGCATACATGCCAATCCACAAGCGTCCAGACACTCCAGTGATGCCCAACATGACTACTCCCCTAACCAAAGTTTTCTTCCCTGACCGGACCCCTTGGAATGTCCTGACAGATGCAGCGTAATTAACTGTTGTCCAGAAGATATGGCACTGAGAAGAGTTTCACGAACAACGTTGTAAATCTATGAGGGAGACTCGAACTAGGTGACGAGCTCCGAGGAGGAATACATGGAAGGAAGAACCGACATCCCATCATCCCATTTTGAACAAGGAGTAGACATCCCTGAATAAGTAGGGGATGCCTCCTACCTTTGGAAAGCATGAATGTGGGGTAACAGCCGTGCGTCCTCCACGTGACGGATACGCTCGCCCCGACGAAAGCATCAGAAACAGAAATGGTGAACCCGACGTGAACTTAATCTCCTCAATATGGAGATCGGTAACGTTTGAGGCACCAATGGATTAGCATGTCACAAGACCCCATCATCTGGCACCTTTTCCCACCAAGAAAATAGCGTCCCTGACATGAAACTCACCAAAAGTTGGGGTAGTCAGGACATTGAGCATTCCATTATACGACGTCGTCAGCGTGGACCCCTCTTACTGGCCATGAAAGACGGAATGACATTGGGGCACTGGTTTTCAATTTCGTTTCCTATCAATATTAATGTGTTCTTCTCCCTGCTTTTAGCAATTAGGTCATTGCATCCGGTATCCGATCACCACCTGACCACCGGCACAGGGGCAGGGGCAACGTCGACATGGCTACCCCACGCGGTTTTGCCTCTTCCATGACTACCTCAACCACCATGACTACTAGGCACCCACGCCCCCTCTCCCCATCAGAAATTATCCAATTAAGGGTAATTAATGGCCTTGTGCACATGTACGAGTAGGAGGGGATTATCCCCACCAGGGATATGGCCCGCTTAGATCTAGAAGCGGTTGAACCTCTCCATCAACGTCGACCCCAAGGGCTGTTCATGGAGCCGCTACTCCCCACCACAACATTCAATTGTTTCAGGAGCTTGTCCCCAGAACACCTCGACAACTCCTAGCCCTATGCCGACGAGGTAGGGGATGTTTGGGTCGGCCCGATTGGAGTCCCGCTCCAGGGGCTCCCGGAGAAGGCTCCCACTAGGCTGTGTGAACGCCACAACTCGGTTCCCCAAGACAAGGAGCTGGTAGGCCACGCGCCTGCACCATCGGCTCCAGTTCATATGACCCAATGCCAGCATCAGGCGCAAATGGAAGAGGACACCCACCGTGGGGCATCAACGCCAGCGACTACTATGTACAGAGCCACCAATGACTCATATCCCCAACTCCCCGCATATGTTGGGCATGGGTAGTTAGGCGCCTGACCTTGATCGAGGCCCCAACCGCCCCACGGGCAGGCTGGGTCAACTCTCTCGGTCGCTGGCACAGGCAATGGCTTCTGCGAACCAATTTGTTGCAATGCCACCCAGTGCAGAGGCCCACTCCGTACTGCCACTACGGAAGGTGTGTGCCCTCCCTACTTCCAACTTCGACTTGGAGGTCTGCCCCATGCCACCTTCAACCCAAGAGAGGGTCTCCCCTGTGACAACAACACTTCATATGGGGGTCTCTCCTGCGCTCACTATACTGGGTATGGGGTCACTCCCACTATCGTGGAACGCCGATATAGAGATATTGTATGTCTAATCACTCGCCAACATGGAGGTCCTCGCCATTTCCCCATGCCAGTCGGTGAATGTTCTCCTCAACCCAATGATTGGAGTGGTGGAGGCCAACCTCACTTTCCTGATGCCCAGCACGGAGGTCCTCCCCATGTCCCTTTTAACATCTGCCCTGGTGCTCCTCGCACCGCGGCCCACCCTAGAGGGAGCTCTCTCCACCCCAACGCCAGTATGGCCGAAGGAAATCCTCGTGTTGAAAGTGGGCCTTGCCCGAAAGAGCCACCTAGGGGCTGGAGAGAATGTGGTCATCACTGTAAGAGGAATTTTGGGGAGGGATAGATAGGAATCAAACTAGTCCACATCTCGAACTCTGAAGAGGAGTACGTCTACGCATTGGAACCCACCCCTCGGTCCTCCGAGTCTAGGGCTGTGGAAGGAACGAGGCGCATCAGCCTCATAATCCCATAAAACGATGTCCATAGGATCCCTGTCTACTTCTGAAGGTATATCCAGGATGAAGAGAACATGGAATGTCCCCAGGGTCCGACCATGCAGTCACCACCGTCATCTCCGGAAGCACCCCTGTCTCGGCTAGAGGCAGCGAAGAGCTATTTTGGGGGTCAATAGCGGAAGATCCGTGACATATCTCACCCTCATCAGCATTTGATGATGTATTAGGAGATTTTTTCACCGGTCTATCCTATCATGATATAGTGGCTAGGTCGCCACAATCCAGAGAGGACAGCCTGAGGTTCGGCGGCCAGTCAGCCCGCTCACCGTATTCTCCGCCGTCCAGACCGCCATCCTAGTGGTCTGACTCAGTACTGCTACCAGTGCCTCAGCCACCCCCAGTTGATGGGTAGGGAAATCAAGGGATAGTCCTTGAATCTTATCCAAGGATCTTCTAGACTATCCTTGCGGCAGACCACTTCCCTGAGAGGTTTTGGCAGGTCACAGGACCAAACTTTTGTGCTCCAGAATCTCTCACCCCGAAGGAGTTTTAATGTTACCACCAGAACCTCTGGGAAACTCACTTTTGTCTTCTCCATCAACGAGTTTTTATCCAAAGAGACAAGTGCACTTTGAAGACATTGGAGAACAATTCTGTCTGGTTGATTTGGCTGCGCTCCCCACAGTCAAGCACCCCGAGTCACCTGGTCACCACAGGGCCCTCCAACATAAATGCGTTCAGAGTTTCCAATTACTACAAAAAGTTATTAGGAAGACTTCTCCCCATGTTCAAGTCCATGGTTGGGGGTAGTATGCTACCCTCCTCTTCAGTGCTATTCGTCGGCAGCCCGACTCACTAGGAAACATTGAAGACATGCCCCCGAGAAGAGTTGCAGTCAACATGACCGATCTGTCTGGAGGGGAAAACGAGTTTGAACTTCTTGATGGTGACCCCCTCCCTGAGGACGTGCCACCATTACTGGACCCATCAGGGAGGATTACTCATCAGTAGAGGAATCTCCTAGGTCTCCCTCCACCCAATGAGGCATTGGTACTCAACCGGAATTCCAATAAGGGAAAAGAGCATGTCGGAGTTGTCAAGCACTCCGACCCGTCAAATTCAGTGCAGAAGACGGAGGAGGATCCTGAGAAGGCCACATTGAGCCAACAGATTGCTGAGCAGAAGAAGTTGGTCGATGAACTTTTGGATGAATGCGTTGCAGAGCGACGACCCGATTACGGTGATCCTAGGCCAGGGCAGTAGGGGCATGGACAACTACTCCTTGGAGAGTTTCCCCTAAGAAACCTAGATCATGCCACTGCCGCAGATAGGGTGGGAGCTGGAGCTCATGATAAGAGGGAACTGTATGTCTCTCCAAACCCTCCTGAGTGGCGTGACAATCCAAGAGACCCTGCTCGGGCTCCCCCAGCCGCCCCAAGGATCATTCCACCAGCTTTTCCACAAGCCGCTGAGCTTGCCTACCACATTGAAGAATCTAACAACACGCTTGTGGTTTGGGATCCCCTTCAAGACAAGGACCCCCATCCAGATAATCCAATGGAGGCACTCATCGCCTGACTAGAGGCATTGGAAATGTGACAGGTGGAAATCCCACCGGATGGCAAGCCATACCTGGCATGGGTGGATGACTTGCCGACAGCTCCGGGATTTGAAAACCCCACTTTCTCCCCCTTTAATGGGACATGGTACCCACCATAGCACATGGACCACTTCAAATCAAGGTGTGGGCCTATTCTTGGGACTCTAGCACAGTAGGATCCCACCAAGATCTGCTGTTTTGTTCAGACACTGGAGGGACTGACATTTGTCTGGTACAACCAGCTCATCGTTGGATCCGTGACTTGCTAGGAGGACCTTCGCAGGCAGTTCCTCCACCAGTTCAGCTCTACCACCTAGAAGAAGAGTATCACAGACCTCTTCAAGTGCAAACAAAGTCCTGATGAGCAAGTTGCGGACTTTATCGGCCTGTGGAAGGGGCTCACATACTCCCTTGACATGCCACTAACTCAGGAGTAATTTATGACGATGTGCATAGGGAATGTCGAGACAGTAATGGTTCCTTCTTTGATCACCCAGAACTATCACAGAGGGTTCCAAGACTTCTCATACAAGGACCATCACCTGGAGGAATCCCTATAACAAGCCAGCTAGGCAGGTCCATTGCCCCCTGTAATCCCAGTGAGGAGGGATGCCAGAGTCGAGCCCACCACAGTGGCCCAAATAGAAGCCCCCAAGAAACTAGAATTTCTACCAGTAGCATTGGAATCTCATCCTCACAGAGGCCCTCCACTTCAGGAAAACCCCTAGTTCAGCAGTGTCCTCATAATCGACAGGTGCCCCAGCGTAATGAGCCACGACCACATAGGCGAGATAATCAATTCTTCCTCCTCAGCAGGCTCCTATGACCCCTAGTTAGGGTCAGGATCCTAGAGCCCCCTTTCTAGACAGAAGAAATCATACCTACTCATTCAACAATGCTCAGGTACCCAGTTACTTCCACGGATCCTTGGATTAGGGAATTGTACGACTTCCTGAGTGCAGAAAGCCAGAAGAGGTGAATCTCACTGATCGCCCCAACTACTGCCCATATCACCAGATCCTAGGGCACACCCTTAGGAAATGCTATGTGTTCAAGGACTAGCTCCAAGACCAGATTGACAACAACATAGTCAGGTTGGGCCTGGCCCCGACACAAGTGGCAGGTTTCTTTGTAGGGCCGGGTAGTAGTAGCGATGACTAAGGCGAGTGGCAGCAGGTTTCTGACCACAGGTCTCAGAAATATGACGACTGGATGGACCACAAAGTTGTCGAGCGTGCCCATGGAATTATCCATTCATTCCTAAATCTTCTAGAGCCTTAAGATGCTCCGAACCCCACTTCTGTATCATCATCTCAACAGGCCTCTTCCCGGAAGAGCAAGCATCGACGACGCAAGAAAAAGCAATGCACCCCACCAATTTCGTCGTCGTCCCACACTCTCGGTGACTTAATGCCTCTTGAGATAGGGATCCCTCCCAGAATCCACCTAGTGGTGGATGAATCTTCAAGTGATGGCATGCTACATAGACTATAAAATAGGCCTAGTGCAGATTTCAGTATGTGCAGCCTCTTCACCCAGTGCTTACAGGCCCGCCTCCACCACCGTTTGTGCTACTGGATCTGGCAGAACCACTTCGGCCAGGCCATGACCAGCTTCTCCCCGTTACAGGACAATCTCAGCCATTCGGTCCTCACCCGGCAACTACTCTTCGGGATTCGACTAGTGAGCAATGGGATGTACCCATTACCGGTCAGTCATCGGTCCGGCCGACGGGGCCCACTATTCCCCATGTCATAGGGTGGCTTCTGGCAAGCAGAAGTTCGCGCCTGGAACGGAAATATGATGTCCGAAAGCACCTCACTAGCATCCCAGTGAGGCTTTCCATCCTTGAATCCTTCATCTATATCCAGATATGCGCGAGGCCCTCCCTGAGGATTTAAGAAGCCCCCTCGAGTTTGAGATGGAGGTAGCTGCTGCAGAAGCCTTTTATGGTGAAACAATTGAGAATGCCGAATTTTATTCCATCATTTCGTTTTCTAGGGAGGATGAAGGCTCCCCCATATGGGGGAACATCTGTCCGTTTTACGTCACATTCCAGTTTAATGGTGGGGAGATTCACCGCTGTCTCATTGACACCGGCTCCAGGATCAACCTTATCCTGACACAGTCACTACGGAAGGTAGGGAAATCCAAGGATGGCCTGACTCCCTCTGATTTAAGAATCCAGGGATATGACAGGATATAGAAAACCCTGGCCAACAAGATCTGTTTGAAGACCCAGTTCGGCGGCCTAGTTTCCAACACCGAGTTTATGGTTGTCTCCCAGGACACTGCGTACAATGTATTGACGGTCAGGCCATGGCTCTACCTGCACGTGGTGGTCCCCTCATCGTATCATCAGTGCCTCAAGTACTCCCTAAATGGTCGAGTAGGAATACTACAAGGTGATGCATCTCCTTTTTCCTCTTGTGAAGCTCATTACTTGGACGCTGATGATTACAAGAGCAAGGATAAAAAATTCTAGGAAAGTGGAGTTGAGCCTATCACTGCTACGACCAACCCTTGGGCAGGCCTGAATGACGCCTATGTCTTCCCGATCCATCAGTTGGAGGCCACAACCCCCGATATGGGGAAATGTTTTTTCATTTCCAGGAAAAGGGGGAACCATGCTCCCAAATCTAGGCAACATTGAAAGATCACTTCGTATTCGTATACGAACCAGACTCCAGTGATCCCAGAGCCTCGCACCACCATCAGGCATTAGGACGTCCGACACATGGCAATGACGGTACGTCATACTTGTCTGTTTCTTCAGGCTTGAATAAGTTGGCTCTGGTCAACACAACACTACTGATTTGATATTACCAAGCGTGGCCCCCTGGGCCGGAGACCCGATGGGATCAGGTTGACAGCCTTTGTCGCTATGGTTTCGGCAATGCTAGAGTTCCCCGATGCAATAAACTCTTCCTCTCAAGCTGGTACTAGCCTTCCGTTAGGTTCTTCCAGCCTAGAGGAAGCTCCCCCTATGGAGGATCCCTCCATAAGAGAAGAAGAGTATCTTGAGGACACCCCTGCCTTTGAAGAAGGAATTTCCTCCACGGTTGACGAGTTGGTATAGGTGAACCTCGGAAGCGAGGCTGACCCGAGACCCACATTGATTAGTGCCGCCATGCCCCTCGAAGAGCAGCATCGGTACATAGGCTTCCTTAAACAGCACTGTGACGTGTTTCCCTGTAGTTATGATGAGATTCCAGGACTAGATCCTCAGGTAGCCATCCACCGCCTCGGTCTTCCAGCAAATCATCATGGGTTTAAACAATATCCCAGAAAGATGAACCCTTCCCACGATGCCATGGTTGAGGCCAAAGCTGACAAGATCATCAGGGCCAACTTCATTAAGGAGGTCCAGTACCCCAAATGGTTGGCCAACATTGTAACCGTCAGGAATAAGAACAGACAGATCAGAGTCTGTATCGACTTCCGAAATCTCAAACACCATTGTTCGAAGGATGATTTTTCCCTTCTAGTGTCAGAATTGTTGATTGATGCCCCGACTGGGTTCCAATCCCTCTCCTTCATGGATGGTTACTCTGGATATAATCAGATCCGGATGTCCCCCAAGTACGAGGATTCCACAGCATTTAGGGCACCCCAAGGTACTTTCTGTTACCAAGTTATGCCCTTCGGCCTGAAGAATGAAGGTGCCACCTATCAGTGGGCCATGCATCGCATATTCAATCCAATCCTCGAGAAATTGGTGGAGTTCTATGTGGACGATCTGGTGGTCAAATCTTGCTGGAGCCAGGACCTTCTCAATGATCTTGAGAAAGTGTTCGGCTTCCTCCGTTCATGCCACCTGATGATGAACCCGTTGAAGTGTGCCTTTGGGGTCACCTCCAGGATATTTATTGGATTTATTGTGAGGCACCGGGGCATCGAGATCAACCCGAAGAAGATCAAGGAAATTATATAGAATCCTCCCCCGAGTAATATTCGGAGGCTTCGAGTTTTCCAAGTCCACTTAGACAACACATGCCAATTCATTGAGAATATGGTTGGCAAGTGTAATCCCTTTTCCCAGATCATGAAAAAAGGTTCTGCCTATGAGTGGGATGAGGAGTTCCAGACCACCTTTGAGGAAATCAAGCAGTATCTACTCCAGCCTATGGTCTTGATGCCACCCATCTCTGGGAAGCCGCTAGTCCTCTATGTCACTACCTTGGAATGATCTCTCAGCACAATTCTCGCCCAGAAGAACAATGAAGGGATGAAAAACATTATCTACTACCTCAGCCGCATGCTCCTCAATACAGAGACCAGATACCCCCCCATAGAGAAGTGATACCTCACACTGGTTTCCGTAGTACAGAAATTGTGACATTACCTGCAGCACCATGAGGTACAACTGGTCTCTCGGGTTTACCCGCTGAAGTATATTCTGAATCGCCCGATGTTGACTAGCTGTCTAGCACGGTGGGATGTAATCCTACAACAATTAGATATTAGGTTCATCCCTCAAAAGGATATTAAGGGATAGGCTTTGGAAAACTTTCTAGCTGCCCATACAACTCCCACTGACCGGTCCTTGGACCTGCATTTCCCTAATGAGGAAATCCTCTCGCTAGATCCTGCCATCCCATGTTGGAAAATATACTTCGACGGTGCCTCCCAGAGCCCCACCAGTAGGAGGATCAGTGATCCTTGGCTCAACAGAGTAGGCTTGGGTATCATATTTATTACCCCAATGCAAGCCGTTCTACCGTACTCATTCTTATTGTCAGAAGGTTTCACTAACAATGAGGTAGAGTATCAGGCCCTCATTACTGGCCTCTAGCTGGCCCTCGAAATCGACGTGCCCCATTTTCATGTGAAAGGGGACTCCGACCTAGTCATTAAGTAGGTCAATGTTGAATATGTTGTCAGGAAGCCAGATGTTGTAGCATTGTTAGAGCGCACTCTCCTGCTAATGGCCAAGTTCCCTTCTCGACCAGAGGTTACCCATGTCCCTCAGTCATAGAACGGTCAAGTGGATTCCTTGTCCAGCTTAGCTGCATCACTTGCAGTTCCAGAATAGGATGATTTGATTATCCACGTGGCACATCAGAGAGTCATAGCTCCTGTTACACCGGATGATGATAACGACCCACAGGTAATCCATCTTACCGTCGACGCCTCTACGCCAGGACCCCTGGGTTATCCAAATGCAGTGATCAAAATAATTTCCGATTAGAGGTCACCCTTGGTTGAATACCTCCAACACGGTAACCTCCCTTCAAACCAGGCTGAGCGTGAGAAAATCCAACGCCGCACGCTGTAGTATAACCTCCAAAGTGGTCCCAGTCTTGACCAGATCCTCTAAAAGCTCGAGTTTTAATGGTGTTCTCCTCTGTTGCATTCAAGGGTTTGAGATTACACAGGTCATGTAAGAGATTCACTCTGGATCCTGTGGTGACCATCTGGATGGGCTAAAACTGTCACACCAGATCTGTAGATTACGTTATTTTTGCCCCTCCATGATCCACGACTGCATCGAGTTCTCCAAGAGGTGCCATGCATGCCAAGATCATGCCAAGTTTGTGCATCGGCCCCTAAAGCCTCTCCACACTACCAAGTACTCCTGGACCTTTGTAGTCTGGGGATTAGATGTCATAGGACCATACCCACCGACAACGGCTCTCCAATGCCGATTCATTCTGAACGCTACCAATTTCTTTTCCAAGTGGGCAGAAGCAGTTCTGCTCAAGGAGGTCAAGGCCCATTCTATCATTGACTTCGTAAGCTCCAACATCATATACCGATTTGGAGTCCCTCACACCATCCTCACTGATAACAGTGCCAACTTCCGAGTGGCCGAGTTGAAAATGTTTTATGCCAAGTACAACATCCATTCAAACCATACCTCTCTCCATCACGCGCAGAAAAATGGGAAGATTGAGGCGTTCAACAAAACCCTCTCTAACATTATGCAGAAAATGGTTGGTTAGAATAAGAAGAGTTGGCTGGATAATCTCCCCAACACCCTCTGGGCCTATCAGACGATGACTCATAATTCCACCAAGGTGACCCCATATTCCATGGTGTATGGAACTGAGGACGTTTTTCCTATCGAGATTCAGTTTACCCCATTGCGCACAGAGTTCTATGACTGGAAAGTGCTAGATAGAGTGGCTGAAATTCGTCTAGCTGAATTGGAATCACTTGACGAGAATAAGATTCCTGCCCAGCACAACCTGGAAAGGCATCAGAGTATGAAGGCTCGAGTCTTCAACAAGAAGGTTCGCCTCCACTATTTCCTACAAGGCAACTTTGTATTGGTCCTTAGGGCCCTAATGATCCCCGGTAGGAAACCACCCAAGTTGGAGCCCAAATGGGAAGGAACTTTCATTGTTCATAAGGTTTATCCCAATTGAGAATACTCCTTGGTGACCATGGATAGTGATTATATAACTCCTCCCACCAATGCCAAGTTCCTCAAACAATACTTTTCCTGAGCAGGAACTGGACCCGCATGACCTTAAACTGTCAATCCTACATGGCCTTAAACTAGATTATGGTCCTGTATTACCTTAAACTGCTGGTCCCGCATGACGTTAAACTGTATGTCGTCCTGCATGACGTTAAACTGTATGTTGTCCCACATGATGTTAAACTGTATGTTTTCCCGAATGATGTTAGATTGTATGTCATCCCACTTGAAGATGAATTGTATGTCATCCCCCATGACGTTAAACTATATGTCATCCCGTTTGATGTTAAACTATATGTCGTCCCGCATGACGTTAAACTGTATGTCGTTCCGCATGACGTTAAACTGTATGTCATCCCGCATGACGTTAAAATGTATTTTCAAGAACTATGTGTGGGTTGATTCCCATCTTTATGGGATACTTTGGACTAACTGAAAATTTAGATTTCAGGTCCAGCCCCTCCTAGGGTGAGCCCCCTCATCCCTTTACAGTGGTTCACCGATGTGTTCAAGAGTACTCTGGTCTAGGACCTGGAGTGTCAGATTCAACTTGGGCAAGTTCCATTCACTTTTCAGGCTTCATGTTCCCATTCATTTGGTCCCCCATTATCTTTCACACTCGAAGGGACCCCCAAAATGACATGGATATTAGGCATAAGGGATCTCCTCCCGCTACGGGCCAACACCCCCCGAGGGTTTCAGAAAACAAATTGATACAAGTCCAATGTTGTGAACATGGTCAGCGGTCGACACTCATTTGTTTGTCCCCATTTCAGGCTAATACGACAGGATGTTGTGTTGTGAACATGGTAATCCATAATCCTTCATCACCATGATAGTCCCTTCAGGCCCTGAATGTTCGTTACATGATTCACATTATGTTCCACCCCATCATGTCCAGGTAGAATTTCGACACTCCTGGCACTATCTCTCAAGGCTCCCCCGGTCCGAGCTCTAAGACCATAAACTAAGATATTCTCTAAAGAAATATGTATGGCTCGATTCTCATCCTCATGGGATATGTAGGATCACCCAGACATCGCCTTTACTGGTTCATCTCAGCTGGGAGTTGGATCCTCTTTCCCCTTATCCTCTATCCCTTACTGGCCTCTTGACCCGAGGCTCCTTTCCCTGAATTGCGCACAGTGATGATGTGGACCTCGTCCTCATTCACATCGGGTATGATTTATCGCTTCATGCACATTACTTCATGTCCAAGACATATGACTTTAAACTGTGCTATCTGGTCCTATCACATGACCCCAAACTGTGCTAATATCATCCTGGCCGCACGAAGAAAAAAAACACTTCATTGTGATGACCTCATTATATGGGACATCACATTGGGTATTGGTCATCCACCATACCATTTGTCAATGCCCGTATATGACTTGATTCTTGTGGAGATGCTTGGAATTTCTAACCCAGGCCTGTCACTTTGCAAAAAAAACCATTCACCTTAAAGGAAAAAAAGATACATCAAATAACACTTTTTTGGTGCGAGGGCTAGACCCGCACACCCTTTTCATCCTTTGCGCTGGTACCTTACCGTTCTACCTTTACAGAACTACGTATGGGTTGATTCCCATCCTTATGGGATACGTAGGAATGCTCGTGCGCCCTACCCCATGGGCCCAGATTGGATTTCATGTTCGGTCCCTTGAACTAAACACTTCCCCAAGGAACACATTGTAATCTGGACTTATGTCCGCATTTATGTCGGGTTTCATAATCACCTTACCATGTGTCCCCTGCGTTCCTTACCAATCCCTGGTCCGAGTTCTAAGACCTTAAACTGAGACCCTTTTCGGAACTACGTATGGATTGATTACCATTCTTATGGGATACATAGAAGTTCCCAGACATTTCGTCTCGGGTCCAGCCCCGGGAATCACATATCCCATCCTTCCCCACCGTCGGCCCCTTGGCCTGACCCTTCGAAGAGTTGTGTAACTGCAGCATTTTCCCTGAAAAAGTTTGGGATGTACCATATTGACATAGGGAAGTGACGGTTCCTACACCAAAGAGGTCCTATCTCAAAGTAGGAATGATCCATGATCAGATTAATGTGTCTGACTATTGTGATTCCACCACGGTGGCGTAATTTCAAGAGTGTTGGATTCTGTTTAAACAAACCACCACTTCACCTTCCACGGTTTGCGTGCCCTTTATTAGGACAATCATCTTATTTCATGTCTAAAGGGACCACCTAATGGCCTAGTCCCATACTACATCGGCTCACCTACCATCCTAGGCCAATGCACCGAAAGACTTTGGACGAAACTTTGAGTTAGGTCCCATGTTTCGAACATGGTCATTGGTCGAACCTCATTTGTTGTCCCCATTTCAGGATAACGCAATAGGGATGTGGTTTTTCGAACACGTTCAACAGTTGTATTTTATCTCCATGCCCCCCCATAGTGTTACAAATTTGGGGTAACTTGATTCAAACTTTTCATATCCCTTTGTTCAGACTGATTCCAATGCCTTTGGCATTACCCCACACATGCACTAGAGCACGTTGAGAAGACAATGCATCGATCGGTATGAGGTTCTCTTTCTTTGATCAGTCCTCCCTCTTCTCCTTGAAAATTCAGATTCAAATCTCGAATGCACAATGCTTGGTTGAGGCTCTCGCGATCAAACGAAGTAATAGTACGAACATCCCTTGTTTCTCACATCGGGTATGGCCCACATGAGATTAAGAATGGATTGCTATTTATTTCAGGATTATGGTTGAGCACGTTATACCAAGGGGACAAGTAAATAAATTTTTCCATATATAAAGTTTAAAATAATAAGTAGTAAGGTGAAATAAGTTTATGGGTTTGGCCAAAACATTGCTCTTAAGGGTCGGCTTCTTGGATGGATCATTACAACGCTGATACATTTTGGCAGGTGGCCTCATGGACTACTTCCCACCCCCTGAGAACTATCTCTTCATCACTGGCCGCAGATCACAGTTCGCCAACCCTAGATCGTGCCCGCGCCTGTTCAGTCTGAAGTTCAGTCATCTGGTGACTCACCTCCACCAGTTGCTCTTGGGCGTCTGCCAGCTGGGCCCTCAACTGCTCCACGAGCTCATAACAGTTTGCGATGAATATTTCCTTTTCTTTCGCCTATTCTTCTATGAGTCAGACCTCCTACTCCACCTTCAGAAATGCTCGGGTACTCCCCGACTCCTCCCGACACTGGGTGACGTCGGAACGCCGTCTACTCTCATGTATCTTCTCGGCCATGTAATCATGAACTGTCAGGTGAATTCGTTGAGAATCTTCCCCTCCAACGCACAGGAAATGCAGCCAGGTGTGAAATGATCCCATCTGGTTAAGCCATTCAGTCCGAGGTTGAATGAGAAAACTCTAGATGAACTTCCACCCTTTCTGTCATGTCAACCTGCTCTCCTCAGCCGCTCTCGAGTCTGAATCATCAATTTCCTCAGGATCAGTAGGCCGATAGATATGAAAAACAGCCAACAGTTTGGCAGCAGTGTCTTGTTCGGATATTCCTCCAAGGGGGTTGGGCTCTTCAGCATTTGAGCAACCTTCCCCTCTCACCTCAACCCTGGTAGTACCTTTGTCAACTTCCGGACCTGAACCGATGGCAGTGCCACTGGTGTCCACCGATCTCTGCTCGCCAATTGCTGGGGTTGACTCAGTTTCGTAAGCATGTCCTGGATAGGGAGTTACGTTTTCCACTAACTCGCTCATTGATGGTCTGGGCTCCGCAGCCCGACAAGCCTCTAATGTCGTTATCACTGTATAGACAAGGAACACCCTGATAAATTTAGTCCTCTGATGGTAAGTCCTGTTATCAAAGCAAGGAACTTATAGGAACCCTAGGCGTCAGCCTCCAGTGTTCTGGCCGCCATGAGAGATGTCATTGTAGAGGATCCCTCAGCTCTCCCCAGTTCGATAATGGGTGTTGGAGCCCCACCTTGTTCCATTGGAGCTTCCCCCTCCTTCGACTAGAGACTCTTGATTAGCACCAATATTCTCTTGAGTAAGATAAGGAGGGTGGATTAAAGATTGAAAAGGAAAGTGGATAAAAGGAGGAGAATAGATAAGGATTGAATCATACCTCGAGCAGTTCAGTCACATCGATATCAGAGCCGACAATCTCGCCGCTCTCCAAGAGACTCCCTTGGTGGGATGCCCCTTGAGACCCTTCACCTTCGGGCTCCTCTATAACACCCCAAGAATTGGAGAAAAATATTCTTTTTAATTTTAATTAATGTCTTGTGTTGTACGCTACACCAAAAGGATCTTGCACAACACGCATCCCTGACTTGGCTTGCATTACACGCAAGCGCGACCTTCCACGATAGCGTGTGTTGTACGCAATACCGAGTTTCGTTAAACAACGACATGCTATTAAAATATTATTAAAACTTGCAGTTATGAATAATAATAACCACTTTTTGAAATTTTGTAAATTTCTTTTTTCAAAATGGACTTCATTTTTGGATTCGGAATATCGAAATTAGCTTAGGGTGAAATTTTGGTACTTTTCGGATAAATTTCATATTCTGATGAATAGTGAAAATTACTAAATTTTAATTAAAAACAACATTTTTAATCGAAATAATTAATAGTAATAAATTATTAATTTTAGTGGTTTTAAAGTATATTTAGAATATATTTTTACAATTTAATACAATGTTGGATGTAATTTCACATTTAAGCCAGACATAAACAAGTGTCAATCTTTTGATAGTTATTACATCTTAAGAACATGCTATTTGTGTTGACAACGGGAATTAATTTTTATATTAATTAATGCAACTGATATGTTTTGAATTTGGTAAAATAGACATCATTTTTGAGTTCATAATATCAAATATATCTTAGGTTTAATTTTTGGTATTTTTCTGGAAACTTTCATTTTTTGATGAATAGTGAAACCACTAAGTGGTAGTTAAAAAATTGAATTTTTCATAAAACTTAGTTTTACCGCTTCTGTGAGTGTAATTTCAAAAATCCTAGAGTCACGGTTGATGTCATTAAGTAAAATGTGGTTCAATGAGATGAAAATAATTTTTGGTGAATAGTAACTTTTTACTTTTTTTTACCACAATTAAAAGTAAATAGGGTAATTAAGGGTAAAAATGATATTATTATTACCCTAACACATGTCCTAATTCTATTGGATAAGAGTAATTCGACCAAAAACAACCTTAGGAATAAAATATGACCATTTAAGCCCACTTGGATTAGATTAGGACATTTATTATTATTTAATTCAAAGAAGAGTTAAAAGAGTTAAAATCAACGTTTATTTACTAAATTTTTTCCATATAGGGTTATACATAAGATAAATTCGATTGTAAATGTTAATTAGAAAGATAATAAGATTTTATACATAATTATATTTTATTTATAATTTTTAGACATTAAATAAATTAATTTATTTATGACACAATGATGATGCAGTAATTACCATAATAGTGAAAAATTAGAATAATTGATATTATAAATACCCAAATAAATATAATTTCAGACTTTTTATGAATTACAATAATTTTCTAGGTTAATATGGCATGTTAGGATTGATTTAATTAAAGTTGGTAGAAGTAATCATTCTGTTATGAGTTTCACAAAAATAAACTATTGAATAGTGTCAAAATTGACATGAAATAATTTTTAAAACAAATATTATATTATTGATTGTTATTTTATTCCTAAAAATCTAAGGTTCGGCCAAACTACTTATATCATGATAGGTGTATCATTAATGTACCACTTTTGGGTCTTTTGGAATTATATGGTAAGTTTATTAACTATATAATATAAAAATACAAAGTGTCATGGTAAATGTCAATCTAATTAACTAAGAGTTAAAACTAAAAGATAAGGTTGGTATAATGACCTAAACCTGTCTAAATTCTATTGGATGAGAGTAGTTCGACCCATCCCCACTTTAGCTTCGAAATAAATCAATTTGGAGCTATTTAAAACCGAAATTGGCTTTATAATAAAATAATATTTTTTGTTATTCCAAAGGTGCCCCTCTCCTCCCTTATAAAAGGGCACCTCCTCCCCCTCTTCCTCACACCACTTTGAGTCTTCAAGATAGGAAAAACCCTTCCCATTTCACTTCCCAACTTCCCTAGAAACATACTAGAGGTCCTGGTCTTCTTCAAAGACCAATTTTAGTGCCCTAAAAGGAGATCTCAAAGAGGCGCTTCAAAGAAGAGGTAATGTCCGTTACCGATTCTTTCAACTTTATTTCTTCTTCCACTTCTTCTTCTTAGGTTGTTTCATTATGAAGTAATAACATCAGTATCACTCATATACTGATATGTTATAATAAGTATGAAACAACCCTATTTCACCATCTATCCATCATACGGAAAACGAAATCACCGCGCGTGCGTACGTACGGAATACCGTCTCCACGCCATGGTGTAATCTATTTTCCACCACCACCTTACTTGGATGGGTATAATGGTGTAAATAATTACTATATATGATAATTTCAAAGCGATATTGATTCTGAAATAGTCTAAATATACTCCAATATAGTCCCACGATCATGACAATGATATCATCGCTCGTGCGTACGTACGGACTACCGTCTCCACGACGCGATGAGATTCATTCTCCACGTTAACCATTCATGAATGATTATTAAGTATATATAATAATTAATAATGAAATATATGACATTATAATGATACTGGATTTATGTTTATATATATGTATTTCATCTACTTAATTCCATTCAACTCAATAAGGAAACGAAAACAACGTTCATGCGTACGTACGGCCTACCGTCTCCATTAACGGTGTATTTCTTTCCATTTACTGATTTATTATATATATGTATATTCTGAATATATATTATATATAAATAATTTTTTATATTCTGGAATTAAGTAATCATGATCTAAGTAATCATATGAATAATTACATGTCAAAACACGGACGACAAATGAAACAATTTTACCCAAAACATTCTTTAACATGGAATTTACAAAAGAACGGGTAAAATAAAGTCATATGTGAACCATATATGATATCATAACAATGAGTATGATTTTGGAATAAGTAAATGACATTATTTAAATCATTATATAGGAGGTTCAGACACTTACAAAGAAAATCAGACCTAAGGTAAGGGATAATTTTTCAAATCTCATTTTTATCCGAGATTGCATATTCGTAAGTATTTACTGGGGGTTATTTCTATCATCCATGTCCATGTTTTATAAAAGTGTTTTCATGTATGTTTAAAGTCTTTTTTACCCATTTTTGATTTTTACTACATGGTATGTAAGGAATCATTCTTTTGTTTACGTTACGAGTTACTTTTTGACTTTTTCGGCAAAAGTACAAAAAGAATGTTTTTTTAACTTATACGACATGAATGGATTTTTACGGTTTTATATAGCCTTATTTTCATGAAGGATCCTCCAAAAGATTTCATGACTATTTTGAACAAAATCTCTTTCTTTTAAAATTGCATGACGTTTTGTGAAAAGAAATTGATTTTGAAGAAGAAAGGATATTTTCCTCAAGAATTCATTTCAAGTGTTTTATCAAAACCATTTTCCATCTAAGATGAAATTATTTCATATTTGTATGTTTCAAGTGTAATGTCTCTATAATTTACATGGTTTCAATTTTCTTATTATGAAATGATATCCATTTATTTTATATGGATTATTTGATGATGGGATGATGTTTATGAAACTCATTTTATTCGTTGGGTTATTATGAATGATGTATGTTTATTTTGTGGCACAAGTAAGAATGATTTCATTATGAGATGGGTGGGACCTATATCTCCCTCCGATGCATTGGGTAAAGATTTATATCTCATGAGATAGAGATGGATGGAACATCAGGTTAAACCGGTTTAGTAAAACAGGACTGAAATGAGGAGTGAACTCGATTCAGAAAGTGACTTTGTCCACTAAGATGATCTTGGCAACAATGCCTTGGCTACTATGGAAATCATTACATGTGATTAATGGATGCCACAATTACATGTTTTATTACCATGATATTTTATCGTGATTGATGTTACATTATAATATATGCCTTACGTACTTCCAAGATTTATATCTTTGCTCAAGGTTTTAATATTTAGATTTCATGTTCAAGTTTTTGCTTTCAAATGTTTAAGGATTGTTTTATGTTCTCTATGTTTTCCCTTACTGAGCAATTGTTCTCACCCTTTTTTTATGTTTTATTTTCCCCAAGAAATAAAGAAAGGTTTTAGGTAAGGAAACAAAAAGTGGAAGATCGTTATGGGAGATGTTGAAGATCTTTCAACATGATTAGTTGATTATATTCCGAGTTTCCAAAGACACTAAACTATTACGATACTTGTGTGTGTGTTTTTGTTATGTACTAAGTATTCTGCAAAAGTAATGTAATGTTTATGTACGTCAAGCTTCGGGTCTCTACAGTTGGTATCAGAGGAAAGGTTTAGTCAACCTTTGGAAACTAGGTTGCGAAAACATTAGTGAGATCCCTAGAGATATTTCTAAGGTATGTCTAGGGATATCCCTAAGGATAAGTATATGTATAGGATATAGTCTTAGAACTATGGTAATGATATTAAATTAAACCAAATATGTTAGATATTGAAGTTACTCCCCCTTTATTATGATTTTTGCCTCTCACACTATTCTTTTTGGGTTTTAGAAAATGCCTGGAAACAAGATGATTCACGATAATGGAGGATATGATGGACAATGGAATGATATTCTTCATGAGCAACCAAATGAAATGGGATTTGGAAGTCCAAACATCATTATTATGCCGAATTAGCAATCCCATAATATGATCAATAAAGTAAAATTTGGTATGTTTCCTGACTCGACTAATAAGAGAAAGATGGAGTTTAATGATGATCATAGAGGAAAGAAAGTTCAATTTCCCCTATGTAAATCATGTGGGAAGAGGCATCAAGGAGAATGTTTCAAAGGAACTGGAAGATGCTTTGGGTGTGGAAAAGAAGGACACAAAGCTAGTAAGTGTAAAGGAAAAGGTTCAGTTAACACTAGGGATGAGGATAATGGTATTGCTACGACATCAACAATGGTTACATGTTTTAAATGTGGAATGTACGGGCATTATGCAAACCAATGCCCTAAGGGAAAGTCTAATGAAGAGAATCAGTATGGTCGTACGGGTAGTATTTATGTTGATGATGATAAAGAGACTACACATGATATGTGAGATAAAAGAATTGTTGAAGCTCGGTCAATGGTTTAAGAAGGTAGTGCAATGATTACATGTTTATCAAGTTTAATGTTGTATAAGTAATCTCATCGTACTATGGAATAATGACACATCTAAGGATTGTTACACTGTTGTCTTTCCTATGTTTTGAAAGTGTATGATTAATGGTATTAGTAACCATGAATGGTTTTTCAGATATTTTTGGATAGTATATGATATGCGCATAATGAAGGGATAAGGAAAAAATGAAATGTTTGACAGTATACATGAGGTCATGATTGACATAAGGACTAAGTGATGTCATGGTTTGAGTATAAATAATTTTGAGGATTTTGGTTTGTGGAAAGTGTTAACTTTTAACTGCATTCATGTTTTCACTAAGAATCAATGGGTATTCATTCTTCAAGAGAATACATGATTAAGGTATTCACATGTTTTTAATTTGACTAACAAGATATATCTTATGATATATGGCAGATAAATTATGGAATTCACGTGATTGTTATGTGACATTTCAAGTAATCATTTTCTTTATACTATGAGCTTGGACCAAAATATTTTAGATAAGCCTAAAGATTGGAATGGATTATGTTGGACATAAGTTAGTATTGTTTAAGGATAGAAATTTTTTTCGATATTGTTGATGGGATGTTATAGTAATATAGCTTTAGAAAAAGGACAACCTGCAGGACGAGCGACAACCCATCGCGTCAGACAAGGCTGTGGGAATCGAACCCACAACCGAAGTGTGACTGGACTTTATTGCCTACCACTGGCCTACAGGAAGTCCCTGGTTAGTAGAAACTAGTTTTATTTTATTAAGCGGTATGATATATGAAGTATAAGTTCATTTTTGGACCCATATACGATTAATATAACCATAAGATGGACTTATAACTTTTGCTAACCTTTTATTTGAAAGAGATGGAATGACCCATCATTCTATCACATGATCTATTAACACTTCATGAATAACAAATTCAACTTCATTTCTTTAATAGATGAAGTGGAAATTGTTCAAAGCACGAACAACAGTGAGATTGTACCAAAATAAAGTAATTATTTATTCTAATTAAAATTATTCAACTTTAGGGAAATGATTTTGAAAACCAAAAATGTTGTCCTAGTGTTCTTATATCCGATGAATCAAATGGTACCATAGATCATCACAAATTTATGGCTTTGTGATTGATGACTTTTTCATAGCCATGTTCTCTACCACTCTCCATCAGAACTTGATGGTTAGATTTTTCTTCCATACCCATATTTTCACCTATGTTCTTCTACGTGGAAATCCAGTGATGAGTTAATGTGGGTAACCGTTACATTTTATACTTTAGTTTTTAAAGATAAGTTTTTGTATTCCTTTTTACTATGTGGGTTTCTATTAAAGAAACTTTCTAGTAGTAAACCATTTATAACCTCGACGAATTTCGAGGGCGAAATTCATTTTAAGGGGGGTAGAATTTAACACCCCAAGATTTGATGAAAAATATTATTTTTAATTTCATTAATGTCTTGTGTTGTACGCTACACCAAAAGGAGCTTGCACAACACGCATCCCTGACTTGGCTTGCATTACACGCAAGCGCGACCTTCCACGATAGGGTGTGTTGTATGCAATACCGAGTTTCACTAAACAATGATATGCTATTAAAATATTATCAAAACTAGCAGTTATGAATATTAATAACCACTTTTTGAAATTTTGTAAATTTTGTTTTTCAAAATGGACTTCATTTTTGGATTTGGAATATCAAAATTAGTTTAGGGTGAAATTTTGGTACTTTTCAGATAACTTTCATATTATGATGAATAATGAAAATTACTAAATTTTAATTAAATTTTTTTTAAATCGAAATAATTAATAGTAATAAATTATTAATTTTAGTGGTTTTAAAGTAAATTTAGAATATATTTTTACAATTTAATACAGTGTTGGATGTAATTTCACATTTAAGCCAGACATAAACAAGTGTCAATCTTTTGATAGTTATTATCTCTTAAGAACACACTATTTGTGTTGACGACAGAAATTAATTTTTATATTAATTAATGCAACTGATATGTTTTGAATTTGGTAAAATAGAAATCACTTTTGAGTTCATAATATCAAATATAGCTTAGGCCTAATTTTTGGTATTTTTCCGGAAACTTTCATTTTTTAATGAATAGTGAAACCACTAAGTGGTAGTTAAAAAAAATGAATTTTTCATAAAACTTAATTTTACCACTTCTGTGAGTGGAATTTCAAAAATCTAAGAGACATGGTTGATGTCAGTAAGTAAAATGTGGTTCAATGAGATGAAAATAATTTTTGGTGAATAGTAACTTTTTACTTTTTTTTACCATGGTTAAAAGTAAATAGGGTAATTAAGGGTAAAAATGATACTATTATTATCCTAACACATGTACTAATTCTATTGGATAAGATTAATTCGACCAAAAACAACCTTAGGAATAAAATATGACCATTTAGGCCCACTTGGATTAGATTAGGACATTTATTGTTATTTAATTCGAAGAAGAGTTAAAAGAGTTAAAATCAAAGTTTATTTACTAAAACATTTTTCATTTAGGGTTATACATAAGATAAATTTTATTGTAAATATTAATTAGAAAGATAATAATATTTCCTACATAATGATATTTTATTTATAATTTTTACATTAAATAAATAAATTAATTTATGACACAATGATGATGCAGTAATTACCATAATAGTGAAAAAATAGAATAATTGATATTATAAATACCCAAATAAATATAATTTCAGACTTTTTATGAATTAAACTAATTTTATAGGTTAATATGGAATGTTAGGATTTATTTAATTAAATTTGGTCGAAGTAATCATTCTGTTATGAGTTTCACAAAAATAAACTATTGAATAGTGTCAAAATTGACATAAAATAATTTTTAAAACAAATATTATATTATTGATTGTTATTTTATTCCTAAAAATCTGAGGTTCGGCAAAGATACTTATATCATGATAGGTGTATCATTAATGGACCACTTGTGGGTCGCTTGGATGTATATGGTAAGTTTATTAACTATATAATATAAAAATATAAAGTGACATGGTGAATGTCAATCTAATTAACTAAGAGTTAAAACTAAACGATAAGGTTGGTATAATGACCTAAACTTGTCTAAATTCTATTGGATGAAAGGATTTCGACCAATCCCCACCTTAGCTTCGAAATAAATCAATTTGGAGCTATTTAAAACCGAATTTGGCTTTATAATAAAATAATATTTTTAGTTATTCCAAAGGTGCCCCTCTCCTCCCTTATAAAAGGGCACCTCCTCCCCCTCTTCCTCACACCACTTTGATCCTTCAAGCTCGGCCAACCCATGCCAATTTCACTTACCCACTTCCCTAGAAACATCTTAGATGTCCTGGTCATCTTCAAAGACCAATTTTAGTGCCCTAAAAGGAGATCCCAAAGAGGCGCTTCAAAGAAGAGGTAATGTCCGTTACCGATTCTTTCAACTTTATTTCTTCTTCCACTTCTTCTTCTTAGGTTGTTTCATTATGAAGTAATAATATCAGTATCACTAATATACTGATATGTTATTATAAGTATGAAACAAACCTATTTCACCATCTATCCATCCTACGGAAAATGAAATCACCGCGCGTGCGTACGTACGGAATACCGTCTCCACGCCGTGGTGTAATCTATTTTCCACCACCACCTTACTTGGATGGGTATAATGGTGTAAATAATAACTATATATTATTATTTTAAAGTGGTATTGATTCTAAAATAGTATACATACACTCCAATACAGTCCCACGATCATGAGAACGATATCATCGCTCATGCGTACGTACGGACTACCGTCTCCACGACGCGATGAGATTTATTCTCCACGTTAACCATTCATGAATGATTATAAAGTATATATAATAAGTAATCATGAAATATATGACATAATAATGATACTAGATTTATGTGTATATATATGTATGTCATCTACTTAATTCCATTCAACTCAATAAGGAAACGAAAACAGCGTTCATGCGTACGTACGGCCTACCATCTCCATGAACAGTGTATTTCTTTCCATTTACTGATTTATTATATATATGTATATTATGAATATATGTTATATATAAATCATGTTTTATATTATGTAATTAATTAATCATGATCTAAGTAATCATATGAATAATTACAAGTCAAAACACGGACGAAAAATGAAACAATTTTACCCAAAACGTTCTTTAACATGGAATTTACCAAAGAACGGGTAAAATAAAGTCATAGGTGAACGATATATGATATCATAACAGGGTGTATGATTCTGGAATAAGTAAATGACATTATTTAAATCATTATACAGGAGGTTCGGACACTTACGAAGCAAATCAGACCTAAGGTAAGGGATAATTTTGCAAATCTCATTTTTATCGGAGATTGCATATTCGTAAGTATTTACTGGGGGTTATTTCTATCATCCATGTCCATGTTTTATAAAAGTGTTTTCATGTATTTTTAAAGTCCTTTTTACCCATTTTTTACTTTTACTACATGGTATGTAAGGAATCATTCTTTTGTTTACGTTACGAGGTACTTTTTGACTTTTTCGGCAAAAGTACGAAAAGATTTTTTTAACTTATACGGAATGAACAAATTTTTATGGCTTTATAAATCCTTATTTCCATGAAGATTCCTCCAAAAGATTTCATGAATATTTTAAAAAAACTCTTTCTTTTAAAATTTCATGACGTTTTGTGAAAAGAAATTGATTTTGAATAAGAAAGGATATTTTCCTCATGAATTCATTTCAAGTGTTTTATCAAAACCATTTTCCATATAAGATGAATTTATTTCATATGTGTATGTTTAAAGTGTAATGTCTCTATTATTTACATGGTTTCACTTTTCTTATTATGAAATGATATCCATTTCTTTTATATGGATTATGTGATGATGGGATGATGTTTATGAAACTCATTTTATTCGTTGGGTTATTATGAATGATGTATGCTTATTTTGTGGCACAAGTAAGAATGATTTCATTATGATATGGGTGGGACCTATATCTACCTTCAATACATTGAGTAAAGATTTATATCTCATGAGATAGACTTGGCTGGAACGGTAGGTTAAACCTGTTCAGTAAAACAAGACTGAAACGAGGAGTGAACTCGATTCAGAAAGGGACTTTGTCCACTAAGATGGTCTTGGAAGCAATGCCTTGGCTACTATGGAAATCATTAGATGTGCTTAATGGGTGCCACAATTACATGTTTTATTCCCATGCTATTTTATCTTGATTGATGTCCCTTTATGATATATTCCTTACGTACTTCCAAGATTTATATCTTTTCTCAAGGTTTTAATATTTAGATTTCATGTTCAAGTTTTTACTTTCAAATGTTTATGGATTGTTTTATGTTCTCTAAGTTTTCCCTTACTAAGCAATTGATCTCACCCTTTTTTTATGTTTTATTTTCCCCAGGAAATAAAGAAAGGTTTTATGTAAGGAAACCAAAAGGGGAAGATCGTTATGGGAGATGTTGAAGATCTTTCAACATGATTAGTTGTTTATATTCCGAGTTTCCAAAGACACTAAAATATTAAGATCTTTGTGTGTGTGTTTTTGTTATGTACTAAGTATTCCAAAAAAGTAATTTAATGGTTATGTACGTCAAGCTTCGGGTCTCTACATCCTCTTCCCCTTCACCGTATTCTTCTACCTCCTCCTCTTGTGCTCTCCGTCCTCTGGCTCATCATTTCTGTCATCATCCTCCGATGAAATCATTTTTGGATCATGCTCCGGGCCGAGCGTCACATTCACCAAGAAAGGTGGCTCCTCGCACCAACCCCGTTGGCGTGCGTACATGTCCTTGACCGTCAGATATGCATTCCGACGATGGAAGTTTACTCTGTCGACAATCTAAGCAAGCCCAACTTCTAGAAACTAGATTCTGTCTCACAGAATATTCTGCCAGAGGGCTTCGGTACTCAACGACTTCCGCAGGGTTATCTAAGACGACCATAGAACCTGGAAGATTTCACCATGATAAGGTTGAATAAGATATCTTATTTACTTCCTGGGAAGTTCTCTGGCCACTTTGTGGGACCCTTCTCCCCTAGGAGATGATGGCATGGCCACTCCATGCGATGTCCCCGCTGCGGAGGTCCCGACCTGTGAAGGCCCTGTTGTCCGATGTGCTTATGATCTTCCACCTCTAGAGGCGCTCTGCCTGCTCTCTCGTTACCTGGGTTCCACACTGGTGACCTTGAGTATCTGAACTCATTTCCGAAAAATCCCCTCGGGGTACGCTATGGTACAATGTTCGACATACTTTGTTGAGAGGCCAGCATTAACTCATGTGGGAGGAAAGGTGATGATGTCAGTGGAGCCATAGGTCGTGAACATCAGCCACAACTGACAGAGAACACATGGATTCCTTTCTTCCCATACCTCTGTGTATACTTTTTCGGCATTCGTTGGTGGCATGCTAACTAGATGGTGAACCTGGATGGCACATAAGGCTCACAGAAGATCTTCCCATCAATCCGGGCCACAAGCACCCCGCCTCTGATGCTCTGGAAGTACTCTCTCTACTCTAGTGTGCCTTGCCTGTTATCTATCATCTAGCCAATTAGGGTGGGTAATGGGATGAAGGTGAAGATGGAATGGTTACTATTTCTGATCCTTACTCTCTCCTCATTGAGCATTAGCAACATAACCCTGAAAATGTTTAGCAGGGAAGGTATATCTACCGCAATGAGCTGAAACCCAACCATTGAAAATCTGGAAGGGGCTGCAGACCCTCCTAGGTGATCCCCCTCTCGAGATGCGTCCCAAAATGGCGTACAACCGAGCCAAAATGGGGAATCCCATATTAAATATTTTATTGGAATCCATGATGCAAACCATCACCAGGGTTGCCGGACAGACACCCATCCTTGCATCCCTCACCGAAAAGATCCACCCGCTTAGGAATGTAGCGAGAAATCCAGAATACCAAACATTGGGGTCCTGAATCTCGTTTATGCTATAGCCCCATGACTGGTAGTGCCCCACCTCCATGATCGTCCAGTATGATCCGTTCTTGCTCCTCTATGCTACGGTTGGGCATCATCTCCCTCGCCCTAACATCTTGACTTCTGGATCCCTCTCTAGAAATAGGATAAACCAGTCCTTGTAGGTGATGTCCTTCAGAAATTCCTTGACACCCAGCCTCTCCCTGGCCAGCTCCAGTAGGTGCCACGTCAGTATGGGGGTTTGTGATATGTCTCCCCAGGTGCCCATCGGTAGATGGAATTCATCATATTGGTGGCCCTCTAATGGGATACCCCAAATGTAGTGAATTTCCCAGATATTGATACCGACTTACCCATGATGGAGATGGAAGGTATTGGTATCAGGGGACCACTGGGTGAACATATCTGGCCCGAGATCATGCTGGTGGTAGAAGTGAAATTTCGATGTCCACACCGCCTCGAATAAGCCAATATGCCACAACTCGGCCCCAAATTGGTCACATGAATAGAGAACCTAGTACGCACATGCCCATTCACTAGTGAAGTTGCCTCCAGACCATAGGTCCCAATCATGAAGCTAGCCTTTAGTCTCATCAGTGATGCTCTGACGAAAGGTGCTTGCGTAGAGGGCCGGAGAGATCTCCACAATAGGGTCACCCCTAGAAATGGTCCTAGTCGTGGGATTCAGAACGTAAACGTCCATGTGCCTAGTTTCTATGGCAGTATGACCATTGTTGGTGATGTTGTATGGGGAGAGATCATCCTCACGGGTCATCCATGACCACGGTGTATCCACCTCGAAACCCGGCAGAGGGACGTCCTCCAAAATGCCGAAGTCCCACAGTGGCAGATTGTTAGACATGAAATACTCCTTTTGGGCAGGGGTTATCATGTTGAAGAGGGTATGGTTATTAGAGACAATCCTTTTTGTTCCATAAACCTATGGGTTGGTGATTATTTTAGCTCTGTGAGCAGTAGCTTCTCCGTCATCAGCCTGGTTTGTGGCCATCTTCTTCCGGAAAGTGTTTGGATATCTACCGCAGAATATGAGTGGGTGGGGCAAAAGTTCAGTGATTGTCGCAAAATATCCCAAAACGACACGAAAAACACCGAGTTTGCACCTAAAATAATGTCTGATCTCAGTGGAATTGCACGTGACCAGATCGTTTTTGCACGTATGACCGGAGAACTTTTCATGCACGAGATCTCGGAGCTTGTTGCGTGAGAAAGTTCATACGGAGCATGGGACCCACGACATCTTTTATAGGAAAAGTATGGTTTCTACACCCACGTGAAAAGTGGATTCCACGCCTCCCTATGTTTTGCGCTCTGCATCAGGTTTTTGCGTGCATGAACCCTGAAGTGCCCTGCATTTCGGTGTTTCCCTCGGAATCTGACTGTTGCGACCCCTCGCCGATCCGATTCTGGGGGGGGGGGGGTATTTGTAGACGTCAAAAAGTGATAAAGGGCTAAATAAGGTTTCCAAACAACAAAGTGAAGTCATATTAAGATCCCGGGACCCTGTCTAGGGGGCCTAGAGGGGTCGTGTGAAAAAAAGTCATAGGTGCGTGAAAAATTATATCCCGCGTGGAATGTTCTGGGATTCATGAAAGTGGTTTAGCGTGGGCGCGAAATATTTCACGCCCCGCCTCACGCGACCGACATTTTGATGCCGCCGCCTGCATCATGATATTTTTTTCACGCTGACTTGGTTTTCGCACCCCCGGGAACCTATAAATAGAAAGAAACCCCCTTCCACTTCAGGGTTGAATAATCTGAACCGGATCTTGTGCGTGAAATTGGCCTCCCATGTGCACAAAGATAGATTTCAGGTACGATTCTTTTCGGGACAATTCGCCTCAAGGTCAGCCTTCGCGCGAGGTCCCCTTGGTTTAAGATTTAATTCCAATCACTTCGGGGTCCGCCACTTGCACGCAATCCATTCTAATTTCCCATAATACCCTCCAATTGTGCGCAATCCCTTTCAATTGGGCGCACCCCAATCATTCTGCGCAGCCTCTCCCAATTGCGTGCAATCCTTGTAGGTGCGCACAAAGCCTCGACTCCATTTGCATGCTAATCCTCATTGATTTCACACCAGCCTGGTGTTTTCTATGCAGGGCTAGTTATTTCGTGTGCAATCCCCAACGGTTGCACACAATTCCCTGGAACCCCTCACCTCGGTGCTCCCCGGGCATACATTTGCGAAAGTGTATGATGCCATTCGCGGGTGTATCTCACACCCCGGGCATCCACATCATGCATCATTTTCCCGTACGACCTTCTAGGCTCGTGCGAAGTAACTTAAAAATCCCTTGGACGGTTCTTCTTGTTGCATTGCTTCGCCTTATGCTTCTTCGCACAGGCACACTAACCGTTATTCCTTCTACGCATAGCCATGCTAACATGGAACCCTCGATGGTTCTCTCCAAGACGCCCCCTTGCAACAGTGTTACTAATTCCTTCCCTCCCACAAGGAGTAGAGGGAACCAGTTATGTAAGCCCTAGGGGTGTGGATCACACCCACCTCGTCCGAGCTGCAGGACGTTAAACTGCCAAGCACCATCGTCCTCAACACAAGATGTTAAACTGTGACCTCTCCTTATGCCACGCACACAGGGCCCCCAACCTTGGACATTCTCCATGCCTAATTGTCTCCACGGGGATAGGATCACCCCTCATAGGCAATGATATCCTCCTTGTTGGAGTGGAGATTGTCCGCCGGGGAAGGGAATCCACCTTGGAGTAAGCCCCTACCTTTCCTCATAGGAGGCAACACCCTTTCTCCTCCTTTCATCATCAGTACCTAGGGCCAGCGAAGGGCATGGTGGGGAGGGGTGCCTCTCCTTTCTTCAGTTCCAAGTCCCTCTCCCACTGTGATTTTTTGCCTTAGGTCCCCATCCTGGATTAAGTCCCAACCATTTCTTGGGCTGTTAACAACACATAAGCCCCTGTTTCCTCTTTGGGATGCTCCACGCATAAGCCCCACCACCTTTTTCCATGAACGCACCTTTCGTGACGTGATTATTAGGTCTCTACTATCTCTTGTTTCTCACACCGAGCATGACTCATGGGAGATTAGAGCAAGCACCGACCATGAAAAACACCTTGGGCCGCCTCAGAGTGTAAGCCCCAACCCATCCCAAACTACAGGGACTTTGATCCATGTCAAGGCATGGTACATAGGAAGCCTCCACGAGGTTCAAGCCCAAACACCTTGGGCCACCCATAGTGTAAGCCCCAAACCATCCTGAACTACGGGGACTTTGATCCATGTGAAGGCATGGTACATAGGAGTCCTCCATGAGGTTCAAGCCCCAACACCTTGGGCTGCGTCAGAGTGTAAGCCCCAACCCATCCTGAACTACGGGGACTTTGATCCATGTCATGGCATGGTACGTAGGAAGCCTCCATGAGGTTTAGGACCCAAAACCTTTGTCCACCTTAGAGTGTAATCCCCAATCCATCCCGAACTGCGGGGACATTGATCCATATCAAGGCATGGTACGTAGGAAGCCTCCACGAGGTTAGCCCCAAACACCTTGGGCCGCCTCAGAGTGTAAGCCCCAACCCTCTCTAACTATGGGGACTTTGATCCATGTCAAGGTATGGTCTATAGGAAGCCTCCATGAGGTTCAAGACCCAACACCTTGGGCCGCCTTAGAGTGTAAGCCCCAACCCATCCTGAACTACGGAGACTTTGATCCATGTCAAGGCATGGAACGTAGGAATCCTCCACGAGTTTGAAGTTCCAACACCTTGGGCTGCCTCAGAGTGTAATCCCCAACCCATCCCAAACTACGATGACTTTGATCCATGTCAAGGCATGGTACGTTGGAATCCTACATGAGGTTCAAGCCCCAACACCTTGGGCCACCTCAAAGTGTATTCCCCAACCCATCCCGAACTACGGGGACTTTGATCAATGTCAAGGAATGGTACGTAGAAATCCTCAACAAGGTCCAAGCCCCAACACCTTGGGCCGCCTTAGAGTATAAGCCCCAACCCATCCCAAACTACAGAGACTTTGATCCATGTCAAGGAATGGTATGTAGGAAGCCTCCAAGAGGTTCAAGCCCCAACACCTTGGGCTGCCTCAGAGTGTAATCCCTAACCCATCTTGAACTACGAGGACTTTGATCCTTCTCAAGGCATGGTACGTAGGAAGTGTCCATGAGGTTCAAGACCCAACACCTTGGGCCACCTCAGAGGGTAAGCCACAACCCATCCTGAACTACGGGGACATTGATCCATGTCAAGGCATGGTACGTAGGAAGCCTCCATGAGGTTCAAGCCCCAACACCTTGGTCCGCCACTGAGTGTAAGCCCCAACCCATTCCGAACTATGGGGACATTGATCCATGTCAAGGTATGGTACGTAGGAAGCTTTCATGAGGTTTAAGCCCCAACACCTTGGGCCACCTCAGAATGTAATACCCAACCCATCCGAAACTACGGGGACTTTGATCCATGTCAAGGCATGGTATGTAGGGAGCCTCCACGAGGTTCAAGACTCAACACCTTGGGCTGCCTCAGAGTGTAAGCCCCAACCCATCCGAAACTACAGGGACTTTGATCCATGTCAAGGCATGGTACGTAGGAAGCCTCCACGAGGTTCAAGACACAACACCTTGGGCCGCCTTAGAGTGTAAGCCTTAACCCATCCCAAACTACAGGGACTTTGATCCATGTCATGGCATGGTACGTAGGAAGCCTCCACGAGGTTCAAGCCCTAAACACCTTGGTCCGCCTAAGAGTGTAAGCCCCAGCCCATCCCAAACTACGGGGACTTTGATCCATGTTAAGGCATGGTACGTAGGAAGCCTCCATGAGGTTCAAGCCCCAACACCTTGGGCCGCCTCAGAGTGTAAGACCCAACCCATCCCAAACTATGGGGAATTTGATCCATATCAAGTCATGGTACGTAGGAAGCCTCCACGTGGATCAAGCCCCAACACCTTGGGATGCCTTAGATTGTAAGCCCCAACCCATCCCGAACTACGAGGACTTTGATCCATGTCACAACATATTACGTAGGAAGTCTCCGTGAGGTTAAAGGCCCAACACCATGGGCTACCATAGAGTGTAATCCCCAACCCATCCAGAACTAAGAGGAATTTGATCCATGTCAAGGCATGGTACGTAAGAGGCCTCCATGCGGTTCAAGCCCCAACTACTTGGGCCGCCTCAAAGTGTAAGCCCCAACCCATCTTGAACTACTGGGACTTTGATCCATATCAAGGCATGGTACGTAGGAAGCCTCCACAAGGTTCAAGCCCCATCACCTTGGGCTACCTCAGAGTGTATGCCCCAACCCATCCCTAACTACGGGGACTTTGATCCATGTCAAGGCATGGTACGTAGGAAGCCTCTACGAGGTTCAAGCCCCAAACACCTTGGGCTGCCTCAGAGTGTAAGCCCCAAACCATCCCAAACTACGAGGAATTTGATCCATGTCAAGGCATGGTACATAGGAAGCCTCTATGAGGTTCAATCCCACAATCCATTAGGACCCTAAGTCCTCCTTCACGTCGGTTTATCGACCCCATGGGTCACCTCAGAGCCTAAGCCCAAGAAGCCACCTGAACTACGTGGAATTTGATTCCCTTCCATGGGGATACGTAGGAAGCCTCCATGAGGTTCGATACCATCACTCCCGTCTCATCCGGACATCTCCCTCAAGCCCATGCATCTTAGGAAGCTCATGCCCCAACCCAGAGGTTCCATTTATTCGGGGTCCCATCCATGTGTCCATTCTAATGGGTCGCCTAACCAGGTGTCCCATCATCTCATTGAACTATGTGGACTTTGATTCCCTACCACATGTATATGTAGGAAGTCTATTCAAGGCTCAAACCTAAAACCATCGTCACCCCATGATGGTTCCATCCCATTCACCATCAGATTCACAGAACCTTCCATCACCCATTTGGATCCTCACCCGGGCCACCACATCCCGGTGGGATCATGCCACCCCTACTCTCCATTCCATTAGAAAACATTCAGGAAGCCACCCATGTGTTGGCCCCAATATCGGCATTCCCTCCAGGGGGTTCCTCCATCTAATCGACTCTAATTAGTGTTCCGATTAATCCAATATGTCTCTGCTGGATGTCAAACTTTAGGCATACCCTGTGTTAAAAACGGGAAGCCGAGGAAAACCTTTGATACATGCCAATGACATATGTTTTCCTGCATTCGATGTGGGATGCCTCAGGCTTCCGTTCCATTGAGAATCCCTATAATAAGCGAAAAAAGGCAGACATGCCAATCCCGCAGTGTCCAGACATGCCAGTGATGCCCAACGTGACTACTCCCCCAACCTAAGGTTGCTGCCCTGACCGGACGCCTGTGTATACTTTTTTCACCATTTGGAGGCATCCAAACTACCTGGTGAACATGGATGACACATAGGGCACACAGAGGATCTTCCCATAAATCCAGGCCTCAAGCACCCCGCCTCTGATGCTCTGGATGTACTCTCTCTACTCTAGTGAGCCTTTCACATTGTCTTTCATCTGACCAGTTGGTTTGGGGAATGGAATGAAGGTGAAGTTGGCATGGTTACCAATTCTGATCCTTACTCCCTCTTCATTGAGCATTAGCGGCATGCACCTGTCAATGTTCAATAAGGAAGGTCGCAGGCCATTACCTGGAGGACGGATGGCATTCCGAAAGGTATATCGGCCGCAATGAGCCGCAAACCAGCCATGGAAAATCTGGAAGGGACCGTGGACCCTCTTTGGTGATCCCACTCTCGAGATGTATACTAAAATGGCGTATAGCCAAGCCAACACGTAGACTCCTAGATTGAAACTTTTATTGGCAGCCATGACGCCATCCATCACCAGGGTCATTGGAAGGACGCACATACTTACATCCCTCACCTACAAGAGCCACTCACTCAGGAATGTAGTGAGAAATCCGGCATACCAAACATTCAGGCCCGACAATCATTTATGTTGTAGCCCCATGACTAGTATTTCACCACCTTTAGGATTCTCCAGTGTGATCCATTCCTCCTCCTCTGTGCCATGTTTGGGATATCATATGATGCAGGCTTCAACATAATTTAGAATTATTATTTAAGACATACATACTTTTTAATGTGTGTTATTATTTGAAACCTTAGATTAATTTATAAAATATGGTGTAAAATACCTAATCACTCATATTATAATATCTTTGAATTTTTTTCAACAAAATCAAAATTAGATAACCTTATTTTGATGAAATAAATTCATAAAATCCCTAAATGTTTAATGTGTCTTCATCATGATTCAGAATGTATGTGTATTATGTTAGTTTACTAGAACGTAAATGATTAAATGTTAAAATATATGTTTATAAAACTTAAATAAACAAAGAGGATAAAGATAAAATTCAATAAAGTGTATTGTGATTTTGAAAACAAGCGATACTAAAGAGTCCTTTGACAAAAAAAACACAGACAGTTTAGTGTTCTTATCTAAATTTGTTCAGTGACGGGGATTAGTTTTCATGTTCAAATCATTATATGAATTTTTACCTACTTTATAATCATGTTTATGATATGATATGAGTCTCGTAAAATACAAATTGGATTTAGTAATATCTCACGTACTTAGATCATGGGCCCTCTATCTATGGATATTGGTACTCACCCATCTACAAGATCATATGGGATGTGGGACCTTCACTGGGGTTGGTTACTCTCTTGAATAATGTTCACCCTTCAGTTAGGTGAGGGTCTCTCACTATAGTTCAAAAAAGGTAACACATGTTTATTATTTTAGGTAGAAAAAATTATTTGGGATACTTCTTGGTTCTATTGTAGCTGATCTATATAGAACAAGAATCTCACATATATCCTGGTTTCTCTCCCTTGATGTATATATGTAGGTTATTTTATTCCTTCATGCCTTATTGTTTTTATAAGACACATCTTTTTATTATTAATTTTTGTTTTTTGAGGTTTCGTATTTGGCATGTATATACTCACCCATGTATGGGAGTTTTCACGTACACATGTCATGTCTTATGAAGTTTATGACTAGTTATATAGAGACCATGATAGACATGGTGTTGGGGTATCTTAGTGGTACATGGAGGTTATAATAGTAGGCGATTCAAACATCTAGAGATATTTTGTATCATCCTGAGATTTTTTGAAATATAATTTTTGTATTAATTTATATTTTTGATATTTTTCATTTCATGTGACACTCGATATATATATATATTAAAACATTAAGTCAAACTTTCCTTTCACACGCAACACCGACTTGGCTTACACTACATGAAATACCAAATTGGCTTGCGCTACATGAAAAACAAACTTGGCTTGCATTACACGCAACACCGAATTGGAGTATGTTACACACAACACCGGCTTTTTTTACAACACGTCATACATTACATGGAACACCGACATGGCATACGATGCACAGAACATAGAGTTTCTATGAAACATGTTTTTATATACATATATATAATTATTAAAATGAGATATTTGTAACCTAACAATTAAAAATAGTAATATTAATATTAATAACTACTTTTCAAATATTTTATATAATCGATTTATATAAATAAAACATATTGATAATGAAAGATAATATTTTTGGTAATTTCCTTTTTTTTAAAATACCATTTTCTTGAATGAACTAATTTTAATAATAAAATTAATTTTGGATAAATTTCTATATTTCATTTTATAAAATTAACTTAAATTTTGAATTAATAATTTTAAATTTATCTTAGAGTGATTATTTTGGGATTGTTTTGAGAAACTTCATTTTCCAATGAATAGCGAAAAAATACTGGTTTTAGTTAAAAACTACTTTTATATAATTAATTATTAATTATAAATTATATTATAAAGTATTATGGTCAAATTAGATAAATATTAAACATATTAATACAATTTAATTCGTTATAATCAATTTCACTTTGAAACAGAACATAAAATCTTAACAAACATTTGAACTTTTTTCTACTTTAAAACCTCGTTATTTCGTCTTGTCTGTTGGATTCACACTAATCTTAATTTTTCTACTTCTCTGAATTTAATTTCAAAAATATTAAATACACCATTAGATTTAGTATAATATTTATATTCTAATAATATGAAGATAATTGTTTTACCAAAATGATTAGTAAAACTGATTAAAATTAATCACAATAGTTATGAACCAATTAAACTTAAGTAGGGAATAAATTGTAAAATTAAGGGCCTAGAAGACATATAAACATGTCCAAAACCCATTGTATATCCATATTTCATTCATAAACCTTATATTATTGAGTTTTTTTTGGTTTTTTATGACATTTTTCTATGTAAGAACATATGCACACCTAACTTGTTTCTAACAATTTCATGTGAGTCCTTTTCCTTCCCTTTAAAAGGCCACCACCACTACCCATTCCTCGTAGATATCAAAACTCTTAAGATAAGAAAATAACTTCCCAATAGACTTACCAAAAACACTTCCTTCAAAATTAAATCCTCCCTTTGGTCTGAAAATCTCTCAAAGAAGCCTTTTGGCACAAACCAAAAGGAGTTACCTGATTTTGTGGTAATGTCTTCTCTCAAGATCCTTTCCTTTATTTTTTATCTCCACTCTATTAAATCTCTTTATTTTATTATTGAATGAAAACAATAGTATCCTAAATACACTATGATTTTGTAACAAAAATATTTTTACCTACACTTACACACAACTCCATATAATGGAGAACGAATATGTTGTTTCTATGTACGGGGAACTACTACCTTACGAAATGATGATTGTTAATTTATCCTTTACCACCAATCACCGTGGCCATTATGACAGAAAATATATTTATATATTTTATATTCAATTTTTTTTAATTATTTGAGCTTCTGTATTCATTTTTAAAACACATACCTTTTTTACTTTCCGTTTGGTGTTAATACGATTATCTCATTTGAGGAAGTGAGGACTACCGCCCCCTCAAAGCAACATGATTCATTCACACACCACATTGAAAGTATTATGGATGGATTTAGTGATATTATATGATATATATGATATATTAATTCTAATTTAATAATTATATATAGAAATATATTTATATATTTACATACCTAGATATATATATATATATATATGTCATTTACATACTTTCATTCAATAAGATAATAAAAATGGAAACAACATTCATACTTACGTACGACTTACAATATTCATGTATGATGTGTTCTATTTCATACTTATTTATGATATAAATTATTATAATATACATATAATGGATATAACTGATATTTATATCATGATTTACATTTTGGAATCCTGATATAATTATAAGAACCAACAATATATCAAATTAAGACATGTGCGAAGAACAAAGAAAACATTACCCGATGTGAAACCTTAACATAGGATCGTTAACAAGTAGGAAATAAAAGGTCATAATAAAACCATATATGGTATTAGATATAATAACATGGTTCCATAAAATATTTATAATAAATTTATATTTATTATACAGGTGTTTTTCATGAGTACAGAGAAAGTCAAGACACAAGGTAAGGGGATTTCATCTCACTTTTAATTTTTGTGAGATACATGTTATGTTCGCCCCTATTTCCTTCTGTGTGGTTTATACACTTCCCATGATTTAATTCTATACATCTTATAATTACAATAATGGTTATTCGCATGTTTATTTTAGGATACATATTTCATGGTGTTTAAGTTTCAAAAGTTACCGAATTGGTAAAAATGTTTTGTCTTAATTTTCCCTCCTTAAGATTATTGTTTTTTTGTTATGAACTTAAAATCTTCTTCAAGGTGTATATACTTCCCACTGCTGGGAATCTAACCTTTCCCAATAGTTTCAAACTATTGGGATAGGCCCTGAAACCATTGGGATAGTCTATCCCAATGGTTTCATTAACTGTTGGCTGGTGGGCCAATACGATAGCCCTATACCAACGGTTCACATTGAACCGTTGGTATGGGGGTGGGAGGTCAGATTTTAATATTCCCACAGTTCATTGTGAACCGTTGGGATAAATTTATGCCAACAGTTTTAACCTAATTGGACATCTCTATTCCAAAGGTTTAAAACGTTGGTATATCTCTCTACCAATGGTTTAAAATGTTGGTGTATCTCTCTACCAACAGTTTCCATAGGTGATGGATTTATGTTGTTCCAATGGTTCAGCTTGAACCATTTGGGTAGAGGAATTGTTGGCATAAATCTGTACCAACGGTTATGTACCGTAGGCCTATTCCAAGATGCATAAATTATATAGAGGTATACCAACGGTTTTGAAACTTTTGGTATAGACGCCCACTAAATTTCAGGCACATAACCTTCTATCAAATACATTGAAAATATAAATCAAAATACTGCCAGCTGCAACCTTCAATCAAACAAAAACACACTACAAAAATAGAAAACACACTGTAAACCTAAAACCTACAATCAGGGATAGGCCAACCAATTTTTTTTCCCAAGAACACTGATGAAAATGTTGCCCTGTTAAAAAAAACTATCAAATAACATAAAATTCAGAACATATAAACAAATGATAAATCAGAATAAATCCTATCAGAAAAATTAGAAAACCTTGCAATAGAGGGAGTGAGCTAGTGGGCCGAGCTTGATTAATGAAACAACACCGTACCAAACCCACTAGCACGGTCAGATATGGGTGGATCTGCAACTAATTTCAGATCACTAATTACAAACCCAACGGCTTATATTTTCCCCTTGATTAGCAGTGAACCATAATTGGATGAAACATTATCCCCCTACAAAAATAGTTTACTAATAGCCACAATTTCCGCATTGAACATTCATTCACGAGAATCAATTAAATCAATCTTAGGAAAAAAAATTAGTGCGACCTTGACCTAAACTAAAGTAGCACTGATACCCCCACTCTTTGAAGTGGAAGCGAACCTGCAATAGCGGAGATCAATAAATAGTGGCCTCCACCTACTTTAGGCCCGGTTCAGTATCCACTACCGATAGCCTCCAAGAATCACAAACAAAAGATAATCTAGATCTTTATAGCAAATCTGGAACACGCTCGACCGACCAGATCTAGACTCCTCCATGCTCTAAAGCATCACTGAAATCGTCCAACTCTTGATCCAAGAACCATCTTCTACAAACTCAACCAATAGACTCTTGGGAACCTAAAATCATCCCGGACAATCATGGCACAAACCCCATAGTGACATAACCAAATTTATGTAAATGAACACATGAACAACCGAAAAACAACCTTGATTGTAGTGGTGATCACCAAGTGAGTCCCGATCAGTGAACAACCTGTGAGCAGCTTGGTTTCTCATTATTGGTTCTAACATCAAGGAAAAAGGATCTCAACTTTCAACGTTTCTGGACGAGTGAAAACCCTCAAGAGCAGCAAATGAATAGTTGATATAGAATTGAAACCGAGATAACAACATAAAGCTCTGCGAAAAATAGGATGTTTTAGAGGAGCAGGTGAGGAACAACCAAAGGAGGCGTCATAGACTAATGTAAATTGAAACTCTATTTCCATAGGAGCATGATAATTGGCTGATACTAGATGATGTTTGACTTCCCATGAAATCTAGGAATTTACCTTTGTGCCTGATAGTATTTGATTTCTTAGGACACCTGGGATTTTTTTGTGGGCTTGTTGTAATATTTCTTAGGGCCATTACCCTTGGAAATAGTGCTTGAACATACTACATTGATATTGGATTTCCCTAAGATGATGGGAATTGGTTTTAAATGATATACTAGTTGGAACAGTTTCACGACATGCTCAGATACACTTCAGCAGTAGACGAGGTAGGCGTGGTCGATCATTAGTGTCACATTAGAGCTTGAGGATCAATAGTGATTTATTTATTTATATTAAACAATTTATAAATTTATTTATCTAAGAATATCACATGTAGAGACACACATTTACTAGTTATGTGTCAAACTATATTATTGGTTTCATACTATGTCGTACTCTCATCATGATCAATAGGCCATTACACTTTGGTCCCTGAGAAGAATTGTTACTTGCATATAGGATCCAATTGGGTAAATGATCACTGTTTAATGATAATGATAGAGAAGTTCTGATGGTTTGGTGATTCAGATGATGTGATACTCAAGGATAGATTGGAGTCTCTTTTTCCTTTTATATTTATTTTTGGTATATGGGGTCAATCTGGTGGGTGACCCGTGTGTGTTAGTTTTTATGTATTTAATTTTAATTCAGTTATGTATTATCATGTATGCTCTGATGTTTATATCATGGATATTGATTGGTTTATTTTCATCTATTATTGTGCACTATAATATGGGGTATAGTCTTCCGATGGTACGACCCTAGAACCTCATTTTTAATCGTTATCCACTAGTGTATGGTAATGCGTACCTAAGGTCCAGTGGTCACTCCTTGATTCAGGCACCACTAAGTGGATATGGACTAGGGGAAGGATGTTACAAGGGAGAAAATACTTAGGAATTATTCAAGTAATCTTAGGGTTACACCTTCAAGATTATTGACAGGGTATACAAAAATTGGATCTAGGTTTGATTTACTGGTAAGATCAAGGATGATCCAAAAAAATATTATTTTAGGGTCTCATATCTTTAACCAAAGGGGGATAACCCTTAAGGTCATATAGCCTAGAATGTAGGGGTGTAATTTTTAAGGTCTTGTAGCAAGGAACAATGAGATAGATGGAAAACAAATAAATAGTGGGAAAATGAACTTAGAATGTTTTCATATCCTATGGATTATTAGGAACACCTCAGGTATGAGTGCATAGCTTTTAAGGTCATGGTGTTTGGACTAGCATATTTCTATGAAGACCATGATCATGTACATAAGGATGGTAAATTATACGGTGGGAAATAATTACTTATGTGAATTTAGTGTGTCCTTATCACGCAAGAAAAAATAAGTGAACCTCTCACACAGATATAGCTGATACTCAGAGGAAGGGGCATCATCTGAGAATTAGGCTGGGAAGGGGCTTGACTTGAGTGTGTCACAATCCCTACGATCTAGGATGGAATGAAAATCATGTTGGTCTAGGACATGATGTCTAGACATCACTATGTATCATGTATAGTGGGAATCAATCCATACATTTTCCTATAGGGCAGTGTGGTGGGAGTCAAATGTCATGCATGGATTATCCACTTAGGTGGGGACTAAGATATCACATAGTTTTAGTATATTCAATAGGGATAACCCTATATAACTTAACATATAATGGAAAAGAGCTGGAAAACGTATTTTAAAATACCCACAAAATCCTCCTTAAATAGAAATATCCAAGATGTGGATTATGAAGTTAATACATGCAAAGGTTAAGCCCATTTTGATGTGTTTGGTCAGTTTTCTGTATGCCAGTTGTTGTTTTCACTTAAAATCATGTCCATTTCAAATAAAAGTGAGATATTTTGAGTGGTTCCGGCTACACTGGACCTCAGATTGAGGCGGGGTTGACTCGTACAAGTCACATATGACCCATGGATCTTTTTCCTAAAGTTTAAATAGAATCCGAATGCCTTTGGTCGGTTTTATGTATGTCAGTTGCTGTATTCACTTAAAATGATGTCCTTTTGAAACAAAAGAGAGACACTATGAGTGGTTCCTGATACACCGCACCTCGGATTGAGGCGGGGTTGACTCATACACGTCACATATAACCCATGTATCATTTTCCTAAATTTTCAACAGAATTTGAATTCATTTGTTTGGTTTTCCATAAGTCAATTGTTGTTTTTACTTAAAATGATGTTCATTTTAAACAAAAGAGAGACACTTTTAGTGGATCCGGCCACACCACGCTTTGTATTGAGGCAAGGTTGACTCATACGTGTCACATATTACCCATATATCATTTTCTTAAAGTTTCAATAGAATCAGAATGCGTTTGGTTAGTTTTCCGTATGCTAGTTGTTGTTTTCAGTTAAAATGATTTCCATTTTAAACAAAAGAGAGACACTTTGAGTGGTGTAGTCCACACCATGCCTCATATTGAGGTGGGGTTGACTCTTACAAGTCACAAATGACCCATGGATCATTTTCCTAAACTATCAACAAAATCCAAATGTGTTTGGTCAGTTTTCCGTATGCCATTTTTGTTTTCACTTAAAATCCTGTCCATTTCAAATAAAAGTGGGACGGTTTGAGTGGTTCCGGCTGTACCAACCCTTTGGATTGAGGCAGGGTTGACTCTTACAAGTAAAATATTATCCATGGATCATTTTCCTAATGTTTCAACAGAATCCAAATGACTTTGGTCCATTTTCCGTATGTTAGTTGTTGTATTCACTTAAAATGATGTCCTTTTGAAAGAAAAGAGGGACACTTTGAGTGGTGCCGACCACACCATGCCTTAGATTGAGATAGGGATGACTCGTACACATCAAAAATGAACCATGAATCGTTTTCCAAAAGTATCAACACAATCCGATGCGTTTGGTCAGTTTTCCATATGCCAATTGTTTTTACTTAAAAGAGTTTCTATTTTAAACAAAAGAAAGACACTTTGAGTCTACCCACCACATCGTGCCTCGAATTGATGCGGGGTTGACTCGTACATGTCACAAATGACCCATGGATTGTTGTGTTGAAGTATCAACACAATCCGAATGCGTTTGTCCAGTTTTCTGTTTGCCAGTTATTGTTTTCACTTAAAATGTTGTCCATTTTGAATAAAATTGAAACACTTTGAGTGGTACCGGCCACAACGTGCCTTGGATTGAGGCGGAGTTGACTCATACAAATAAAAAATGACTCATGGATCATTTTTCTAAAGCATCGACATAATCCAAATATGTTTGGTCAGTTTTCTGTATGTCAGTTGTTTTTTTCATTTAAAATGTTGTCCATTTCAAATAAAAATGAGACACTTTGAGTGGTACCGGTCCCACTGTGCCTCAGTTTGGGGTGGGGTTGACTCATACTTGTCACTTGGGCATGACCACGACGTGACCGTGGCGTGACCACGGAGTGACCATGGAGTGACCGCGGTGTGAGTTGGCCCGGTCTAGCAACATCCGCGGGGCAACATCTTCCGGCCAGGATTCAAAATCAATCCTTTGTATTTTTCCTTCACATTATAGAAACAAATCTTATGTTATAAAAAAAGGACTCTTGATTTTGGATTGTGTATGATAATGATATATATTTTATATTAGATGTTTTTAAAAGTGGGTTTATTATAAAAACATGACTTTATTTATCAAATGAAACAATTATATTAAATAAAACTTATTCAAGATATGCAATACAATATAATTAAGCAGAATTAAGAAAGAAGCTAAATTCAATTTAAATAATTCTTAAATTAAAGAGGCTACGAGAGGGACTCTACCTCAAGGTGGAACCAAGCCCTCCACTTCGGCTCTTGGAGCTTTCTAACTAAAATATATTTCTCCTCCACTGGGTATACGCAACTTCAGACACATACAGAGACACCTTTCCCTTATGCACACACCCTCATGGCCATGAGCATGTGCAAGGGGATCCTTGCACATATGCTTATATGCATATATCAGTCTCCACTCACCTACGTATGCATTTATATATATATACATGCGCACACCTGGACCCATACGTGCATAATCACTACCATGGGTGACTAGACACATAACGAGGGAACCCACATACATATACTAACTTACCTATGAAGGACGCTACATAAATAGTGAAAAACCTACCAATAGCATTAAAGCCTTACCTAGATTGGCAGTGGAGAACCAAACCACCCAAACCAACACGAAAAGATCCAACGCCCTACCAAAAACATAATACGGAGTCAAAAACACTAAAGCCCTAAATAAATGAGGTGCGAGACAAGTATTAACCATAGAAGCTTACCTCAGATCAAAGCTGGTGGACTAAATCAATCTAAAATCCTTCTGGACCCCATCATAGAATATAACTACCCTATGTCCATAGAAATCAGTCAAAGATATAAGTGTCCAATGAGATAAAGAAAATAAAATAAAAACTAAACTAAAACATACTTGTCTCCTGTGACTATACCTATCACCGCCCAACATACAGTACCATAGCACCCCATGGTTCAAATCATGTTCCTGCAAGCAAAGGGGAAACAGATCAATGTATCAAAATGATACTATCAAATAGTACATTCCTATTAATTAACAATTACTCTTCCTATTAATGGTATATAATCAATTTGGCCCGAGTTTCAACATAGTTTTGTTTTATTCGATACAAGGGATGAGGTCTTATTATTCTTAGTTTTTATGTTTACACTTGAGATATTTATTTAAAAATGATGCATGTATTTGGCATTATTTTTTATGGTTTTAGTTCTTAGTCTGTTGCCAATGGGCCCATTCACATGAATAATTCTTGGAATGTAGGGTTCATTTGACATTTATGCGCTTTAATGTGATTGATGTCCCTAACGATGAGGATTTATATCAAGAAAAATAATCCTAAGAGGATTGGGCCTTGTAGTGATAGGTGTGGAAATTGTACATCTAGCATTTGATGAGGAAATACTTATGAGGATGGATTGGAATCTTGGTAGGTTCTTAGAGTGGGATGGTCCCTATGAGTATATAAAATGTATTATGAAGGTTTTACTCTATTTATTGATTCAAGAGTTCAACTAAAGAGATGAAGGGTGAGATGCTAGTGTGGGTACTGGGTATTATCGTACAGATTGGCATTATAATTCCAAGAGGCTTGGTGTGATTTAGCTTTGGATGGAACCTAGTTAGTGGGGCTAGGTTATAATACATTATTTTGATGAGGTTCTTGACCAGATTATTGAGAATATAATGTAGATGGGTTCGACATGGTGTGCTTTTGTGACTAGGACAATCATAAGGTGAATAGTCCTCTTTGTCTAGTTGGATGATGAGATGTGCATCGAGGAATTGGATAATCCTCGAGAGATGAGTCTAGACTATGTGACTGAGAGGATAGAATAGGATAGGTTTGATAGGATTGGGTGGGTGGCCAAACCATGCGAGGATGATACGATGTATGGAGACACTTGGAGACACTTGGGGTTAGTTATACTATCTCATGGAGACACTTGGAGTTATTTCATGACTCCAACATACTTCAGAAATGTTCCCACACAATGTTTTAGAAAAGCAATTCCATCTCATGGATGACCCCAATGCTTCTCTATCTTCCAATGTTTCCTCACACTCACACCTCCTGGTATTATAGTATACAAGTGATCTACGCCAACTAGTCAGGATAACATCACTACCCTTCATCTGTAGAAAGAATTAAAATACCTAAGTGTCCAATGTGATAAAGAAAATAAAATAAAAACTAAAAAAAATACCTATATCATGTGACTATACATGTCACCACCCAATATATAAGAACCACACCTCCCCATGGGTCAAATCATGTTCCTGCAAGCAAGGGGGAAATAGTTCCATTTAAAAATCTCTTCATTTCTCACTATGTTATTTATATAGTACATTGTTGGAAACACCATACTAGTACACTTTGTCACGACCCGCCCTCAGGGCCCGTGCCGTGACTACCCCAAGCCCGCCTTCCATAGGCCAGGGGCTGGCGACTAGCACCAAGGCGTAAATCCTGATAACTGGGAAGGCATTTCCTTTATAAAAGTAAACAAAAAGAACCACAGAGCACAAGCGGAAGTAAAACACTAAGTACAAAAGAAAGTGCTGAAAAGTAAATGGGCCAGAATACAAACCCAAAAGAAAGTACAACTACAACTGTAAAGTACAACTAGAAAGGGAAAACAACAACTGAAAAGTAAAGCTGCTACACCGAGCTGTCCACTGGAAATCCCACCTGAAGGGTGGGTACAGATAGCTCCTCTGCTCCTTAGGTCCCACCATCCGCTCCGAGTATGTCTCGCCCAGTGGTCCACCTCTGGGTACCGCGTCGTCGTCACATCCACCTCTGGGTACCGCCTCGTTGTGACGTCCTCCTCTGGGTACCATCTCTTCGTATAGTCCACCTCCAGGTACTGTCCAGTCCTCGAACACTCGGCTTTTGTCAACACTGCCCGTCGTCTACAACCAACACAATGAGGTGCGGGCATAGCCCGTGCAGGGGTGAGTATAACGATACTCAGTAGGGACCCCGAGACCCTCAAGGTCTCACTAAACCAACAAGGATAACCACAAATAAGATCTCAACAGATAACCTCTACTTAGATATATGCCCATACATATACCTAAGTTATCAAGTAACCCATCTCAATCATGAGGAAACACAAGGCTTGTGAAATCAACGGATAACAACTACCCGGGTATATGCCCATACATATACCTAAGTTAGCAAGTGACCCATCTCAATCATGAGGTAAACACAAGGTCAAAAGTCTCAGCTCAAACCAGGATTTTCATTATCGAAACCGTAACTGCTGAAGAGCTCCGTCTCTGGAGTGTACAGTGGTCCTGTCACGACTCCGAGGTACTGCTCACTAACCTAAGACTGCTGAGGTACTCCTCCTGTCGAGTACTGCGGGTTTGCGGCCAACTACCGGGCGCTCCGTCCGCTGAGGGTCTGTCGCCAAATACCGGGCGCTCCCACTAATAGCCTACAGAGGTACTCCTCCTGTCGAGTACCGCGGGTTTGCAGCCAACTACCGGGCGCTCCGTCCGCCGTGGGTCTGTCGCCAAATACCGGGCGCACCTTCCACTGGGCTAGTCGACTCACTCCAAGTCGTGTCGGTCAAGCAGTCGTCAGGTCTCAGCCGGCTACACGGTCTCCGTACTCCGCACGCTCGTCTCCGGGAGGGTCCGCTCCACGAGCTACTGGTCGATACTCCAAGTATCACAAAGTTTCGCAAAGAAGTATCTCAAAGGACCGCCTCGTCATAGGGGTCTCAACGCAACAGACGACGCGTCAATCAGACGCCCGGTCTGTGAGTTATTAGCCTTTTCGTCCCAGGGGCCCGGTTGGTTTCGTGAGCGTACCAAACCCGGACGTATCTCAACTATACCCCGAACTCTCATAGGGTAAACTCATAGGGACTGTTTCTCAACGCGATCACCAACGCCGCTGACGGTTCGTCAAACGGACGTTCTGTCATAAAGATATCAGCTTTTCCGTTCCAGGGGCCCGGTTGGATTTCGGTGCGATCCAACCCGGCCACTATCCATCTGCATCCAAAACTCGGGTGGAGGATGCCAAAAGTTCCGTATCGTCAACAGGAACTCAACGCAACAGACGGCGCGTCAATCGGATGCCCGGTCTGAGAGTTATTGGCGTTTTCGTTCTAGGGGCCCGGTTGGATTTCGGTGCGATCCAACCCGACCGCACTCCGTCGGCATCCAAACCTCGAGCGGAGTAAGCCGAAAGATCCATCTCACTTAGAGGAATTCAACGAAACAGACGGTGCGTCAATCGGACGCCTGGTCTGTTATTTATTGGCCTTTCCGTCTCACACCCACCCTGGAAAACTTCCCAGGAGGTCACCCATCCTGATCACTACTCTAGGCCAAGCACACTTAACTACGGAGTTTTAACCACGTAGGCTCCCGAAAAGGAAGGTGCACCTTGAGTATAGTATACCGAAACGACCGTCTCGATCCAAGGATCGCGTTGCCGCTGACGACGAGTCGTTTGGAGGACCGTAGCCCAAGATACGGGCATTTGACCAAACCGCTCGGTAACGGGGGTTTCGGGCCCGGGCCGTCCCGGCCCGAGACCCCCCGGATGGCCCGAACCGGGTCGACCCGCCCCGGACGGGGTCGACCCGGCCCGGCCCGGCGCGGCCCGGCCAGGCACGCCGGTTCGGCGCAAGGCAGCACGCTGCCCGCTTGGCCGAAGGCCGAGCTTGCTAGAAACGGGGGGCCGCCTGCCCCCCTTTGTGAAACCGGCCCCCCTCATAATGGGGGGCCAAATAACTGCCCGAGGGAATTAAATTCCCCCGGTTTCCACCAACCCGGCCAGCCCGACCTCGCCGACCGGCTTCTTGTCAACAGGACCGGCAAGGGCCGGTACTCTTCCGTCTTCCGGCACCGGCGGCCCGGCTGGCCGCCGGTCATCACGATCCGCCGCGGCCCAGAACCTGCTGCGGCCTTCGTCATCCGGCGCGGTGCGACGACACCGCGCCCCTCCGCCGTGGCCCCGCTCCGGTCGCGGCGTCTTCGGTTTCCTTCGACGCGGCGCGATGGCGTCGTGTTCATGATAATTCTTTCCATGGCGTGGCGCGACGGCGCCACACAATAATTTCCGTGTGATTCCCGCGTGGTGCGACGGCACCACGCTATCTCGTTTCATCCGCAAGAAACATTCAAGAACAAAGGAGGGGGGTTCGGCCGTGTTTGTGCGGTCCGGTCCCCCTCTCGTTAGACGATAACACTTAAACGTTCATCCTCAAGTTTGTCATGCTAGAACCAAGAACGGAAAATAATTAAATAAAGCAACAACAAACCCCTACCTCGCTTTTCGTTATGTGTTGACGAAGTCACGGAAAGGCGGCGGCGATTCGTCGACATCGGAAAAGAGAAGCCGTTGACGACGTCGGCGTTCTTCGTGAAAGGCGCTCCCTTCTTTATTCCGGAAGGAGTGGGAAGGAGGCATCCAAGAAGGGATCGACGTTTGAAACTTCACGTTCTTCTTTGGAAAAGGCATTCTTCGTCGAGAAGACGTTGTTCCATGTTTGGAGATGTCCTTCGTGTTCTTCGTCGAGGGTGGAATTCTCTTCAATCCTTCCATGACTCTATCACAAAGATTTAGCCAACCCCAAACAATAAAACAACACACCTTATTATAGTGTTAGCTTAATGAATTCAAAATAATTCAAATTCATTAAGTTACATCCTTCATTAATGGGTGGAGAGACTCCAAAATTAATGAAGGTGGAAGTGAAGAGTCACATTTAATTGGGGGGGTTCAAGGGAGTTAAGGAGTTTAAGGAGTTAGGAATTTGAGGGGTTTTGGCACATTAAGTGCAAGAGAGTTTTAGGGGGGTAGAAGAGAGTTAAGGGGAAGGTGAAGGGTTGGGGCTCATGTGGGCCCCACCTCACCTTAATCCTCACTTGGTTAGTTAGGAACTTGGGATTCCACCCCAACTTCCACACTTAGGATATAACCTCTTAAGAAGATAAATAAAATTTGTAACACAAATTTTATTTTTCTTTACACTTAAACCACAACCTTATTAAACAACTGCTCCCAAGCAAACGCAACTCCAAGAAAGGCATTCCTAAGCAAAAACCGGCGCTACGGTTCCATCGGTGCCCTCGGTATTTGATTCCGGGCACCGGTTCAAAAGTTAGAAATTCCCGCTCGTTCGTTCACTGAACGTACCCGAGCCAAACTTCGGAAATTGATTCTGGGCACACCGGGCCTCGGAATCAGGCGCCGTCAGAAACTGAGTTCTTGTAAAATTCCAAAGAAAATTAAGAAAAAAAATTCCTTGAAATTTCCGGGTCTTTACATTACTCCAACCTCAGGGCTTTACGTCCCCGTAAGGCTTCATCACAAACTAGGGTCACAAAAGCGGTACAGAGCACGCATCTGAGCCTTCTGCTCCCATGTGCTCACCTGGAGGTTCCCGTACTGTCAAAGGAAGTGCACCCAAGGAATCGATCATCCTCTTAGGATCTGCTCCTGTCTATCCTTGATCCCCACTGGATCCTCCGTGCATGTCTCTCTATCATCGACGTCCAACTCCCTGAGGTCGATGATGTGTGAAGGATCAAGCACGTATCTCCTCAATTGAGTTACGTGAAAGTCATCGTGCACCTGGTGCAACTGAGGTGGATGGGTCAAGCGATAAACCACCTCGCCTACCCTGCTGGGGACCTAGAAAGGTCTATTGAACCTCGGAGATCTCTTGCTGCCTCGGCTACATCTCCGTAAACCTCGTCGAGGTGAGACCTGTATAAAAACGTGGTCACCATCCTCGAACTCTAAAGGTCTCCCTTTTTAGGTTAGAACTGAAACTCAAAACTCCTGCTGCCACGAGGGTAAGGTTGGCCGACCCAAGAATGATCGGCTACACCCTCCCATGCACGAGTTTATCTTGTGCTGCCCAGGGTTTTCTTTTCGCCGACCAAGGAAAACCCATCCCAACGTTTGCCTAATACCGTCAATTTGAGTATGAACAGTGATTGCCAAATACATACTCAAACTAACGTCGTAAGGCCTCGACGCTGCCACCAAGAGGTCCTAACCGAGACTCTCGCCTCAAGGGTCAGATCACACCATCGGCGTAAGTGTGACTATCGAGTCTCCTCCCAAAGGTATCTCCAGACGTGAGGGTCAAGTCAACAGCTTAACCGGAATCTCTAGGTCTGGGACTAGATTCATGGAAGGAAGGGATGATTCGTTTTGATGCCTGTGGCTACGGAAGCTAGTAGAAGATAAATTCCACACTTCGAATCATCCTTAGAGCCCCTTTTTGGTCGCACTCCATGACCGTAAGCAGCTACCCTCTTTCCATGCTCTCCAACTCCCTGAGTCTAGCGGGGACTACAAAGGCGGGTGATGGTAACATGTTGAAATGTACACCACCACGAGCTGCTCTCCAAGCTCTGCCTCCATGTCTGCTGCTCTGCAGATTCATCTATCCTTAACATTTCCTCTTCTTGAAACATTTTACATGCCCAAGTCTCCGAGACTGGTGTAAGTTTCCTGCTTTCCAAACTTCTAACATTCTCTGGCTGTATTCGATCAGCAAAGAATTCTCAACCACAAAGGTTCCTTCTAGCACTCGTAGAAATGCATAGAGAAAAGGTGCTGGCTCAGAAGCCCTTAAACATACCATGCTCAGAGGTCCGACCTCTATTGCACTGATCGAAGCGCTTCCATCGAGTACCCGATATGTTCGGTATGCCTCGATGAATTCTCAGCTATCAACACGTCGTCCCGCCGAAACTGTAAAAGTTCTAGAAAATTCTCGGCCACCTCCTCAAGACAGTCCTCAGCCACCTATGAGTCAGGTTCACCTCGGAACATGAGGGTATATAAAGTTAGAACACATGTAAGGCAGTAAACTTACATGTGTCACCTACCGGTACCGCCAGTTGTAACTGCTGACCAACAGGTAGTGATGTATAGCTGACACACTACCCAAAGGCACTATCTCAGGCATCGGTTCACGTACCGAAGCCTCATCACTATGCGGACCATCCTCATGGTCATTCACTGGAAAACACTAGTGGCCAAGTCCACCATCCACTCTACTGATGTCTCAGCTAGGCAGAAAACTCTAGCAATCGCCTCCAGCCACTTCTCTGCTATCTGGAAATCTGCCTCACCTCGTAACTTCTGAGGCCTCTACTACTGGAACTCGTGCAACGCGCTCCGTCAGCGTGCACAGTTTGCTAGTATAGCCGTTGGCATCTACTGCCCAACAGGTGGTGATGTACTGGTACACCACCCGAGGGTGCCAACATAGTAAAAATGGCCCTGCACCATAGCCTCGTCGCTCGGTGAGCCGTCATCGAGTACTCTCTAGGAACTCCAACTGACTGTCTACGTGGAGACATCCTGAACAGATGCGACACGGTCAACGTCTTATACCTGGTGAGCTGACCTGGTTTGAGCAGACTTTAAAACTTTGGAAACACACATGCAATCAGTGTTTTTTTTGTACAAAGTCAGAAATCAGTAGTCAGGGTCCTGGTGTACGGATACGTCGACCGCCGCACCAACACTGGACTCCCTGAACTGAAGACCACACTCGGTACCCTTAACACTATTGCTTCACATAGAAAAAGATCAGAGTCCTGAGTTCTGCGGTAGAACTGAACTCCTCTGATACCAATTTGTCACGACCCGCCCTCGGGGCCGGTGCCGTGACAACCCCAAGCCCGCCTTCCATAGGCCAGGGGCTGGCGACTAGCATCAAGGCATAAATCCTGATAACTGGGAAGGCATTGCCTTTATAAAAGTAAACAAAAAGAACCACAGAGCACAAGCGGAAGTAAAACACTAAGTACAAAAGAAAGTGCTGAAAAGTAAATGGGCCAGAATACAAACCCAAAAGAAAGTACAACTACAACTGTAAAGTACAACTCGAAAGGGAAAACAGCAACTGAAAAGTAAAGCTGCTACGCCGAGTTGTCCACCGGAAATCCCACCTGAAGGGTGGGTACAGATAGCTCCTCTGCTCCTCAGGTCCCACCGTCCGCTCCGAGTATGTCTCGCCCAATGGTCCACCTCCGGGTACCTCCTCGTCGTCACGTCCACCTCTGGGTACCGCCTCGTCGTGAGGTCCTGCTCTGGGTACCATCTCTTCGTATAGTCCACCTCCAGGTACTGTCCAGTCCTCGAACACTCGGCTTTTGTCAACACTGCCCGTCGTCTGCAACCAACACAATGAGGTGCGGGCATAGCCTGTGCAGGGGTGAGTATAACGATACTCAGTAGGGACCCCGAGACCCTCAAGGTCTCACTAAACCAACAAAAATAACCACAAATAAGATCTCAACAGATAACCTCTACTTAGATATATTCCCATACATATACCTAAGTTATCAAGTAACCCATCTCAATCATGAGGAAACATAAGGCTTGTGAAATCAATGGATAACCACTACCCGGGTATATTCCCATACATACACCTAAGTTAGCAAGTGACCCATCTCAATCATGAGGTAAACACAAGGTCAAAAGTCTCATCTCAAACCAGGATTTTCATTATCGAAACTGTAACTGCTGAAGAGCTCCGTCTCTAGAGTGTACAGTTGTCCTGTCACGACTCCGAGGTACTGCTCACTAACCTAAGACTGCTGAGGTACTCCTCCTGTCGAGTACTGCGGGTTTGCGACCAACTACCGGGCGCTCCGTCCGCTGAGGGTCTGTCGCCAAATACCGGGCGCTCCCACTAATAGCCTACAAAGGTACTCCTCCTGTCGAGTACCGCGGGTTTGCAGCCAACTACCGGGCGCTCCGTCCGCCGTGGGTCTGTCGCCAAATACCGGGCGCTCCTTCCACTGGGCTAGTCGACTCACTCCAAGTCGTGTCGGTCAAGCAGTCGTCAGGTCTCAGCCGGCTACACGGTCTCCGTACTCCGCACACTCGTCTCCGGGAGGGTCCGCTCCACGAGCTACTGGTCGATACTCCAAGTATCACAAAGTCCCGCAAAGAAGTATCTCAAAGGACCTCCTCGTCATAGGGGTCTCAACGCAACAGACGGCGCGTCAATTAGACGCCCGGTCTGTGAGTTATTAGCCTTTTCATCCCAGGGGCCCGGTTGGTTTCGTGAGCGAACCAAACCCGGCCGTATCTCAACTATACCGCGAACTCTCATAGGGTAAACTCATAGGGACCGTTTCTCAACGAGATCACCAACGCCGCTGACGGTTCGTCAAACGGACGTTCTGTCAGAAAGATATCAGCTTTTCCGTTCCAGGGGCCCGGTTGGATTTCGGTGCGATCCAACCCGGCCACTATCCATCTGCATCCAAAACTCGGGTGGAGGATGCCAAATGTTTCGTATCGTCAACAGGAACTCAACGCAACAGACGGCGCGTCAATCGGACGCCCGGTCTGAGAGTTATTGGCTTTTTCGTTCCAGGGGCCCGGTTGGATTTTGGTGCGATCCAACCCGACCGCACTCCGTCGGCATCCAAACCTCGAGCAGAGTAAGCCGGAAGTTCCACCTCACTTAGAGGAATTCAACGAAACAGACGGTGCGTCAATCGGACGCCTGGTCTGTTATTTATTGGCCTTTCCGTCTCACACCCACCCTGGGAAACTTCCCAGAAGGTCACCCATCCTGATCACTACTCTAGGCCAAGCACGCTTAACTACGGAGTTTTAACCACGTAGGCTCCCGAAAAGGAAGGTGCACCTTGAGTATAGTATACCGAAACGGCCGTCTCGCTCCAAGGATCGCGTTGCCGCTGACGACGAGTCGTTTGGAGGCCCGTAGCCCAAGATACGGGCATTTGACCAAACCGCTCGGTAACGGGGGTTTCGAGCCCGGGCCGTCCCGGCCCGAGACCCCCCGGATGGCCCGAACCGGGTCGACCCGCCTCGGACGGGGTCGACCCGGCCCGGCCCGGCAAACCGGCCAGGCGTGCCGGTTCGGCGCAAGGCAGCGCGCTGCCCCGCTTGGCCGAAGGCCGAGCTTGCTGGAAACGGGGGGCCGCCTGCCCCCCTTTGTGAAACCGGCCCCCCTCATGATGGGGGGCCAAATAACTGCCCGGGGGAATTAAATTCCCCCGGTTTCCACCAACCCGGCCAGCCCGACCTGGCCGGCCGGCTTCTTGTCAACAGGACCGGCAAGGGCCGGTCCACTTCCGTCTTCCGGCACCGGCGGCCCGGCTGGCCGCCGGTCATCACGATCCGCCGCGGCCCGGAACCGGCTGCGGCCTTCGTCATCCGGCGCGGTGCGACGGCACCGCGCCCCTCCGCCGTGGCCCCGCTCTGGCCGCGGCGTCTTCGGTTTCCTTCGACGCGGCGCGACGGCGTCGTGTTCAAGATAATTCTTTCCACGGCGCGGCGCGACGGCGCCACGTAATAATTTCCGTGTGATTCCCGCGTGGTGCGACGGCACCACACTATCTCGTTTCATCCGCAAGAAACATTCAAGAACAAAGGAGGGGGGTTCGACCGTGTTTGTGCGGTCCGGTCCCCCTCTCGTTAGACGATAACACTTAAACGTTCATCCTCAAGTTTGTCATGCTAGAACCAAGAACGGAAAATAATTAAATAAAGCAACAACAAACCCCTACCTCGCTTTTCGTTATGTGTTGACGAAGTCGCGGAAAGGCGGCGACGATTCGTCGACATCGGAAAAGAGAAGCCGCTGACGACGTCGGCGTTCTTCGTGAAAGGCGCTCCCTTCTTTATTCCGGAAGGAGTGGGAAGAAGGCATCCAAGAAGGGATCGACGTTGGAAACTTCACGTTCTTCTTTGGAAAAGGCATTCTTCGTCGAGAAGACGTTGTTCCATGTTTGGAGATGTCCTTCGTGTTCTTCGTCGAGGGTGGAATTCTCTTCAATCCTTCCATGACTCTATCACAAAGATTTAGCCAACCCCAAACAATAAAACAACACACCTTATTATAGTGTTAGCTTAATGAATTCAAAATAATTCAAATTCATTAAGTTACATCCTTCATTAATGGGTGGAGAGACTCCAAAATTAATGAAGGTGGAAGTGAAGAGTCACATTTAATTGGGGGGGTTCAAGGGAGTTAAGGAGTTTAAGGAGTTAGGAATTTGAGGGGTTTTGGCACATTAAGTGCAAGGGAGTTTTAGGGGGGTAGAAGAGAGTTAAGGGGAAGGTGAAGGGTTGGGGCTCGTGTGGGCCCCACCTCACCTTAATCCTCACTTGGTTAGTTAGGAACTTGTGATTCCACCCCAATTTCCACACTTAGGATATAACCACTTAAGAAGATAAATAAAATTTGTAACACAAATTTTATTTTTCTTTACACTTAAACCACAACCTTATTAAACAACTACTCCCAAGAAAATGCAAATCCAAGAAAGGCATTCCTAAGCAAAAACCGGCGCTACGGTTCCATCGGTGCCCTCAGAATTTGATTCCGGGCACCGGTTCAAAAGTTAGAAATTCCCGCTCGTTCGTTCACTGAACGTACCCGAGCCAAACTTCGGAAATTGATTCTGGGCACACCGGGCCTCAGAATCAGGCACCGTCAGAAACTGCGTTCTTGTAAAATTCCAAAGAAAATTAAGAAAAAAATTTCCTTGAAATTTCCGGGTCTTTACACACTTATCCATTGAATATGCACATAAGCTACATTAGTTGAGTTGAAGATTGTTCACATAACACTCTTCACTATGGAAAGAACCTCATAGGGACCATAATCAATGTTTAGTAGTTTATCCTACTCTTGAACCTGGTTGGGGACCAGTCCATGAACCAGATGGTCTAATTGATCATGAGGGTGTAAACCATTTCATTATACTATTCTAAGAATAAAGGTGTTGGTATCTTTTCTACCAGCAATGGGAATTTCTCAAGGATTGAGTGCCAATCTACTTCAGTTTCTAAGTTAATGTCCCCTTAACTATCAGTAGATGTCAAGGGGTGTCTCCCATGGGTGTCTTGTGGTGTGTAGTTTCTATCTATGATTTCTGTGGTGCTTCTGTATTGTGGTAAATGTGTATTGCATGGTCAGTTTAATAAATACATTGGTCAATTGGAAAATACACCCATAGTCAATAGAGATATACCCACTTTTGATATAGAATACCATCCAAATAACCAACTCCGAAGTCCAAGACCAAAATTTTACTTTAGTAAATCCAATTAGATAATATTTGCAACACCAACTAATGTTTTATGAACCAATCAATTAAAGGGAAAGAAAATCCTCACCAAAGCCCATAAAATCTCATATAGCATCACTCACCTTCAATCAACCCACATGATTTCACATCTTAATGGTGATACAACCTCATCACATATATATCATGATTAACAAAAAAATCCAACACAATATAAGGTATAATAGAAGTATATAGAGAAAAATATGAGGTTTTTAAAAAATCATGAACTTTTTATTGAATGCACTGCTCGAATGAATGGAATAAAACCTGTGAATCTGACCCAAAATTTCTGGAAGACTCTATTTTGAAGAAATTCACAATTTACCCAGTAATTCACCACACCATGAGTTGGTTACTAACCAAAACTCTATAAAATTCACTATTAATATGAATGGTTATCCTAACTATGGAACTAACAATTCATTCCCTGTTTCCTAATTTTTTAAAAAAGAATACTAATTCTTACATGGAAATACTAATCAAGAACCCTGGCGGGAGGAGAGGGAGCTGAGAGGGGGGACGTCCCGTGGGGTGTTTGGCCATGGCGGGTCTTGCGCGCGACTGGAGAGGGGGTTAGGGGATGTTGGATGAGGAGATTGAGCCAAGAGGGGAGGGGGATGTCGCCAGGAGTGGGAGACTAGAGGGGAGGGGGGAACGTCACCGGGAGCTGAGAGGGGAGGGGGACGTCATCGTCGGAGGGGGAGCTGAAAGGGGAAGGGGAACACCACCAGAGGAGAGGGAGGGGGCCGAGAGGTGGAGGCAGAGGCTGTGAGAAGATCGAGATCAGGGGGGGTGAGGGGTTCGGGAGGTAGAGGTCAGGGACGGTTCACCAGAGATGAGGATCCCTAAATTGGGTGTACTGTTTCCTGACGGTTAATAAAAAGCGTAAGTAAGATTCGTATGAATTTTTTTTATTTCCCAATGGTTTAAAAAAACTGTTGGGAAAACCTAACCAATAACACCTTATTCCAACAGTTTACTAGAACCATTTGTTAAGGGTCATTATCCCAACAGATTTTTTAAACCGTTGGGAAATAAGTGTTGGAGGTCTGTCAATCCTATGTAAAGGTCACACTAATGCTAAGTGTTTGTGTGAATGAGGACTAGTGTATGTAAGTTTATGTTGAGTGTAAGTGTGAATTGAGTTTTTTAATGATTCATCAAGAATAGAGTATGTGTCATTGGTTGTATAATAGGTGCCACCCAACACATAGTGAATTACGATTAGTGTTTAAAAATCAATAAAATTCATCTTTTAGTGAAAAGGTAATATAAAAGTTAATTTTACATAGAACCATTCTGCTTAAGGGTAATTTCATTTACCTTTATGAAAAAACATTATACATAAGGGTAACTGTATTTAGCTTGACAAGGGTAAAAAAATGATCCTTATACAGATTGTTCTATGTAAGGATAATACTGGCTTATCTTTACATAGACTACATTATAAAAGGCAAAGTGGAGATGTCACTTATGTAGAACATTCAGAGTCTGGGTAAAATCGATAACCATTAGGTAGATATAGAATAAATAAAGGTAAGTTGAACATTCCATAAAACAGAAAATAATGTTCTCTTTTTTGCTTTCTTCTTCATCTCATGAAAGTATTCATAAATCAAATTCATGGTATGGAAATGACAACAATGTTGGGGTTTAAATAATTATAATAACAATTATTAGATCCTTAAGAAGGGTATAAAATACCATATGAATTATCTACCATACTAGAAATATGAAAAATTTATAAGAAACAAAAATTAATAAATCATGTAAAACGTGTACTGTTTATTGAAGAATCCACTGTATCATCTTAAACACCAACATATGGGTTTGAGATAGATATCTGAAATTGCCTCCAAAAGACATCCAATATTTTGGGTGATAGGGAGTTTAGTCAAGTCATAATGTAAAAATCTATTCAAACCACTAAAACATGAGCCAGAATTCATCTAGTGTGTCAGAGGATGACTAAACAACCAATAAGAAACTTCCATGAACCCTAAACACCAATGAAACCACAAAAATATGGTCAACCCCTTGAACCAGTGTTCAAAAAAAACCACAATAGGGAAGGAGAAACCTAAAAGTAATTAAGGAAAAATGAATTAGAGACCCAAACTTGGTGATCCATCCATAAACCATGAAGATCACACCATAAATCGGGCTTTGAGCGTTAATAGGGAGGACGAAATCCCAAGCTGGAATGACAGAATTGGAAGGAATTGGATCGTCAAGGAACGATTTCAACTTTTAGTGGGATGAGTGCAAAAGCCCAATATGGAATTATAGAATCTAAAGGAACCAGAGCATCGAGACAGGGTTTCAGGTTTGAGTGGGATGAGTGCAATGGATGAGAGAGGAATTGGGTGAGAAGTGGGTTGTTGGGGGAAAGAGATTTGGCACCGAGGATTAGTGCGATGGATAATTGGGGATGATTGGTGGGGGCGACTGTTTTTAGGGAAGAGGATTTTTAGGGGAGAGGAGGGTTTGCAGGGGGGGCACATGGATGAGCCTGATAGAATTCGATTTGAGGGAGGATATACCTACAGTTTTATTAAAACCGTAGGTATAGAAAATCTATTCTAACGGTTTTAAAAAACCATTGGAACGAATGTGTTGGTATAGACTTTTTTTAGTAGTGTCCATTTAACATTTTATATCATGAATATAATTCTCTTAATGATATTTTAAGATTCATGTAATATCATTTTCTTACATAGAGTGCGTTATCCCAAGTTACCAAGTTATAAAAGTTTATTGAGACAATCTCATCGGTTTTCGAGTTTGTTTATTTTTATGAATTAATTAAGGAAATATTATGATCCATCTCTCAAGAACAGTCATGAGTTTACTTATCCTATTTTATTTATTTATATAATATTGTATTGGTACCATTTTCTACTCTTTTTTACATAAGATTGTTAATAAATCCTCTTTAAGAAAGCCCGAACTTACCCTCTCTTCAGTCAGAAATACTTTTTTATACAATAAGTATCCAATAATATTATACCATTCTCCTATAATAAATAAAATAAATTTTTACCCTTTTTTTGTTTTTCAAATACCTTTAAAAGAATATTCTAGTCACTTTCCAAATAAGAAAACTTTTTATGATTTTTATTGGGAAAAGGAATGTTCGTTTTAAATCATATGAAATCTAAGGATTTACCCACCTTTATTTATTTGAAGGTTACTTTGCTTCTTTTAGACGTTAATATTTAATATTTTATTTTAAAAATATTTTTCAAAAAAATTATTTTAATTTTTTTTCAAACTTATTCTACAAGTGTTTATGTTAAATTTTTTTCAAAATGTTTTCAAGAATTATTCAATGTATTTTTAAAGAAATGGTGATCAGAAAATTTTCTGTCTTCATTGGATGATTTTAAAAATTTTTACAATGAAAAAGGTTTTTAAAGTGTTTTAAAAATTATTTTATTAGTTTTTATGGAAAAAAATTTCAAAAAGATTTAAAATATTATTTATATGTTTTCAAATATAATTTCTATGAATATGATTTTAAAATGGATTTATGCATTAAAAATTCTTTTTCAAATAAGAAAGGATATTTTCTTCCCTAAGTGTTGTTTAATGATATTTCAAAATTATTTTCATCTAAGATAACATCCGTTGATGTTACTTATTCCCTTATAGGAAATGATCTAAAGGTTCCATTAATATCCTTTATATGATTGGGTTATTATTATTGTCATGGTTTCTATGAATCCCATTTTCCTTTCATGGGTTATTCTATGATGAAATAGTTATGAATCCTATCTATTTTACATAGGTTTTTATGTGATGAAATGTAAATGATACCCATTTAATTTAATGGGTGATGATTTGATGTTAATAAAACCTATGTATTTTTGTGGGTCATGATATGATGAATGTTTTATTATCTTGTGGCACATGCATGAATGATATTATTATGAGATTGGTGGGACCTATATCTCCCTCTAATGCATTGGATAACGATGGATGACTCATGAGTATAAATGCTATGCATGAACTTGATTACATGTTCACTATGTTATGCATGGACCTGGTTTCATGTCCATAAGTTTATGCGTGAACCATATTACATGTTCAAAATGTTATGAGTGAACCTTATTACGCATTCAAAATGTTTTGAATAGACGTGGTTGCAGTTATATAAGTTTTTGTGTGAACCTAATTACATGTTCACAATGTTATGCATGAACCTAATTACATGTTCATAATGTTATGAATAGACCTAGTTTCACTTCCATTATCTGATGCATAAACTTAGTTAAACATTCAAAATGATATTCATAGAGTTGGTTTCTTGTCCATAAGGTTATGCGTGAACCTGATTACATGTTCACAATTTTATGTATAAACCTGTATGTCCACAAGTTGATGTTGAGGCCTGATTTCATGTCCTTAACTAAATGTGTGAACCTATTTCTATTTATACATGTTCATAACATTATAGATCAACATGCATGCCTGAAATTCCATGTCTTTTAATATGTTATGGTTCCTTGGCCTATGTTCTTTATTTCATTATGATTATTGTCTTATGAACTTCTAGTCATTATTATTTTCTCTAATATGAAGGTCATGATCTTCAAATGTTATGCTCATGTTCAATACCCTTTTGTTTATGTTGTGGTTATTCATTTTCTTTATTTACCATTACTGAGAATTCGAGCTCACCCTTTTATTAATTTTAATTTACCAAGTGTATGAAGAAAGGTTTTAGGTTTATGTACTAAAGGTGGAGATTTTTATGGGAGATTTTAAATATATTTTAGTAGGATAAAAGATTTTGTTTCCATGTTTCCAAATACAATAAACTATTATGGTCATCAGGCATGTATTTTTTTAATGTTCTAAATATTCATTTAAAATGATGTAATATATTATTATATTAAGTCTGGGTTGCTATAGTTGGTATCAAAGGAAAGGTTTAGTCATCCTTTGGAAACTAGGATGTGAGAACTCTTGTGAGATCCCTAGATATATTTCTAAGGATATGTCTAGGGATATATCTAAGGATAAGTATAAGGATGCGTTAATGTTTTGGAAAATGTCATAGAATATTGGTAAAGGTTAGAAGAAGTGGTTTCCTAGAAATACATCCTTGTATGGATACTAAAAGATGATGTGGACCTAGAAAAAATATACCTAGGGGTAAAAACACTGACATGATGTTTCAGGCCTGACTTGGAGTACTCTGGTACATGACAACAAGCCTTACTGCACACCTGATTCGACAATCCTGGGGGATATGATTTTAGAATTTAAAAAATATTCATGAACCAACATGAATAATTTAAAAATAAATTATCCATTAATAACATAGAAAGACCATGGGTGTCATAGATTAAGGAAGGTGACATGATTTAGACAATCTATGAGTAATTTTTCATGATTATTTTGATTTCTTATTTGATATGTGTTTCTCAACCCATGATTTCTGTTTTAGTCAATTAAGTGAAGTAGAAGGAATATGGATTACATTGAATGTTTCAGATGTGGAAGGAATGGTCATTATGAAAATCTATTTTCCAAGTGGAAATCTCATAAAGATAATCAAGAAAGTTCTATGCATATTCGATATAATTCAGAAGATAATTAGACCACAAACGACATGTGAAAGGTATGAGATGTTCTTCCATTATTGTTTACCTTAATTATAAGAATCATTATTAGATTGAGATATAAAAACCTTATGAAACGATTCATATTTTTATATTCTAGTAAAGTGGTTTTAAGGAATAATTTGATGAAAATTTAATAGTGGTTCATGAATAAGGTTAGATTAATTAAGTATTTATGTTTTGGAATTCAATGATTATGTTATATGAATCATGAAATATATAAGTATTTTCAATACACGTTTTTTTAAAGACTGAAAATAAAATATTTAATTGTGATGAAGACTTATAAAAGTGATATTTTGATTAATGGAAGATAAACCTTAATGTTATCAAGATGTTGAGAAAATTGTTTTTTTCTTGGATCAAGAAATGATAGATTTGGATAAAATAAATTGGATAGTGGTGATTATCGTCAAAATGAATATTTATAGAGTTGTCTATGTCATCATGGATGAAGTTTATAAATTATTTGATTTAAGGAATATATACAGTAACCTTTGGAATAAGGAATCATGCATATTTTTTCAAAAGGATTTATGGTAATGAAGGTTATTACCAAGTTTTAAAGGAATATATGATGAACGTATTCACATTTTTGGAATGAGAAATCCAAGAGATTATTTGTGATATTTGGGGGATCAATTGTAACCTGATTTTGTTAATTATCTATAAAGTATTGGATTTTAATCTTTTTTAAGGTTTACATGATTAACTATTTATGGAAATATTAAATTAAAATTTGGATGAAGTCTGTGAGAATAAAGTGATATCTTACCCAATGAGGATTTATAAATTTTGGATATCATGTTATAAAAATGTGGTGTTGATGATAAATGATGATAGATAGGGTGGAATATCATGGATATTATAGATGGTTAGTACTTAAGGAATTAAAAAAAAGAATTCTTGTACATTTATTTGGGTAAGAGATGAAGTATAAATCTGTCATGGAATAACCAAAGGTTGAGATAGTGTATAAGGACGGGGATAACACCAAGAAATTAAATTTCATTATATTTGTAGTCATTATATTTAATCACTTAATGATAGGATAGTGATAAGAAAAAATTTGTTGTCCTAATAACTTATGTTTTGTTGAACCAATGGATTTTGGAATCATCATAGATTTATAACTTTGAGGCACTCATCTTTCCTTGGATTATTCAATTGTTTGTGATTGATGACCTCAATCACTCCCTATAAATATTTACACTTTTACCACATGTCCAATATTATCTCCCAACCTATGTTATCTTATGTGGAAACCCAGTTATATGTTACATTGGGTAACCGTTAAGGTTCCAAATTTCTATTTTTAAGGGAGGGCTTAGTATCCATTTTTACAATTTGCCTTTCTAGGAATGAAACTTACGTATATTAAATCTTTGATAACCCAGATGAATTTCGAGGGAGAAATTAATTTTAAGGCGGTAGAATGTAACTCCCCATGGATTTGTGAAATATATTTTTTGAATTATTTTATCTTTTTGATGTTTTTAATTTTACATGACACTGGAAATAGTTATATATATAAATATATATATATTAAAACACTAAGTCAAACTTTCCTTTCATACACAATATGACCTTGTCTTGCGCTACATGAAATATCAACTTGGAATGCGCTACATGAAATACTAGGTTGGGTTACGTTACAGGAAAAACTAACTTGGAGTACATTATACACAAAAATATCTTGGTGTATGACTTGGAATGCATTACACACAACCCTGACTTGGCATACAATACACACAACATTGAGTTTCTATGAAAATAATTTTTATATACATATATATAATTATTTAAACAAGATAATTATAACCTAACCATTAAAATTAGTTATTTTAATAGTAATAAATTTTATTTCAAATATTTTTATAATATATTTCTATAAATAAAACATATTTTTAATGGAAGATATTATTTTTGTTAATTTCCTTTTATGTTAAAAATATCATTTTCTCAAATGAACTGATTGTAATAATAAAATTAGTTTTAGATACATTTAAAAATTTAATTTGATAAAATAAACTTCATTTATGAATTCATAATGTTAAAATTATCCTTGTGTGATTTTTTGGTATTTTTCTGAGAAAGTTCATTTTATTAATGAATAGTGAAAAATACTTCTTTTAGTTAAGACTACATTTTTTCCTAATTAATTTTTAATTATAAATGATATTATAAATTTGTTTTATGGTAAAATTAAAAAAATATTACATTTATTAATACAATTTAATTCATTTGAATCAATTTCACTTTGAAATTGTATATGAAATCTTAATATACTTTTAAACTTTTTCCTACTTTAAAACCCTATTATGTCGTCTTGTGTGCAGGATTTGCAACAATATTAATTTTTCTGATTCTGAGAATTGAATTTATAAAATATGAAACAAAATTATTCATTATAATATTTATATTCTACTTAGACCAAGTTATTTTTTTTATCAAAATGATTAGTAAAAGTGATTAAAGTTAATCACAGTAGTTAAGGCCTAATTAAGCCTAAATAGAGACTACACCATAAAATTAAGGGACCAAATGACCTAAAAACATCTAAAAAAAACTTTTATGTCTATAGTTCCCCCATAAAAATTATATATTATTTAGTTTGGTTGTTTTTATGACTTTTTTTAGGAAAGAACACGTGCCCATGTAACTTGTTTCTAAAAATTTACAAGTGAGTCCTTTTCCTTCCCAATAAAGGGCACCACATCTACCCATTCCTCACACCTCTGGTATCTCTTAATTTCGGACAAGACCTTCCCAAAAATCTTACAAAAAATACACCCTTATAACTTGAAGCCTCCATTTGGGTAGAAATTATCGGAAGGAATCCTTTTGGAACAAACCAAAAGGTGCTACCCAATTTAGAGGTAACATCTTCACTCAATCTCCTTTCCTTTATTTTCTATATTCACACTCTACACTCTCTTTATTCCATTAATGTGCAACAAAATCATTATCTTTTATATAATATGATTTCTTATGAACATATTTCTACCTACACTTACTCACACCTCCATCTAATGGATGTCAAGCATTATGTTTCTAGGTACGACGAACTACTGCCTCACGAAATGATGATTGTCTATTTATCCTTTACCACCAATCATGGGATACATTATGATGGAAAATCTATTTATATATGTTATATATAATAATTATTATTTATTTAAGTGTATGTATTCTTTTTTACAACACATACCTTTATAACTTCCCATTTGGTGTTAATACGATAATCTCGTTTGAGGAAGTGTGGACTACCACCCCCTCAAAGTGATGTGATTCGTTCACACACCACATCGAATGTATAAAGTATGTGTTTAGTAAAACTATAATATATATATAATATATTCATGATACTTAATTAGTTACACACACACACATATATATTCCATTTATATATTTTCTTTCAATATGAGAATAAAAATGGAAACTACGTTCATGCGTACGTACGACTTACCGTCTCAATAAACAATGTATTCCATTTCGAACTTAATTATGAAATAAATTATTATGATATAAATATAATGAATATATATGATATTTATATCATGATTTAAATTATTTAATCATGATAAAATTATAAGAACCAGCGATATAACAAATTAAGACACATGCAAAGAATGAATAAAATATTACCCGACCTGAAACCTTAAGAGAGGATTGTTAACAAGTGGGTAATAAAAGGTAATAATCAACACATATATGGTAATATATATATAAATATGGTTCTTTAAAATATGTATAATAAATTTAAATTTATTATACAGGTGTTTTTAACGAGTACCGAGAAAGTCAAGACACAAGGTTAGAGGATTTCATCTCACTTTAATTTCTACGAGATACATGTTATATTCACTACTCTTTACTTTTATGTGAAGTATGTACTGAACCTTATTTAATTCTATTTATCTTATACATAATATTATGGTAATTTATATGTCCGTTTTATGATCCTTCTTTTATGGGGTATAAGTTCCAAATGTTACCAAATCGGTAAAACAATTTTGTCTCAATTTTTCTTCTTTGAGACTCATGTTTTTTTGTTATGCACTTAAACTCTTCTTTGAGGTTTATATAATTCCATTTTCAGGTTATATCATGAATATACTTTGAAAGAGATGGAGAGGGAAGATGGTTTCATTGAGAGCTAGGGTTCTGCTGGCCTGTTGATTCGATGGCTGTCGCGATGGTCCCTCCCCCATCGGAGGGGGAAGGACCTGTGCCGCCCCATGACACATCAATAACCTTTACGCCATTCTCCAATCCGGAGTACCTCCCTCCTTTTTAGGAGATCTCTCTCAGCCCAAAAGTGCTAGAGATTTTTGAAGGATTCCCTAACCTTATGTTCTCTGATGAGGAGTTTTATGAAGACTCATCTCTTTTAAACCTTACTCTCATCGCTCGGTTTTTCCAGCATCGACCTTCAGTGGATCGTTTCGACAGGAATGTGTTCAACTCTTAGGGATTACAGGATCATGTAACGATTGCATTATTGGATAGCAAGCACATCATGGTTAGTTTTTCAATTGATGTTCACCTTATCTGGGCATGGTCCAGTGCTCCACACTCTTGCAATGGTTACCGGTTCTCTATTTTCAGGTGGTAATTTTATTTCCATATGAAGTGTGACACCCCATCAGCATCTATTTGGGTAAGTCTTCCTGAACTTACAATACAATTTCAAAATCCCTCAATTTTAAAAATGGTGGGGAATATGGTTGGAAGACACCTGTGTTCTGACAGTAGAACCAGTTCTGTTTGTCATCCTGTATCCCCTTGAATTTGTGTAGAGATAAATTTATCTAGAAGTCCAGTTGATCTTGTTTAGATTACTATTGGGAAGAAATTTCATTGGAAGAAAACTGTCATCTTTGAGTCTTGGACTGACTTCTGTTTGTCGTGCAAGAAACTGGGTCACGATCTTTCAGATTGTAGGCACATGAGGTGGATGGACGCAGGTTCTGGAGGCAGTGGAAATAACCAGGATGCTGGTTCTGGTGATGGGCTGATAGAGCATCCACCCCTGGGTACATTTAGGGAGCATTCCAAGGAAGAGAGGGTTCAGGGGAAAAGTATATAGGGTAACCCGAAAGTGGAAGATATTTTTATACGATTGAGGTGGGACTTGGGAGGCCCTCGGTCTAATGAAAATTATCTGATTGAAGCTAGTGTTTCCAATGATAAGGATGTTGTTTGCACATATGCGATGGAAGTGCGAGGAGGAAGCGGTAAAAACCTGAAAGTGTGCTTCAGATAGCTAGGGAGGGAAGTTCTAAGGATGGTCAGAAGTGGGAGGAGCCAAGGCAAGGAGGCACCAGTCATAGGGAGCATAGGGTTTTGTCATGTCTCAACCTTAACAACCGTTTAGATAGCCTAAGTAATGATGAAGGGGTAGACAATGCTTGCTTCCATATAGAATCAGAATGTGATTGAGATCTAGGAGGTTATGGTAAAGGCTTGCACAACCCAAGGAGGAAGAAGGGGAACAAATAAAATAGGGACCCAGGGAATTAATTTGTATCCAAGAAGCAAATTTTGAAGGGATGAAAGGACTACTCATATCTTACGAGGCCAATGGAGACTCGGTCATCCAAAAAAGGTGGAAAATACAAGGAACAAGAGATTCATACAAGGGGAGATTGTAAGGAGGTGCATCCTTTAGGAGATACCAGGTCACTAGTGATTATCAAGGCAGCATATGCTGATGATACTTCGGGTGATTTGAAAAGGCCTCAAGGGGATGATTAAGAGATGTCGCAGGATCAACATGGGGAGGGATTACTTCAATTAGAGAGTGTGCAAATGGAGGAGGCTAGACATCCTCTTGCACATCAGCGTGAGGAAGGCTCTCCCTCAGGCCCACAATGACATGATGCATTAGTTATGGGAGATACGGAACATCTCATGAATTCGGGTGAAGAAATGGTGGAGGACACCCTGACAATTAAGGCGATGAACGAAGAGGTTGACCAAATGATGGGAAATTGCTATGGGTAGACACCACCAAGGAACAAGTCGACTGGATTGAAAAGCAAGATTATATTTTAGTTAGAGGTTTCAAAAAGTGGAAGATTAGAAAGGAGGAATACATACAATCATGGGACTACCTGGAGAATCACTATAAAGACATCTTAAAGGATGATCCTGAAACTTAGGTAAATTATCTCCCTTGGAAGTTGTTTAAAGATATTTATTCAAATTGGATCATAATTTTCTTTAACAAGCCAATTGTCTCTTTTGGGGTTTGACCTATTTATCTGTTTGGGTTCTCCCTTACCCTTTAAAAGTGTTTGAAAATAAAAAAGTTACTTGGGATGGATGGGTCATGAATATACTTATTTTAATGATATTTTAATCTTTATGAAATTTTCTTTTCTTACATGGAGTGTGTGATCCCATGTTAACAAGTTATAAAATTTTATTGAGACATTCTCATCACATTTCAAGACTATTTATATTTATGCTTCCATTGATGAAATATTATGATCCATCTCTCAATAAAATTTATGAGTTTCCTTATACTCTACTATTTCATGATATTCTCATGTACTGGTACCATTTTCTACTCTTTGGTACATAATATAGTTAACAAATTTTCATTAAGAATGACTGAATTTAACCCCTCTTCGATCAGAAATCTTTGTTTTCCAAAAAGGTTTACCAAGAATATAATACCATTATCTTATATATAAAAGTAATTTTATCATTTGTTTTCTTTTACCAATATCTTAGAAGTAATAATCTTTCCTATTTCTAAACAAGTAATCTTTCTACACTTATTATCGTACAAAATGAATTTCTTTTACCTCGTACGATATGTAAAAATTTAAACACCATCATTTCTTTAAAGCATCCATTTAATATTTATAAGATTAATCATTAATATAATTTTTTCAATGCATTTCTCAAGAACAAATGTTTTAAATTTTTTTTCAAACTTCTTCTACATGTTTTCAAGGAAAATTGTTTTCAAAATGGTTTTAAGCCTTAATCTTATTATTTTCAAAGAAATGGTTTTTAAAACTTTTGTAAGCACTATTTATAAATTTTGAAGTATTTTCAAATAAATGACTTTTGAAATGTTTTTAATATTTATTTAATGTTTTTAATGTTTATTAAAATAAAAATATTTTTAAAATGTTTTGGAAATAATTTTATATGTTTTCAAAAAGGATTTCTGAATGATTTTAAATATTATTTATATGTTTTCAAAGGTACTTTCTATGAAAATAATTTTCAAATGGTTTTATGCATTAAAAAATATTTTATTAACTGTGAAAGAATATTTTCCTCAAGAAATATTTTTAAAAGATATTTCAAAATTATTTTCCATCTAAGATGACATGCGTTGATGTTACTCTTTCCCTTTTAGGAAATGATCAAAAGGTTTTATTCATATCCTTTCTATAAATGGGTTATGATTAATTTCACTATCTTTTTGATGCCCATTTCCCTTTCACGGGTTACATGTTTATGAAACCCTCTTATTTTCATAGGATATTGTTTGATGAAATGTTTATGAAACCTATCTATTTTCCATTTGTTTTGATGGATGAAATGATAATGATACCCATTTCGTTACATGGGTTATGATTTGATGTTTATAAAACCTATATATTTTTATGGGTCATGATATAATGAATTTTTAATTATCTTGTGTCACATGTATGAATGGTTTTATTATGAGATGGGTGGGACCTATATCTCCCTCCAATGCATTAGGTAACTATGGATGACTCATGAGTGTAAATTGTTTTCTTGAACCTCATTACATGTTCACAATGTTATGCATGGACATTATTTCATGCCAATAATTTTATTCATGAACCATATTATATGTTCAAAATTTTATGTGTGAACCTTGTTACATGCTCACAATATTATGCATGGACCTGGTTGAAGGTCCTTAAGTTTATGCATGAACATGATTACATGTACACAATGTTATGTGTGAACCTTATTACATGTTCACAATGTTATTCATGGACCTTATTTCATGTCCATTAAGTAATATGTGAACTTGATTAAATGTTCACAATGTTATTCATGGACTTGGTTTCATTCCCATAAGGTTATTCATAAACCTGATTAAATGTTCACAATGTTATGTATGGACCTAGTTCTTTGCCCACAAGTTAATTCCGGGGCTTGATTTCATGTCCTTAACTTAATGAGTGAACCTGTTTCCAATTTTACATGTTCAAAATGTTATAAACCAACAATCACACCACACATTACATGTCATTCCCTATGTTATGCTTCATTGGCCTATATTTTTTTAATTATTATACATGTCTTATGAACTTCCATTTTTTATTAGATTCTCTAATATGAAGCACATTATCTTCAAATGTTATACTCAAGTTCCATACCCTTTTGATTATGTTATGGTTATGAATTTCCTTTATTTAACCTTAATGAGAATTGTAGATCACCCCTTTCTTATGTTTCTTTTCCCTAAGTTATAAAGAATTATTCCAGGTATAATTAATAAAGGTGGATATTTGTATGGGAGATGTTGAGGATCTTTCAGCAAGATAGAAGATTTTGTTTAAAAGAATCCAAAGGCACTAATCTATTATGGTCCTTGGGTATGAATTTTTTCAATTTACTTAATATTCATCGAAAATGATGTAATATACATGCATGTTAAGCCTAGGTCACTATATATTTCATTGTAGGGACATATAAACCTTATCTATTTAGGTTGTTTGTAATATTTGGTTATTTGGAATGTGTCTTGCCTCTTTTTATTATGGATTATGTATTGTTTTCTATTTTTTAGATCTTAGCATTATTTTAATGCATTTTATATTATAGTTTGTTTTTTTATTTTATAAAATATTTATTCCTTTGTAGAGATATGAATTATATACAAGTTAATTTGGATATGACCTCCCATCACATGTGATATACCAACTCGATGTAAATCACCAGTGTCTGGACATTTGGAGATAGTCTTAGGGTGGAACAATAAGCTTATAACAACATAGGAGTCGAGTTGGGAAGTGTGTAACACCCTGAACCTTATTACCCAGAGTCAGTGACTTATTATATAACATTGGCATGATCACAAGAGATCAAATCTCAAAAGACAGATTAGTTAAGTAGACTTAGAAGTAATAGATACATACATAAGTTTTACATTACATTATGAAATGAAAAAACAACAACATTTTTTCCCCTTTGAACACACTCATATATTTTATCCTATTACTATAGGTTAATCGTAATATACTTCTCTACATCTTGGAAAAAATAAAACATAGAAATGGTGAGCTCAGATGCTCAGTAAGGATAACAACATAGCAGAAACTATCATAAATAAGCATAAACTTTTAAAAAAGTTTATAAGATTGAAACACAAGACTTTTAAACATAAACTTCAACATAATATGAAAAAGATAAATCAAATATATCGATTTTCTTATTCACATGGATATTCTACTAGTCGAATAATCACATGTAATATCAATAGCCAATTTCATAACAATGGAATGCATAATTCCGGACATCATAATAGAGGTGATGGTCACTCTAGAAACAAAATGAAATATTAGTTTATTATATATTGTTATTAAGTCTATAATGGATACAAAAGAATTTATTTCGATTATAAGGTGGGGATGGGTCAAAAACCACTCAATCACTTGGATTTAGATAAGTTTAGGTGACCATATTAATGTTTTCTTTTATAATTAACTCTTAGTAAAATAGTTTAACTTTTACCATGTATTCTTGTATTATTAAAATAAATGGTTAATAAACATACTTTAAAAAGACAAGATAACCCCAAGTGGTTCATTATTGACATATATAACCTTATCTAAGTCCTTTGTCTAAACCTTTTATTTTTAGGAATATTATATCAATTAATAATATACTATTTCTTTTAAAAACTCATTTTTGTCAATTTTGACACTATTTGATATTTTGTTTTTGTGAAAGTCATAAAAAATTTATTAACTGAAAAAAACTATTTAATAACCCTAAAAATTCATGTTAACCAATAAAATTATTTTAATGCATCAAAATTCTCAATTTATATTTATTTGGATATTTATATTATCAATTATTTTAAAATTTCATTAACAAGGTAATTACTGCATCATTATTGTTTCATAAATAAATTTAATTATTTAATATATAAAAATTATATATAAAATACCATTATGTAGTAATTTTTTTAATTTATAATTAATATTTATATCTGAATTTATCTTATTTATAACCCTATATTAAAAATGTTTAATTATGAAAATCTGGATTTAACACTTTTAACTCTTCTTTAAATAAAATAATAATAAATTTCCTAATCTAATACAAGTGGAAAAAAGAGGATCATATTTTATTATTAAGGTTTATTTTAGTTGAAAAACACTTATCTAATAGAATTAGTACATGTGTTAGGGTAATTTTAATATCATTTTTGCCTTTAATTACCCTATTTACTTTTAATTGGGGTAAATAAAATTCAAAAGTTACTATTCACCAAATATTATTTTCATCACATTGAACCACATTTTTACTTTTTGTTGTCAACCGTGTCTCTTGGATTTTTGAAATTCAATTAAAATAAGCGGTAAAATTACGTTTGATGCAAATTTGCAAATGTTCCTAGAAGGCCGTAAAAGACATTAAAATGTTCAATAAAATTTTATTCCTCTAATTTTATTATAAAATGACTTCAATGATTTACATTGAAATTATATAGGTATTATGGATCTATTTTGGCCTAAAATAAATTGAAATAAAATAAACAATTATTTTAATAAAAAGTCAGTCTTAAACAATAACGCAGTGTTTCTCACTATTCATCAAAAATTGAAAGTTTTCAAAAAATACCAAAAATTCACCCTAATATAATTTTGATATTTTGAATCCAAAAATGAAGTCCATTTTGAAAAACTAAATTTATAAAATTTTAAAAAGTGGGTATTACTATTCATTATGTCTAGTTTTATTGGTCAAGGTGTGCTAGAACTTGAAGTTGCATGAAGCGTAAGCTGTTGTTTTATTAAAAGAGAAACGTATTGTGGAAGCTTTGAGTGTTACATTCTTCCCTATTTCAAATAACTTCATCCTAAAAATTTCGTGAATATTACTTCAAAAAAATATTCGGGTGGTTCTTCATCATAAGTTCCTCTATTTATGACATTGCCTCTTCCATCTAATGGTTTCTCCATAGAACTTTTATCAGACGAGTCGTCCAGTTTCTCAACACTTCTTCTTTGGTATCAATAATATTAATAGGATATTTAAAAAAAGTTAGATTGGGTTCCAACTATATTTCTTCATAGGTGAGTACATGCGTTGGGTCGAGTATGTATTTTATCAATAGTTATACATGGATTACATAATGAACTTTGGAGAGAATTGGAGGCATTTATAAACGGTAAGCTACCACTCCAATTCGTTCTAGAATTTTTAAAGGTCTGATGTACCTAGGACATAATTTACCCTTTTTACGGAATTTTACAACATCATCCCATGTATATATCTTCAATTAAACATGATCTCCTACTTGAAATTCCAAATCCTTTCATTCGGTTACCGGTGTAGCTCTTTTACCTACTTTGAGCTTCTTAGATGTGGGTTTTGATAATCTTTACCTCTTCCATTGTTTCCTCAACATTTTCTAGGCCTACGAGTGTTCTTTCACCAACATATTCCCAAAACGTTGGTGTGAAACATATCATTCCACATGACGCTTCATATTGTGCCATCTGAATACTTTAATGGAAGCTATTGTTATAGGAAAATTCTTTCAAAGGTAAATATTGAACCCACATACCTTTAAAGTCAAGTGAGAGAGACCTCAACATGTATTCTAAGTTTTTAATAGTCTATTATGATTATCCATTAGTTTGAGGGTGGTAAGGAGTGCTCAAATGAAGTTTAGTATCTTAGGACTTATGTAGAATTTTCAAGAATCTTGATGTAAAACGAGTTTAACGATTAGAAAAAATCGACAGGGGTACACCATGAATTTTTAAAATTCATTGATATATAGTTTTTCTAAACATTAAAGTGGAAAATATTCTCTTATAGAAAGACAATGTGATGACTTGGTACGATGATCAATAATGACCCAAATTTCAATATTCCTTCTAGGAGTCTTTGGTAGTCCCATGACAAATTCCATCATAATATCATCCCATTTCCACTCAGTTATGGTAAGAGGTTGCATGAATCCTCTAGGATGTTTTATTTCATCCTTAACCTATTGAAAAACCAAACATCATGACACATAATTAGCAATTTGCCTCTTCATGTTGTCCCACAAAAAATGTTCCTTCAAATATCTATACATCTTAGTGCTACCAGGGTGTATAAAAATATTGGAGCTATGAGCATCATCCAACAATTCCCTTTTTAGTTCAGGTATATTAGGAACATAAAGCATCTTCCAAAATTTCAATATTCCATCATCATATATGAAGTAAAAAAATCTCCCATCATTCACAACTTTAATTTTCTTTTGAAACTCCTCAAAATCAGTTTGAGATCTTTCTATCCTTTCTAGTAAAGATGTTTTGGAAACCATTTGAAAAAGTATTGATGTTTCACCTTCCATGATGATTCCCATATCTATATTTACTATATCCCTTAACATAGGACCCCTTTCAACTCCCATCTTGTTCAAATCTCCATTATCCTTTATGCTCAAAGAATCTTCTACCTTATTTTCCTTCCCTGGGTGGAAGTGTATAGTGAAATAATAATATTTGTGTAGTTCAAGGCACCTTCATTGCCTCATGTTGAGTTTTTTCTGTAAGAAAATATATTTCTAACTCTTGTGATCGGTATATATCTCACATTCTTCTCTATAGTGAGAGTGTCTCCATATATTCAAAGAAAATATTATATCTGCAAACTCAAGGTCTTGTGTGGGATTGTTTTTCTCACGAATTTTTAACTATCATGATGCATAGGCAATACCTCTATCATTCTACATAAGGACAAAACCAAGTCCTTTTTTTGAAGCATCACTCTAAATAACAAACCAATCATTCCCCGATGGTAGAGTCAAGATATAACCATTGACTAATATTCTCTTTATTTGTTCGAAAAAAAATTTGACACTCTTTTTCCCAAACAAATTTAACCCTTTTACATGTGATCTTGATTAATGGGTTAGCGAATCGGGTAAAATTCTGGATGAAACATCGATAATAACCTGGTAAACCCATAAAACTACATACCTCGGTTATACTCATCTATACTGTACATTCTTAGATTACCATTGTCTTCAAAGGATCAATATAGATTATATCCCTAGGGAAAATATGGCCAAGAAAATAAATCTCCTAAATCCAGAATTCACACTTTCTAAACTTCCCATATAATTCATTTCTTCTAAGAGTCTTGAGAATAGCGAACAAGTGATTTTTGTGATCTTCGTAGCTTTTGGAGTATACATAGATATAATCAATAAATACCACAAATAAGTCATCCAGATATTCCTTGAAAACTCTATTCATTAGATCCATGAATACAGAGGATTCATTAGTCAGTTCAACAGGAATTACTGTAAAATTGTAATGCCCATACCCGGTTCGAAATAATGTCTTTGGAATGTCTTCCTTCTTCACATAAAACTGATAATATCAAGATAAAAGACATGTATTTGAAAAATATTGATCTCCATGAAGTTGATCATATAAATCATCAATGAGAGGTTGGGGATACTTTTTCTTTATTGTTATAGCATTGATTTCACTGTAGTCAATGCACAATTTCATAGATCCATCATTCTTCTTTACAAAAAAGATTGGGGCTCCCCATGGAGAAAAAAGGGAAAATAAATTTATTATTACTCAATTCCTCTAGTTCTTTCTTTAGTTCCACTAATTCAACGGTGTCCATTCAATATGGGGTCTTTGATATGGGTCTTGAACCAGGAATTTAATCAATGGAAAATTCAATTTCTCATTCTAGAGGTTTTCTTGGTAAATCCTCTAGAAACACTTCAACGGATTCTTGAAAAATAGGTACATCCTCTATTTGAACATTAATTTCTCCACCCATAGTTATTTCACTCTATCCCCCCCCCAATAATTTAATTTATTAGAGCTACTAGGGGTGGATCTAGAAAAGAATCAGTTGATGACATTTCTTCTCTAAGGATAAGGTATTCCTTATCATCATCAAGAATTGTAACCTGCTTCTTCTTGAAAAAAACTTTCTCATCATGGTCTGAAATCCAATCCATACCTATGATTAGGAAATTCATTTTCATAATACACCATTTCTCTACAATTGTAGAATTCCACATTGACAACCTATTTCTTTCCCTTGTAACCATGAGCTTAATGGACTTTTTCACCACACTTGTAACAGAATCCCATCCCCTTCAGGCATGTCCTAGGGTATTTCTTCCCACATTTACTAGAGGATGGAAATTATATTTTTACCTTATTCCCATTATTTCCATTTCTAGAGTGTTCAACTAATCACTTGTTCTCTTGCTTTGCTTTAAAGTAGTAAGACTTAAAGAATTCCTTTTCTATCTTGATTTCACATGAGACAATATCTTCATACGATGAGAAGTATTGTGAGACTAATTCTCAATAGAGAAATGGTTTTAACCAATCAAATAATTGATCAATATTACTCTTTGGGTTACATATATAATAGGTTTCACGCCTTTCTATCTTTGTAAAGTTAGCCTCAAACATTGAGAAATTCTCATCCTTCTTTTTCCTTAGATACAAATATTGACTTTCCATATCTACTCGATGGTCACGAGGAAAGTATTTTTCTAAGAAAATATCTTTTAGCTCCCTCCATTCCATATTTTATACTTCTTCATTCTCTTTTGTGTTTTGAATTAATGACCACTATTGATCTGCATCTCCTGTGAGGCGATAAACTTCCAGGAAAACTTTCTCCCTTTCGCTACTCCTCAAAGCATAGAATATTTTCTCTAAGGAACTTATCCATTTATTAGCTACAAATGGATTTTTAGTCCCATTGAATGTAATTGGTTGTTTCCTCATGAAGCAATCTAACATTGATCATTTACGTTGTGGATCAGGGTACTCCATATGGTTAAGGTTATTATTCATGACCTGAGTGAGTTGTCCCCGTATGATTATAAGCTGTTCAGCACCAGTTGCATTACTTGCTCCACAATAATCATCTTGAGTAGTAGGGAAATCCATACATGGATTACCTTTTTTGATAAAGTTTCAATTCCTTCTACTAGGCACCATTTATAAATAATGGAATAAACCTGATTAGTTTATGAATCGCAATATAGAATTCCAAACTAATAAAATAACTAACGTAAATTGAACAGTTTATGCATATAATCCTTAATAATAAAAAATGTTTTTCTTCAGGAGGTATTTTCTCATAAAACTTTCATAATTATTTGAAAAGAAAATATGAATTATCCCAAGTAATCCCTCGGGAGTGTCATAACTAAGAGTGAAACATGACCCATTGTCGTGTACCAGGATACCCTAGGTCAAGCACGAAACTCCTTGTCAGAGTTTTCAATCCTAGGTACATCTGTGCCAGAGCCGCTTCTATCTGCTCATATCCAGACTGGGATGTATTACTTGTAAAATTCAAAAAATATCTACATTACCAAAATTATAGGATGTTTTTCTATACTAATCCTCAAAGTCTATCTTAGGGTAATGTTTTCTAATTAGAGTTTTTCTAAATCTAGTTTATAAAGTTTGTACTAAACTTTCTATGATACAAAATATAATTCCCTAACCCTGGTTACCTAGAGTCGGTGCATTATTACAAAAAATTGGCAAGGTCACAAGAGGTCATGTCTCGAAAGACTGATTAGTTTAGTAGCCTTGGAAGAAGTAATTATATACACAAGTTTTACATTACATTAGGAAATGGAAAAAAATAACATTGTGTCCCCTTTGAACACACTCATATCCCTTAGCATATTCTTAAAGGCTAATCATAATATACTTCTTTACATCCTGGAAAAAATAAAACATAGAAAGGGGTAAGCTCAGATGCTTAGTAAGGATAAAAATATAAAAGAAACTATCATAAATAAGCATAAACATTTAGGGTAATGTATAAGACTAAAACAAAAACCTTTTAAACATAAACTTCAACATAATATGGCCAATATAAATCAAATAATTCCATTTACTTATTCAAATGGGTATTCTACTAGTCGAATAATCACATGTAATATCAATATCCAATTTCATAATGATGGAATGCATAATGTCGAACATCATAACCACATAGTCAAGACCTATTTCCAAGACAAAAAATATTATATTTTCAAGGCGTTGTGCCAATATACTTGAATGTCTCATGAGACCTACCGATGCATCGAGGAGCTATTGCGGGTTCCACCCATCAATTACCATGTCCAATGCATTCCTCATATGAAAAGGTAGAAACATAACATAGACATTCATATTAAAACTAGCATACGAAATGTTTATACTTTAATGATAAACCATAAATGGTATAAAAACAACACATCTATAGTAAAAAATATCACAAAACCTTCAATACAATGTGGAAGATTGTTTCATAATAAATCAACTTCAAACAAGTGTAAAATGCATCAAAGGATGTTGACATAGATGAAATCAAAACTAATTGAGAGAAATATCTTTTTCTATTTTGAAATCATTTAAAATTCACATAATTATAAAAGAAAACATTTATTTTGAAAGTATTCTTATAATCTTTTAAGAGAAACTTCAAAGGTGTTATAACGGCGGAAAATACCCACACCCACCATATAAGTTAAAAAAATAATTCTTACCTTAATTCCTTGAAAAGGTCATAAAGTACCATGTTTGGAAAGCGATAGAAAGATTACTTTCAAACAGTTTTATAAAAAGTCAAATGAGGGTATAAATTACTTTAACCCATAATCAAGTAAATAGTAATTATTTTGAAATTCCTTTTTAAGAAACACAGATGTGGATGATAAAGAGGTCCCAGTAGATACTTATTTATAAACAACCTCTGATAATGAAGATATTGTAGAATTAACCCTTACCATGAACTTTTCCTTAGTTGAGGGTACTTTATCCTTCTATATAATAGTTAAATAATTTTTATTAAATTTTACAAGAACTATATACATAAATATGTTGTCATATATGATCTTCTAATATTTCTTTGTTAATAATATTTCAGTAGTAACATTGTTTCAGGTGTTTACTGATTCGTTTTACTTTATATGTTTTATTATATATGTCATGTTTGTTATGGATAGGATGTATTTAATTCATATACAGAATGATATTAAGTTCTTAAACATTATTTTTAATTATAAAATGAAAATAATTCTTAAATGGCTACGATGGGTGAAGAATCTCATCACGTTCGTGGAGATGATAATTGATACGTATGAACGAGGGACAATATCATTCTATTGATGGAGAAATCGTATGTAATTGGATGGTATATCATATATACAGAATCATTAAAATTTTATATTTATTATTTACATCAATTATACTCATTATTATACCCATGAAAATAATTAAGTGTTGGATAACAAACTACACCACGACCTGGAGACGGTAAGCCGTACGTACACACGTGTGGTGAATTTGTCATTAATAGGATGGATAAAATAATGAATATCTTTGTAGAATATTTATAATAACATCATAGTATGTATAACGTACTTGATTTATTATTTTGGTATGAAAACAACAAAGAAAGAGGAAGTGGAAGAAGAAAATAACTTTGAAAGTGGTAATGAAATTATTACCTATTCTTTGGGTGCTTCCTTTTGATTTGATCAAAAGGGATCCTTAGGTTGGATTATAATCAATGTAATGAATTTAGGTTGAATTGAGGGTATTTGGGAGGATATTTGATCAGGTTTTGACCGATCCAAATGACATTAGAGGTGTGATATTTGGAGATGGTGGAGTACCCTTTTATAGGAGTGGTGAGGGTCACTTTAAGAAAAACTTGAAATATTAATTTATTATACAATAATATTCGGTTTATAATGGATCCAAAAGGATTTATTTAGAGGATACGGTGGGGATGGGTCTCAAAACTCTCAACCAATATGTTTTAGACAGGTTCTGGTCACCATATAAACCTTATATTTTAGAATTAACTCTTAGTTAAATAGTTTATCTTTTACCATTTATTCTTGTAATATTATAATAAATGGTAGATAACCTTACTATAAAAATCCAAGAGAACCACTAGTGGTTAATTATTAACATATATAATTCTTACTAAGTCCATTGGAAGAACCGTAGATTTTTAGGAATATTATTTCAATTAATAATATAGTATTTCTTTTAAAAACTCATTTTTGTCAATTTTGACACTATTTGGTATTTCTCTTTTGTGAAAGTCATAAAAAATATATCACAAAGAAAAAAAATTATTCAATCAATTTTAAAATGTCATATTAACCTAGAAAATTAGTGTATTGCATCAAAAGTCTCAATTTACATTTATTTAAATATTTATAATTTCCATTATTTTAATCATTCATTAAAATGGTAATTAATGCATCGTTATTGTGTCATAAATAAATATATTTATTCAATCTCTAATAATTATAAATAAAATACCATTATGTAATAAATGATTTTATCATTATAATGAATATTTGTAGTCGAATTTATCTTATGTGTATCACTATATTAAGAAATTTTTGTACTTACTGATGTCAAAAATGTCACTCATTTTTTTAAAATTCAATTCATAGAAGCAGTAAAATTACGTTTTATACAAATTTGCAAATGCCCCTAGAAGTTGGGTAAAAGAAGTTAAAATGTTCAATAAAATTTTATGCACCGAATTTTTTATAAAATGGCTCTAATGAATTACATTTAACTTATAAAGGTATTATGTATATATTTTGACCTAAAATAAATTTAAATAAAATAAATAATTATTTAAATAAAAAGTTAGTTTTAAACAACAATGTAGTGTTTTTCACTATTCATCATAAATGGAAAGTGTTCAGAAAAATACCAACTATTCAACCTCAGCTAATTTTGATAGTATGAATCCAAAAATGAAGTCCATTTTGAAAAATAAAATTTATAAAATTTAAAAAAGTGGGTATTACTATTCATAACAGCTAGTTTGATTTGTAGTGGTGTGCTAGAACTCGAAATTGTGTGCAACACAAGATGTTGTGTTAATAAAAGAGAAGCATATCATGGAAGTTTGGGGTGTTACAAAGGGTCATGTTATGGTGGTATTAGAGATGGGTTTATCTTAGGAATTGATATTAGAGTTAGATTTTTTTTAGGATTGATTTGGGAATTTATATAAATGATGCTAAAGGTTCTTGAGTTTTAATTTTAGTCTAGGGAAGCCAACATTGGTGTAGTGGATGGAATATCCATTCCTAAGGAATTTCATACCCATTTTGTCGAATTAGTACATTATGACACCAATTCTAGGGAATAAATTAATGGTACATGCATTATATAAAAATGGGTCATTGATTTCTATGCCCCTTTTGAGCCATCTCCCTATATAGCTTTGATTACCTTAGTCCATCTCTTTAAGTATAGGAAGTTTCAATGCTGAAAACCAATCAAGATCCCAAGGTAGGGTTTTGGCATGCATATGATAGTGGATAAGACTCATATTTTCGACCAACCGATTGATAAGGCTTCTATTTAGGGACTGAATCATATTGTGATTCAATTTGGAAACCAGGGAGTCATACATCTACCCATTTTATAGTGATTAGACCCAAATAATATAGGAAAAATACATGTTTCTCCACTGAATAGAAATTTTACTATTCTATTACAATAGGGATAATAAATATCTAAGCCCCAACCTATTTAATAGTACCCCTTATAATGAAAATAACTTTAACTAGATGATGAAATCTGACAATCATAAATAAATCATGGAAATAAAATCGATACAAAATTATTTTAAATAATAATCATAGAATTAAAAAACAATATCAACAAAATATCATTGAAGATAATTTAAGAATAATGATTTAAAAAAATAAATACTATTAAATATGTACTTGAGGAAAACACATAGTTTTGAGAGAATAAAACAACCCATTTTTATCATTTAATATAATGTGATTGAGGTCAACATGTGAAAAATTATCTTCTTTTATAGGTTCCCAAAAAAATATAATGAATTTTAGACATCCATATCACTTTTCAATTATAAAAGTAAATATACTTATTAATACATCAATTAACCATCGTAAATAGTTAAGGAAAAACCCACATAAATAAGTTATATACTATTAATAATATTATTGGTTAGAATATCTTTAAAACTACATTACTCAAGATAAAATTTTCAAAGGATAATATATATATGCAATCAAATGTGAATAAATAAATCTCATGCAAGAAACTAAAAAACAAGTTTAACCCTATTAGTTAAAAAATTTCTTATATCTGGTCCTGAACCAAGAATAGAGTCATGAATGGGAATAAATATTTAATTACATTAAGAAATTTTAACTTAATGAACATAAGTACCCACAACGCACTAAAAATAATATTTTTTTATTAATATGGATAATAATCCCAATGATTGAAACCTAAAAAAATGTAAGAAAGAGGCTTAAACTCATTTTTACCACTATACAAAACATGATTGAAGTCGCAAATTATACCAGCATCTATATGCATTAATAAGAGGGTTTTTATGTTTAATTATTAGCCACAATACCTTCTTATTTGTATACTTTCAATCTACTTTAAAACTCTCATATTTTACAATAATAATGTTTAAGGAAGGTTCGGTGGGTGATGGTGCATGAATGGTACAATTTAATGAATTTTTAGGAATATTTTATCCTAAAATAGGTAAATGAGAGTGTTCATTTAAAATAAAGAAGATTATATATGCAGTGATTAAAGTAGGTGGTACTAGCTACATTCCAATAACAAGGAGAGAATAATTTAGTATTGTTTTTGAAAAAAATCAGGATATTATTGGAGATGAAATCCCATTCCAAAGGTCATAATATACCCTAAATATGAAAGATAAAAAAACAAAAAAGGATATCATGAGAAATAACATCCGTCCTTTTAACCCATGGATGAATAATAAAAGATGATATGGATTTTCATAACCAATTAGAAATTTATCAAAGGTGACATATATGTAACCATATTAGGAAAGGAAACAATCAAATTACCCTTATAGTTGTAAACAATTGTGGAAATCCTGCTTGTAGATGGTTTAAAATAAGGATGATTATTGAAACACCCTTTATAATGGTGTATCTAGTGATTTATCTATAAGTAGATATATAAATATCTCAAATCACACCATTTAACATTCACCCATATTACTTGTAGCACAACTACGTACTATAAAAAGTATATGTCCTTGTAATTTTATATATGAAGTCATTATTTAAATATACATGTCACATTAAAATATTAATATATATTTTTTCCATGTGATTGTAAATCCATTATAAACTAGAAATCATAAGTTTTGATATATTAAAAATATAAAATGAATAGTCCCAATCATTTTCCATGATAAAAAATTTTTATAAACAATTGAACCAATTTTTAATTATTTTTCTTTCATAATAAAAGAAAATTGATGATGAAACAAAAACATAAATTATTTAAATAAGTTATATAATTATTTATAAGAATAGAGAATTTTATGCACCATGATATGTTTATATTTATTTGGAAAAATATTATTACTGAAAAAAAATCTTGTGAAAATTTAAACCATGTTTTACATTTCGTTATCTTACCCACATAAAGAATTTACATCAAGTCACAGCTCATATTATCTAATGATATGGGTATATATTTTGTTTAAAAAGAAACCCTATAATTTTAATTACATTTTAGTAATTTAACATATACTAATTTTAGTATTTAGAGTCTACTTGCGACACAAGCGATTAAATCACCAATTAAAATACAAGTATGGAGTGTACAATGCACATTTTTAAGAAGTTAAATAATTTTCAACAGCATTAAGTTTATAAAATTTTTCATATATAAAATTAATAGAACATAATGTTTTATTAAAATATTTTATTTCTTTTTTACCTTTTTCCCTACTATAGAAATATTTGAAACTCTATTAAATTAGTATACATAATGTTCAAGAAAAAAAATTCATCATCCATCTACTATGCATGTTAAATAATTTCAAATTAGAAACAATGTCTGCAAAAACATTTGTAGTATAATTTTAATGTAACCTTATATTATATTATATTATTATATTTTTTCATATCATCAAAATCATTAACTAAGGTCATATGGTTTCACAATAATATTGTATATAATATATAATTTTTTTCATTATACTTGACTTGGGGTCATAGTGTGTTTTAGTGAAAATATTTTAGTGTACTGTATGCATCACCTAAATAATATTTTTTTATTTAAATAAAAATTATTATTAAAAGAAATAATAAATTTCAATTAGGGAACTTTAACAGGTCATGATACTTAACTAGATAAAATTTAGTAAATCTTTTTTCCATTTACTTAATAATTTCATAAGAGATGATGGATCAAACACCTATTTAATGGTACCAAGAAAAAAATAAGTAATATAATTATAACACAAACTTGTATCAACAGAGTTTTATAATGGAGGGGGGGGGGAGAAAACCATGGATGCAGAGAAAGGGGTGGGAGGAGGAAGCAATAGAGGAGATATTTGAGGTGAATTTTCATGGTTAGGAATGTAGGACAATAGTGTAACTTAGTAATGAAAGAAGATTTCAATGGTTCAATGGTATAATGTTTTGATTTTAGAGGGGAGGTGAGAAATTGGGGATGGAAGTTATGGGAAAAATAAAAATAAATATTTATAATGGTATATTGTCAGAAATAAAGGGGTTGTATGCTTTAGTGATGGTGTATATTTTAAGGGAGAACTTTTTAGGAGAGTGGCTTTGAGTTTCATGAAATAGGGGCGGGATAAAGAATAGTTTTATGTTAATTTTTTCCTAAAAACACAAATTCCACCTATGGAAGCACCGCAGCTAGTATTAGTGACTACCTCAATTATCCACTAATTCCCCTGTTTATTTTACCTCTTTTCTAATAGTGTGAACCATTCAATCGGTCTTTGTCCCCCTAAGTAACAAGAACATAAAATTAATTATCAAATTCAGTTTTTAAAATTTTAAGGTATTTATAATAAAGAGAAGCCAGATTGAAGACCCCACTTAGCATTTTATCCGCATTGAGATAAAATATTCCCCCCATGTTACCCTTATTTAGTTATTTATCTATATTTATTAATAAATTTAATTTAATCATTTACATTTATATTAAACCCATAACTATAATAGCATTTATAAATTTCTTAAAAAATGATATAATTGTTATGAATTATTATAATTTCAATGGATGATAATTCACATGGACCTAATTCCATTGTCTAGTAATTATCTTGAATATTAATCTGCAAAAACCTATCTCATATTAAAACCCCAGTAATTGGATCTTTCTTAGAAAATCTAAATCAATTCAGACTATGGATAATATTTACCTGTAACACACACACACACACACACACACATATGTCATCAAGATAATAAAATGAAGAACATTTGATCTATATTTATTTCTCTATTTCTTGTCCCTATTTTTCATCTTTTCCTATCTCAAATGTTATCTTTCAACTAAAATATCATAAGAAAATATTTATATATATATTTAAAATATTTTATTTTTTTATTTTTGTAAAGAAAAAAACAAAATCCCATTGATAATTCCTGAATTTCAACCAATTGGTTCAACTCCATTACATGAAGCGACTATGACTTCTCATAACAATTGTTGTCGAAATAGATAGCAAGATCGAACTTACGGAAAATAATTTACAAGAAATTATTATATTCTGAGTAAAAAGAATTGAGGTCACCAAAAAAATTGTTTGAATGATCACTAAAAAAGAATAGAGTTTAGGAAATTTAATGTGTGACCTTTAAATCCTTTTAACAACCACAAAACAACTACCAAATCGAGGTAACTTAAGGATGGTCTATAAATAATATAGCAACCATTGTTTAGTTGATTCTAAAATTCCTAAATTAAAATTCACATATGAAAATTCAAGTTCACCCCAATGAATTCTTGGATAGTTTGACAACCACACAAAATTACGACCACCTAGAATGATGGATACATGATAATCACCTAGAAAATAATGTGTCAAGGAAATGAAGATGGAATCGCACAACATTTTTAGGTGTCATTGATGAGAATAAAAAGGATTCATAGGGAGAATAAAAGTGTTTAGTGTGACTGGGGGTGGGAATTTGAGGTGGATGGATAATCAGGTGTAGAGGTAGCGAGTTTCATATTTTTTTTGATTGAGAGAATAGGGAAAAATCACGCGAGAGTGTAGGTCATTATTATCCACTACCAAATAGGAGTCACTAATGAACCAAAATAAAATGAATTCATTTTTCCTTCTCATGGAGGGATATTTTATGTAATATTTTTCACAATATTAGATTGAACCATTTGGAAATCACTAATAGTAATATTAGTTACTACCAAATGCCGGTTGACTACTTACACAGTGGGAGAAACTGAAATTTATAATAGTGGATGCAAAATCACATCCAAAAAAAATCAAAACATGAGGAAAGATAATTTTTTTCCAATGTAATGTAGGGATATTTTTTGTATATCTTACATACACAAAAAACAATTTTGATATTTATCAATAATAAATTAAATGAGAAAAGATAAATATTAAAGGCTTTTTGACCAAACCATTAAGTATGATGAAGAAATAATAAATCTCAATATCTCAAATTATTTTGTGAAACTTGAAGGTATTTAGCTTAAAGAAAATATATAAATTATTATGGAGTAGATTGTTACTATTTTATTTCATGTTATAATAAATTTTTTGTGTTTAAAATTTTTTCTTTGTTTATTTTTCTCATATATATATATATTGTTTTCTTTTATAAGAAAAAGGTTTTATAGATCACTCAATTAGAATTTATTTCCATAATGATGAAAGTTTTCTTATCAACAACACCACGATGTATAAAAGACTTAAATATGAGAAATATTTTATCCAACATAAAATTAGAATTGGTAATATTAGTACCTTAACCAGTATTATAGAATTAATCATAGGCTTCTAAAGAGAAAACACATTCTTACATGTGGAAATATTTTTTTAAAAATAATATTTTTTCTCTATCAGGTTTCAATGAAATCTCTTAATTTGTAAATATATTTGGTATAACAATTTTCAAATTGTGATTAGTTAAGAGGTATGTGTAAAATACCTCTATATAATTGGAAATGATAATAATAAACTCCTAACCTATGATAAGATTTCATTTTTTATTTCTAGTTTATATTATGATAACATATGTTCAATCAAACCAATTATGAAAAAAATAAAATTTTAGCAACAATGATAAATTTATTATACGAGAAGTTCATTTCTTAAATTCATGATAAAATTAGATGAAGAAAATAATTTAATATACACATGATCATCCATTGGTTGAGGAAAGGTTTCTTAAACCTAATTATTTCTCATGTGTAGCACGTTTTAGGGGAAAATTTATTATAATACCATCACTATATAAAATTAGGGATCGATATTCAATCTTCTTGGAAATAATTCATGATAATATATGTGATTTTTCACATACTCCATGAGGATAATTGAGACATTTTATGATTTTAGTTGATTCATATATTAGATGGAACCATATTTTCTTTTTACGAACACTCAACCTGATATTTATATAAAATTTCCCTAAATACTATGGAAAAGACACAATTCTCAAATTATTGGTCAATAATACTAAATTTTATAATGATCATACATATTAACCACACACATTCAATAATTACTTCATGTCAACTAGAATAAGTGTTTAATACATAGTTTCTCATTTTTAGGTTCAAAATGGTCTAGCTAAATCATTTTTAAAGAGAATACATCTTATCACAAGATCATTTCTTAAAAAAATCAATATCACAACTCAGTGTGGGGACATATAATTTTTTAAGTAGAAGTGATAATTAAAATTAGACTATCAATTTATCAATAATATTATTATTTCTAATTAAATTATGTCGGTTAAGCACATACTTTACATTTAAGGTCATTTAGTTAGATTTTATTTTTTCTATTATCACCCCCATAATGAAATATTTGATACCAAATATGGTTGGAGATTAAGGTTAGATATGAAAATCCCTCAATTATAACGTATCTTGAAACTATTAAAGGGGATATATTTTTAGGAAGGTTTATTTGTTGTCATTTTAATGAAGATATATTACTTAAATTAAAAGGGTAAATCATTCACCATTAAAGTAAATATCATGGAAATATTCATTATTATTATTTATTGATTCTCATATAAATATGGGTGAAATATAAGTTTATAAGATCATTAATTTGAAAATTTATGTAATTCAATTTTATGATGCATTAAATGATTTGAAATATGTCTAAAAAATCAAATATACCCACTAAAAATTCACTATTTAAAATAGAAATCCCAAAAGTACAATCTAATAATACTTTCAATACTACTTCTAACACAATTATTGAAGCATGATAGACCAATTAGTTCAAAATAAAAAAGTATTCGGCAATGTAAATAGAAATAACCCATGGTTGGGGTGAGATTCTTATGTTTTGGTAGTTTACCCTTTATGTTCTTAGCCTGAGTTTTGTTCCATCCTTGTCACTCTAGTCATGGACATATACAATCTCTTGAAATTTGTGTCTGGTTTAATCATTTCCTATCTTTAAATTGGCCTTCACTTCAATTTTTAATTATTTTCCTTAGGTTCCTATATTTAGGGTTTCTCTCCCTCCCCTTTGGTCTACCGTTGGCTTTATCTTAGCATCCTCGTCTATTATCCTTCTATTTCCCTCACTAGATATATGCTCAGATGGACTCTAATTTTTCCAACCATGCTTGGAACATTATTTGGTAACATTCAAGGTTTGGTTCCCATTAATTTTATAGTAGTGTTTCCTCCTTTTATCCCTTTTATGGACATGCATAGTTTTCTACTTTGTTGTATTGTATGGCTAAATTCCCATTCCTTCAGTATTGATTTTTGACTCTTATCAACCTATAGGTTACATGGTTCAATGTTTTATAAGTGTGATGCAAAGGGGGTTAAATTTGCAATGATAAAATTCATATGGTGAGGTAGTTCTGGGGTGTTTACCAATGGTATTGACTCATTAATGGTGTCTGATCTCTCTAGAAAACATGTTTTAGTGGTGTATCCAAGTGGAAAGTTATTGAGTATCATATCTAGTTGATTACGATGGACCAACATTGAAAAACGTTTTATGAGTGATGAATATGAGAGTGACATGGTCTTAGATTTTATTCCTCTAGTAATGGTTTTGTGTAGATATCCTATTTTTTTTTTCCATTTATGACATTGAAATATATCAAAGTATATTTTCAGATCCAGGCATTGAGACCACGTACGATTCCAAGGCCCTATGAGCCTAAAATTAATTTTATAAAAATATTAAATATATTTTATATCAGGTGTTTATAGTTTTTCATAAATAATTTAATTTCATATAATGGAGTCATGAATTTAAAATACGATACCACGTTTAAATCTGAAGAATGGGATTTACCCTAGGCACAATATAATGTTCGTCAGGGCGAGACGTTCGGATAAAGCGGTCATTGGAAGGTAGGTTAAGTGAATTAGTTAATTAAATTAATTAATTAATCAATTAGATGACATAAACTAGATTCCCCTATAAAAATGATATTATGGATAATTTCTAGGGTATTCCACATAAACCTGAGATAGTTGGGAGGAGTATTCCATCGTTATTTATTGGCAGATTGAGATCGGGAAATCAAATGACAACTAGATCAAGGAGAATCAAGGGAAAATGAATGAAAAATATATTACCCATAATTGGTAGATGTATTCTTCACTAATTATTGATCCTGATCAATTTTGGACTCATCATATGGGGCTTCCTCCCTTATAATTAAAATATTTACAATGATCAGATCTATTTCTTTGATATGCATTCGATTTTATTATTTGCATGATCCCATGTATCATATTATAATTTTTTATTGTGTTTATCCCTATTAGACAATGTCTATCACCCTGGTTATCCCCAATCTAAATTATTTGTTTAATAATTATTATCCAATAATTTTTTTACTTTCATTTATGTTCTTTTCACCCATCATTTTTTGTGATCTTCATCGTTGTCCTATGTGGCCACGATTCGACATTTTTAGGTGAGATCGAGCACGATAAAACCCCCCATATTAACATAATATTCGTGTGTAATTTATGGATCGATTATTAGAGGATGTATTGGGATGTTTTTAAAGATACAGGTGATTCCACCATGGAATGCAGATCTATTAAGGAAACTTTAGTCGTTGTGAACGATGGATATATAAGGTGACTTCATATGTGAGGATCTGAACACCATTTTCCAACCACCAGAGGGATGTAATAATTGGATGGAGGATTTTTACCTTGTTTTTAGGTGGTTAGTGGGTGAATTTTAAGGTGGGAGTAGTGGATATTGGATTTTTGTAACATATGAGTGTTTTTATGAAAAACCAACTACACAGATTATATTCTGATGAACACACACAGTGTAGTGACCCGACTATGATGACTATGTGTTTTTGAGATAGTTTAATATAAAATTTCATGCGATACCCCTATACATTGTGTAACTCATTGCTGTCAACACAAAATATACTCTAATAGTTCATGGTCACAAACGTGTCCAGACACACGTCATGAACTAAAATATGGCCAGTGTATACGAGCATGACCGAGAGAACACAGATCTACCCCGGGTGGCAGAGACACACAATGTAACACCACTATATGATGTGTATAATTTCATGGACATTGAGTCATGATTTTACGAGTAATGAACCAAGTAACATAGGGGGACAACATACTGTATGGGTCCCCTACACATTGTGTTGTTCTTTTTTAAGGAAAATTCTATTTATTGTATCTTTCTTATTTGGTCTCAGATTTGTGTCCTGAGAGTAGAGTATCCTGATTTTTTTCTACATAGATTTTTATGGTGGAATTATTAGTTTATTTTTGGATATAATGTGATATTTTCTGAGCGTGACACATATTTAGGTGGTTCTCGATGACAATATTGATCAGGAATGATCATTATAGAGTTGAACCATTTTTTAATGTCTGAGAATTAGTCCGCTATCTACCAAGTTACTCCCTTTTGTGGAGTCAGGGAATGGGTCCTATAACTACCAAGTGACACCCTCTTGAAATTTGTGGGCATGGATCATCTTACTACTGAGTGTCACACTACTATAAATTCAAGGAATGGTTTCTCTATGTAGAGAGTGGAACCCTCATGTAGAGTCAGGCCAAGGGTCCTCTACCAATTGAGTGGAACCCTCCCATAGAGTTAGAGAAAGTTTCCTCTAACTACTAAGTAAAACCATCTTACATAATCCAAGCATGGTTCCTACATCTACAAATTGGAAACTTCTATTTAGTCAGGTCATGGGACTTCTATCTACTGAGTGGAACTGTGAAGTTAGGCAATGAGTTTCATACCTACTGAGTGGAACCCTCCTGTTTTATCTGGGTATGTGTCCTTTTCCTTTAGATTATGTACCATTGACTATGCAAGCGAATGGAATGGTGTGGCTCCACATGGATACTTTTTTATACATATAAACAATATTATAGGCATCATTGGTGGACCTTTTAGGTATTTTGGTAGACTCATCATCCTAGATTGGGTTGTGATATAGAGATCTTATTTCTATTTCTTCTAGGTTTATTTTATAATAATATATGTTGATATCTATATTGATTTTTATTCCTCTGTTTCTATCAGTTGAGATGTCAAATTATATATTTCTCTTATTTCTCCCATACATGTTTTTGGGGCATGATACTGGGTATGTATATACTCACCTTTGTATGAGCTTTTCCTATATGTATCATATCTTATGAAGATTATGGATAAGTCAACAAAAACTTCATATAAGCATAGGGATACCCTAGTGAATTAGACCATGTATGGTGGTCAGGGGTTGAAGATCTAAAACTAATCAATCTAAGTATCTAATTTACCATTTATTATCAGGTTGTGACACCTTTCTAGTTGGGAATATATTTTCCCCTTTACTTTTCATATTACAATGTCATACTCTTTTGTATTCCCTATAGGATGTTACCTGAATGGAAATTACTCAAGGTGTTGTTTTATTTTCTGTTTGTTCTTATACAATTCTTCCTGGAGATGGTTGGGTATGTGTGTGTATTAGTATATTAAGAAATGGACTCCCATATAAGTTTGACATTTGTCATAAGTCGCTAGCCCTTGGACTATGGAGGTGGGCTTGGGGTAGTTGAGGATCATCTTTCCACCATCTTGGATGGCCCTAGTGGGTTGGGTAATGAAATATTGGTATCAAAGGTGGTTCATTCCTTGAGATGATGTTTGAAGTGTTTTTCCCTTATGAGTATTTTTTTGGAATTAGGGAAACCATTTCAATGTTTCTTGAGTGATAATTTTAAGCTAGGGAACCCAGTGTTGGTGCGAGAATCAACATTTTCATACACTAGGAATTTTAACACCTTTTTATCGACTCAGAAAACCAAGACATTGGTTTCTAGTAACATTGGTACATTCATAATACATGATGGATTCCTTGAATGTCTTTATTAAGTAAGATACCAATATATATATATATATGCTCATCTAACCATGATATATCTTAATTAAATTTGTGGGATAACACCATGAAGACAACCAACTAAGTTCTTGATTCTGGATTATGACGATGATATGATGGTTGATGAGGTCTCATTTTAGGTTCCATAGAACAAGATCCTTCTTCTAGGAAGATATGTAGAAACACCCCCAAAATTTGAGTACCAGATAGTACTTAAAGAAATGTTTAGGATGCACATAGGCTTAGCATACTCGACAAGTTCTATCACCAGTGGCCAATGAGGTTATGCGGTGAGACAGATCCCTAGGTAGTGGAGGATTGGATGGAGATTGTGATCCATCTTTTTATACTTATCCATAAACTGAATGATTAAGTGGTTGTACAAGCATCCAATTGTTTCCATGGAGAAATTGGGCATTGCTGGAGTCTAGTCACAAAAATGTATGTTGATTTAAAACATTCATGGACCAACTTCCAATGGCTGTTTCATGAGGAGTATTTCCCCTCCTTCCTAAGATCATTTAAAATTCATGATCTTATGGAGCTTCATCAGGGATGGATGATGGTTGATGAGTATTCCACGAGGTTAACTTACCTCATGACCACTCCATCAACATGATTGAGAAATAATAGTTCCGGGCATATAATTTTTAAAAGATCATCTGCAGAGACATCCATGCTAGTGTGGTACCCCTTTTCATTCACACTTATGTTGGAGTGTTAGAGTGGGTTATGTTTATAAAGATATTATTGTAATAGTGACTCCATTCAACTGAATTTGGCAATGGGAATTATATGGTTGAGTCATCTACAGTTGCTTGTTTATGCTAGTCGGTAGGACCGCAGCACATGATATCATCTCAAGACCAAACTTGAGCATGTGGTCATGTAGAAAATGGTACACATAGAGTAATTGGGAATCATGGAGAGGATATATTCTATGAATATGACGGGCAAGGTCACATGTAACTTGATTCCTGACCCGATGAGCTGAAGATGTTATACCGATAGCAGATGGACCACCACGATATAGGAAGTATAGTGATCAAGGATATCCTAGAAAAGTGAATGGATACCCCTTGGGAAGAAGAGTTGGAAGAGGATCATGTGAGGCTCTAGGTGGAGTAGATATGTGGGGTGAAAAAAATTATGTGTTACTTACACCGCCATATTAGGTGGCTGACACCAGGCTTAGGGATCTCACGATCGGGGCTATGGGCAGCTGGAGGCTATGAATTCTTATGATACGAAAACTCATGATACGATTAGAGGTACAATATGTATTTATTCTAGTATTTGTTAAATACTATTAAAAACTAGTGTGAGTCATTAGTTCATCTTCTTACCCATAGTATGATAGCTGGAGCTCCTAATTGAGACTTTAGCCCATCATCGTTTCCTTAATGTTTCTATGAATAACTTTTCTTTATTTTATTTTATTTGATAGTAGTCCAAGTTATATATTTATGGAAAGTTATTATTGTGGGACCCCTTGGTCATCACGATGAGGAAATATGATATCATCTTGGGTATAGAATGCTTTTCTATAGTCTGAGCCCTGATTTACTGTCACTATAGACAAGTCGGATTCTTTTAGACTTGTAAGGAATTAGATTTTTCTTATATTATTTTGGGATATTTTTTTATTATTTTTGAGAGAATTTGATAAGGTGTGTTATTCAAAGTCCTTATGTGCTAAAAATAAATGTTTGAAATGTATTAAAAATGTTAAATAACACACGAGTGTAGTTTTACTGTAAAAGTTGAATTACTACCAAACAAGGGTTTGAATTAAAAATATGAGGGCACCATTGTGTTTAGAACATAGGGTTTACCCTTGGCATGACATAATCATTGAAAATGAATGAAATTTGTGAAAAAATTATCATGGATACATAATTTATAAAATAAATAAATTAAATGATTTATTTTATTCTTTTTGACACAATGACCTGCTTCCTCTCTAAATATAAGGATATATAGTTTGTCTTAGGGTTGTATAAAAAATAGTAGAGACCTAGAGGTCATTGAAGAAGATAATTTTTGGAAAATTATAACAGATCAAGACCAGAATGTTGGTCATTGCATTAGTGGAGTTCATGGATCCTGCCAAATATGGTTGTGTAGGACCATTCATCATCAACAATCGATCCAAACTCTAGGTAGTATGTTGATTTGTATTTTTCATCCCATTTCTTAATCCTTGTTTAATTTGGAAGAATTAAATTAATATAATTGATACATGAATAATTTTTATTTTTATTTTTATTTTAATTATATATTTTTCACTGTGTTTGTACCTCTTAGATTGTCTTTTTATAAGGAAATATATTGAGGCTGAATGAACAAGGGCTATGGTTCATTCCTCCCATTTTTTTTGGATTTTATATTTCTTATCCAAATGGTTTCACATTCATCACAAGTGTTTCTTTTGGCCCTTGGATCGACGAATACCTGTATTTGATCTTTACCTAACTGTTATTTGATGCAACATATTGATACTGTCAGTGTTGTTCATGATCGATAGTGTGGTCAAGGTACGATGATGGTGGTGGATGATTGAAAGAAGATTATAATAGACTTTTGGTTCCTGTTATAACTTATTTTGATAAAAAATAATAGATGGATATATGTGACATGTTGTGAGTGGATTTTAAGCCCAGAATCCTGATCTCCAGTGACTAGAGTCCTAACTGTCCCCCAATCTATAGGTTCTGGTAAGGCTGGTGGCTCTAGAAATTCATAGGATGATACAGAGAATGATCTGATGGATCTAGAAAATCCAAATCAAAACGGAATTCATTTCATAATTACATTACTTGTAGGACCCCCTAGCTGCAGTGTTAGGGTTTTGAATAAAGTTTAATACCACACATTATGTGACTTGGTCACACTCCTTGTGATGCTTCTCTGATAGATCAGCGTGTACTTTTGAATATACACATACATTACTAGAAGTACACAGCTAGTGGCCTTTCATTTACTTGAACATGGACATGTATAGGTGTACATGGGATGGTACATGGGCATGGAAAAATATACATGGACATTTCCAGATGACATGAGTATGTTCCATGACACCTTTACACATTATGTACTTCACTCACACACTATGTCTCTTGAGGTTTACATGTCATGTGATGCTTCACCATATAAGAAGACTTGGGGAAAGCTGGACACGCCACGTACCCCTAGTACACACCATATACCCCATTCAAGGTTGATTATATACCTTTATTTATTTATCCTTGACTATTCTTGGTTGAGTGTGTTCCATTGGTCCATTCCATCGAGGGTACAATTTGACATTATATTCATATCATAGAATTGTGACCCCCTCAAGAGGATAAGTCTCAGGTGAAGTTCGTCGTGTCCCTTAGTTAGACTAGTGAGTGATCCTTTGTCATATTTATACCCTCATTGGGGTTTTTGGAATCAGTGGGACTTACTTGAGTAAGGAATTAATCCTCCATCTTGAATGCTATATTGGTAGGGTTCGTGATATGATTTGCATATGATCCTCTATGTAATGGGTTAATCCAAATTGGGTTCATGGTGTCCCTCAGTAGTTCTAGGCATGAACCCCTATAAAATTATTTGGTTATTCTGAGACCAGTGTGATTTCTTGGGTGGGGCGCAATGATCTAGACCTCTCCAATGATAGTCTCTAGTAATAACATGCCTTGTGGAGTGGATTCTCCTGGAATGAGAATTGCTTCAATCAGAATCCTATTGTTTGCAGTTAGTTGTGAATGCCTGGTGGAACTGTGTCCTTATTGAGTATACCTTAGTATTTTCTTATATATATTAATTATTATATCCTTTAATTGATCATAATATACGTGGTTATTCATGGTTAGTGTTTTCTGAGTGTCATACTGGGTATTGTTATACTCACCCTTGCATGGGCTCTACCCACACATGTCATGTATTATGCCGATGGAAACCCTTTTGATGGTTTCATGGGAAGATGTGGAGTATGTGAAACATAGCTTGATATAGAAAGACCGAGTTGTTTATCATGATATTTCTTCTGATCATGGTCCTCACCCTTGGAGTATGTTAGACTATTTACATTTTTTCACTGGGCTGGTATTTGGACCCTTTTTTTTCTTTTAGTATTTTATTGTTATACTCTGGTTGTGAGATTATAGATGTATGCATGCATTGGTTTAAGTTTTTTTTACATTTCAGAATTTTGTGGTCTTAGATAAGGGTTCATGTGTATTGGTACATTTGGATAATTCCACTCATTTTTGAGATATTCCAACTCAGTTTTGGTCACCAAAACCTATCCAATTAGAGGTAGGCTTGGGGTAGTCATGGGTTAGACCCCATGGGGTCAGGTACTAAAAGAATTGATGGGGTGATATTCTCTTTTGTGGGTGAGAGAGATCTCATGGAAGAGAAAGTGGATCTTGTGAGTAGGAAGCTGAAACCCATCACCCATTTGTTGGGGAGTTTGGTCCTTCACATAACTGGCTCTTAAAGAATCTGGAATCCCTCAGTCATGGAGGATTATACGGATGTATTCCCCAAGGATGTTCTGGGAATACCTTCATTAAGGGAGATGTATTTTTATATTTAATTGAATCCTAATATTGATTTGATATATTCTGTGGCATATCGTATGGCCCCTACTAAGCTATGGGAGTTATGATTACAATTGTAGGACCTTCGAGAGAAGGGTTTCATCAGACTCAATGTGTCCCCCTGGGTAGCTCTGATGTTTTTTTCTGTGAAAATGTTGGATATTATATTTTTTATTTTTATAGATTATCATATCTTAAACCAGGACATGATAAAGAAAAAGTACCCCTTTCTACGGATTGATGGCATATTTGATTAGTTAAGAGGTGTGAGAGGATTCTAAAATATCATTGTTAGGTCCGGATACCACCAGTTTAGAGTTTCTAAGGATAATATTACAATGTTGGAATTCTGATTTTTCTATGAACACAATGAGTTCCTTGTGATTCCTTTTACTATGACGAATTCCACCACTTTGTTTATGCCTACGATGAAGTAGATCATCCAACTACACTAGAACCACTTCTTTGTTGTCTTCATTGATTACATACTTATTTATGCTGTGTCAGAATAGGATCATGAAAATCATTTTATGATGGTCTAAGACATACTTTGGGAGCACCATCTCTATGGACATATCTTTTAGTGACAAACTAGATCCACAATTTTCACTTTTTAGGGTATGTCATCTCTTAGGTTGGATTAGCTATAGAACCACCAAATATTGATACAGTTTTTTTTGGGATCCACCCAAGAATGTGTCATAGGTGTGGAGTTTTATTTTCTTATCATTGTAAAAAAGGATTTTTTTGGTAGAATTCTCTAGAACTTCATACCGTTTTACCAAACTCATGGGTAAAGGGTATCCATTTACCTAGACTAGGAAGTTTCTAGGAGCCTTCGAGGAGTAGAGGCTGAGGCTGACGAGTACTCTTATTTCGTGACTATCGAAGGAGAGTATATAGTACATAGTGTATTTAAATTCCTCTTGAGCTATAATTGGATAACTTTTGACAAAGATTTAGGAAGTGATCAAATATGTGTTGAGGTAGTTGATACCCCACAAACAGAACTAGTCAACCAATTAGTTGGAGTTGGGAACAATTTTATTCTATATGAGGATGTGGAGGCACTATATTTTTGGTGAGTTCTTTATTATTTACTCATACCATGAGAGTATTTAGTATGTCTTCATCCAGAGATACCTTGACTTGAGGAAGAGGTGTTTTTTGGATTTCCTAAATAACTATGACTTTGAGATAGTATATACTCTTTGTAAGGTAAATGTGGTTATAGATTCCCTTTACAGGAAGTCTCGGGCTCATTTGGTGCAAGTGATGTCTGAGGAGTAGGCTTCCTCAGAACTGAACACATTTGAGGAGGAGGGTGTAACTTTTCTTTAGTTAATTGAATTGTCTCCCCTTCTTCTCTATATTGTGAGAGAGGTATAGTTAAGATACGTCAAATGTGTGTTCCCAAATGACCATATATCCTTAGGAGATTCATGATATGGATCTTCTGAAGGAGGGAATAACATCATCATTTTCCAGGGACAAACGATGGTCTTGGTAAAGATATAAGGGGAGGTGATGAGAGAGTTTAATACTTCTCATTTTGTTGTACATTCTAATGTGGGGGAGATATATATAGACCGTCAGTATTAGTATTGGGGGAATGGAATGAGGTGAAGTGTGGTCGATTTCATCTCTTAGTGCCTCACATATTAGTAGGTGAAGAATGGGAAGTAGGTTATAATAGGGTTTTTTGTAGCCACTTGAGATCCCATAGTGGAAATGGGGTGACATATCCATGGAATTTGTGACAGGTCTTTTGCAGACAATGAGAGGCTATGATTCTATTCGGGTGTTAGTTAACCAAATTACAATGCTGGTTAAAAACGTTTCTATCAGGGAGAAGAGTTTGGTGGAGAGTTTAAGGCATATTTACATGAGGAAGATCATATTCCTTCATGGGGTTCCTTCAATGATTATCTATGACTATGATGCACAGTTCAATTTACATTTACAGAGAGTCCTGCAAGATCTATATGAGGATGAATATAGTCTTTCATCCCTTGAATAATGGGAAGAACGAATACACTATCCACATTGTAGTGGATATGCCGAGGGATTGCGTGTTATACTTTTCCTGGAGTTGGGAGGATCACTTTTCTTTGGTTGTGTTTTCTTATAATAACTATTTTCACTCTACTATCATCATGGAACCTTTCTAGGTCTTTTACGAGATTCCATGTAGTTTACCTTTATGCTATATTGATATATGGGAGGCATCTCTTATTGAGTTGGAGATGGTTTTAGTGATGATGTATAAGGTGTAGGTGATCCATTAGGGGATGAGGAAATATTAGAGTATGTATAAATATTATGCATGTTGATGTTGTAGGCCCTTGGATTTTGATTAGGGAGACCACGTCTTCCAAATAGTCTCCCCATGATGAGGATTGTGGAGATGCGACAGGAGAGGCAAAATTCTGTGATGAAAAAAATTCCCTTTGATATCATATATAGGGTTGATGAAGTTTCTTACTACCTCTACCTACCCCCATAGTTGGAGCGGGTGAATGAAATCTTCTATGTGTTGTAATTGAGTAGATATGTGGATGATACCATGTACGTTATTTAATGGGGTGACATGAATATCGAGGATGGATCCACCTTTTTAGGAGCACTCAATATAGATCAAGGATTGGTAGGAGATGATCCTTTGTAGACGAACCATTAACTTCTTTCATGTACTATGGAATCATGGGAGCATGTAGGAGAACTCATCGGAGTAGGAGAACTAGATGCAGACTCATTATCCCCACCTTTTTTCTTAGTTTTATCTTTCTAGGATGAAAATATTGAATGAGGGAATACTGAAGAGACCTTATTTTCCCTATAAAACATTCAAATATATCATGGAATATTTTTGGATCCAGGATCTAAGATGACAAGTGATTCTAAAGTCTGGTGTGCCTGAAATTAATTTTATAAAACATAAAATATATTTTATATCATGCCCATATAGTTTTTAACAAATAATAGAATATATTATAAATGGAGTCTCATATGAAAACAATGAGATCAAAGATGAATTTGAAGCTTAGTATTTACCCCAGGAATGAATTAAAGTTGGATGGTGAAGAACATTTTGATAAAGTGGCTGTTCGAAGCTACATTAAGTGAATTAACTAATTAATTTAATTTAATTAATTAATTAAATTTCATAAACTGGTTTCCTCTCTATAAATGATAATATAGAAAATATTCATGGTTAGATCCATAATCCCTGGCCATTTAGAGGAGGATTCCAATGATCTTCATTAGTAGATTGAGATCGGGTGATCAAATAACAACTGAATCACGATGATTTGAGATGAAATGAACACAGTGGATAGTCCCCGTCACTCGAAGTTACGTTCTTCACCAAAGATCAATCTGAATCAAGGTAAGACTCATCATTGGTTCTTTCTTCACTTATTAATAAAATATTGATCATGATGAAATTTATTTCTTTGATCTGTATTTTATTTAATTAATTGCATGATCCCAAGTATCATATTTCAATTGTTTATTTAATTTATCTCCATTATACCATGTTTGTCACCCTGGTTATCCCCAATCTAAATTCATTGGCAAAAAATTACTGTCCTATGATTTTTTCAACTTGGATTATGTTATTATCTCCCATTTTTCTTTGTGATCTTCATTATGGGCCTTTGAGGCCATGGTTCCACATTTCTTGGTGGTATCAAAAGAAATCGAACCCAAATATTCATAGATTATTCATGTGTGAAAAATAGTTTGATGATTATAGGATAGATCAAGATGTTTTTCTAAAAATGGGTGATTCAACCATGGATCAATAATTTGATGAGGCATTGGGATGTGGAATTAGTGATTAAAATGATAGGAATATTCATATGGTTGGATCATAACATCGATTTTCGACCACCAAAGGTCCAAAATAGATGGCCATTAGAGGTTTACACCATTTTTGTGCGGCCATAGGAAGAATTAAATTAAAGGAGTATCAAATCTGGTATCCATGGAATTGATATGAGTTTCTATAAAAAACCAAACAACATGGTGTGTATTATGATGAAAATATTCCATGTAGTGACCCAACTACAAAAGCTATGTTTTTTTAGAAGAGTTGAATATCACACACAATGTAGGACCCTTACATGCTATGTGAGACAGTTTTGGTGACCTAGTGTGTACTCTGAGAGTACACACACATAGACATGACTATTCACATGTTGTGTACTGGCACATGGGTAGTGTGCACATGCACAACTAGGAGAAAATGACTTATACCTAGGTGGAAGAGACACACTATGTAATAAAACTACATGTCGTGTAGTATTACATGGATAGTGAGACATGTGCTATTAAGTACCTGACTGGAAAGAAGAGTGGGACCAAACTTCATGTGGGTCCCCTACACATCATGTACTTCGTTTTAAAGGAAACTTCTATCACACATATCTTCTTGGTTTGGACTCAGATTTTGGATCATGAGTAGCCTATCCCAATTTTTTTCTCATTTAGAACATGATGGTATCTTTCATAGTTTATTTTTAGATACAATGTGATATGTCTTGAGCATAATGTTTCTTTAGATAGCGCTTGAAGATGATAATGATTAGGCAGGATCATCAGAGAGAGTCACCTGCATTCAGAGTTAGGGAATGGGTCCTATATCTACTGAGTGGCTCCCTCCTATAAAGCTAAGGCATGAGTCCTCTACATTCTAAGTTGAAACCTCCTATAGATTCAAAGCTTGGGTCCTTTTAATACCAAGTAGAACCCTCCTATAGAGTCATGGAATGGGTCCTCTGTCTACTAAGAGGCACCATACTATGGAGTCATGGCATGATTCCTATACTTACAGAGTGAAACCCTATTGCAAAGTCAGGGAATGATTCCTATACATAATAAGTGAATCCCAAAAAAGGAGTTTGGTCCAAGGCCTTGAATCTACTAAGAGGATCCCACCTGTGGAATTAGGGCATGGGTCCTCTATCTACTGAGCGAAACCCTCCTACAATGTAAGGTCATGGGTCATCTACATATTGAGTGGAACTCTTTTACTATAATAGGTAATGGGTACTCTTCCAAGATATTATTTCCCCTAGACTATTCACTATTTTCGATAGGTTTATCTTTATATTGATAATTTTTCAGGAAGACATGTGAGCTGTTGTGAATTGTTGGTGGACCTTTTGGAACTATTGGAAGAATCATCATCCTGGGCTGGGCTGTGATATGAAGATCCACTTTATCTCCTATCTAGTTTTCTTTCAGGATAATATCAGTATATATATATATTTGGATTTCATTAATCTCTTTCAATTGGTTGAGATGTCTACTTTTATGTTTATCAAATTTCTCCCCCACCAGTTTTCTGGGTGTCTTACTTGGTATGTTTATACTTATCCCTTTACAGGACCTTCCAACAAGTGTCATGTATTATATAAACGATAGATAGTCCGATATATATTTTAGAAAATCATACGAATACCCTGGTCGATTAGACCACATATAGTGGCCATGGATTAGATATATAATGTTGGCATCTCTTTGCATCTACCTTTCTAGCTATTGTGAGGTTTAAACATCTTTCTGGTAGGACATCTATTTTTCCCCTATACTTTCCATATTATACTTTCGCACTCGTCTGTATTCCATAGAGGGTTTTACATGAATGGTTATTACTCTATATGTTTCTATCATTTCTTTTTATTCCTATACATTTATATTTAAAGATGGTTGGGTGTGTTTGTGTACAAATACATTTGGCAAGGAACTCCCAAATTAGTTATTCCAATTGATGTTAGTTGCTTTCCACTTTGATATTGAAGTGGTCCTGGGGTAGTTTCGACTCAGATCCCCACTATCTATGTAGGATTCAATGGGACAGATCATGACATTTTTGGGATTTTTCCTAATTGAATATGGGATATGAACCTATGATGGTTTTTTATGGATGATACTGCTTAGGAGGGATTTTAGGTGGTACCTTTTTTTCCTATATGTTTTATTTTTTTTAGTTTGGGATTTAGGATGAATTTATATACTTATAGGATCCCAATAAACCCTTAAGAGTATCTTATATAATTAAAGGTGTGATGGACCGAAATTGAGGACTATAAAAATTTACATGATCATGATATTCCTTAATAAATCAATTTATTTAATGTATATTTTCATGATGCGAAGAAAATTTGTACAAATTTTAAATACACCATAATACATTAGATCTAAGTAAACCCATTATATTTAGGAATCCATCCATGTTAGAAATTACTTTTATTGAGACCTCCAAAGATCTCCTTCAGTAGGCCTTGTGTTTGAGTTTAAAACAAATTGAATATAACCATAAAAATAGAGAAGTCATTACATTTATAAAATAAAAACACACAAATTCATGAATAATAGAAATTAAATTACCTTCATTTGTAAGTGAATAAAATATTTCCAATGAATTTAATTTCATAAAAGATCAATCCAAAATTTATAATATCTCCATAAATCAGATAATATTTTCACTTCCTATGGTGGGGTAAAATGAAATCCACCTCCACCCAACTCAAACCTTATGTCAATATTTAAGGTATCCTGATACCACCACCAAATATATCTATATAATCCTATATATATATATAATATGGATGAGAATATAAATATACATGATTGGTTTCTCCCAAAAAATTTCATGTTTTAGTGTAAATAATGCATACTAATGAAACTATATAAGGTATAAAAAAATAATACAATTAAAAAACATTTATCTCTCAAAATCTAATAATTTAACCCACTTCCAATCTTTACACATAATACTGACACTTCTCATCATGAAAAAACACATAATTCCCATCAAGAAAAACCACAATTACTAATCCTATTTCTATTATCAAAGTAATTATCCACCAACATGGACCTCTCTATAACAACCTATCATAGCTTCCAACCTACAGACACCTCTAAAAATAACCTCATCATTTTGTGTTATAATTAAATTATTATTTTAGTTATATAATTTCTTTTTTAGTATATTTTTTCGTTACAAATAAAATTTGGAATTTAAATATAGGAGGAAGAGTAAAAGACATAGGAACTAGGTTCTGGAAAAGAATTGGTTACCTAATGGGTTGGAAACTGGTATCCGTTGGAACTCTATGGACACTTCCACACCCCTTGGGTAACAATTAGACTGAGAACATGTTCCCAGTAGGCCTAAAGGTATTTTTAATGTGTTTTTTTATTTTTTTCATTTAATTAAATAATAAGCACATTTTTTCAATGACTCAAGACATCCAACCTCATTTTTATCCATAAGCAATACTTGAGAGATATTTGATGGATGCTATTCAATCTCTTTTAACCTACGTGTGGGTTTTCCCATATATTTTTCACTAAGTAGTTATGAGTGTCCATCATTAAATAAGAAAAGGTAGGAATACATTTCTCTTTTTTTGCTATTTTATTATAGTTTTATGTGTCCTTCAACTCCTATCTTGTTATATGAATCAAATATAATATCCTCTTTCAATCATATTCCTCTAGGTCGTGGTATGAGGTCGTTGTCATCATTGTTGAATTGAGGTTTCTTCTTTATTAGTATAATTTTTATTTTCCAATTAGGGATGTGATCTAATGGTTTTTTGGTATAATAGTGGAATTCTAAATAATTTGGTGGTGGTGTGATCTAAATCACACTTTGGTATAATGGTGGATTCTTATATCTATAATCATACACACACACATATATATATATACATACCCCTTCTATATATAATGCATCTCTCATCTTAAGGAAAAATGAATCAAATGTGTGTGTATATATATATATATGTCCTCCCATGTAACCTGTATACATGGATCAAGATGGAATATGCAAGACAAGGTTAATGAACTTTTCTATAAATCAAATAAAAAACCTAAGGTTGCACATATACAAAACCATAAAAGGAAACCTCTATTCCTGGAAACTAATTCATCATTAATTTATAATAGCGTTTTATACGTGCAACTTTATTTTTTTATTTGTTGTATATAAACATTCTTGAACCTTGTCTTTCAGGATCCATCTTGATCCATGTATACTGGTTACATGGGTGGATATATATATATATATTCCATTTGTTTCTCTTTAATATGAGAGATGCTTCATACATAGGAGAGGTATATATATATATATATGATTATATATATATAAAGACAAACACATGAAAATTCCTTCATATGTGAAGATGAGTGGCCTCCTAGGTGGGGATGATTCATATATGTATATAGATGCATCTTATGAGAAGAAGAGTTTCATCCTATATGAGGATAAATCTGATGCACATGTACAATTCCTATCTATTAGGTGAGAGTTGAATCCCAATGAAATCATTTTACATACTTACATACATACATACATACATACATATATGTGTATGTGTGTGTAGGATTACTCTCATAAAGGATATGTTTCTAATATATATTCTTGAAAAACAGATCTCTTAGGGTGGATATGTACACTACTTTGATTTTCATCACATCTCAAAGACGGTTTGGTTGAAGATGCTTAAAATTATTTTCAAAATCATGATGCATGTTTACTTAATTAATAGAAAAGAATGTATAATTTTATAGTCAATCCATTATTTGTGTAGACAACATATTGTTCCACTACCACCTTCCATGTTTATATTGTTTCATTATATATCTGGGTTTGTGAAGCAGTAGATGAGGATTGGTGGTGAATTCTAGAGGGCATGATGAACCCAAAATCTATATGAGTTACTTTGAAATGAATGTAGACCTTATTTTTTATGACCTAGGAAAATACAAATACAATTTACATGAGGGATGAGTGCACATAAGTAGGGGTAGATCTCACACATGGTGAGTGGATCCAAGATTGATCCTTAGAATATTTTATTATATATGTTTAATGGCCATTGCAGGGATTTCCATAGTGTTTTATATGAGAACTTTCCCACTTGGGAACTTGTATTTTTTCCCTTGGGATAGGTTTGTCTTACATTATATATGAAAAGTTATTTTTGTATAGTTCATACCTTATATATAATTTTTGGATTCTATAGAACAAGGTTTGATGTATCTGAATATCTATTTTGTTACTTTATCTTTTGTTTCCTAGGTAACTCAATGAACAAGTCTTCTATTAGTGAATAAATATTTTTGTTTTTATAGTTCATAAATTACTAAAGGGCATCCCAATTTTTTTTATGATTGTTCATATATTTATAGTTGTCCGGGTTAATTATTTCCCACATGTAAAAAATTTACCCCATGAGATATAAAACAACATTTTGGGATCAAGAGTTGCACCTGAGGTATTTTTGAAAACCATATTAGGCCTGTTAGAGTATCTAGATTGGGTTATTACAAAATAGAATCATTGAAATCTATGGTATCTTTGGTGTATAATTGATAGTGTTTGGGTGGTAAGACTATTTTAGATTAGAAATTAACCCATAAATATTCATATAAAACATATTTATATTAGAATATGAAGATACATGGTTATTTTTAGTTTGATATTGATATTATTATTAGGTTAGCTCAATTATATAGTTCTTTTGTATCACAATTATGGGAGACTAAGTAGGGACAAGAAGGGTGAAATAACATATGGTGTGATTTTATATGGTTTTCTACATTAATATTAGAATCATTTGAATATTTATACTAACTAAAACCTCAATAATAAATAAACTATGTTTTCCAAATTAGTTATTAGTGATTAATAGGTTATTATAACTCATTTAAATGATTATCTTGGATTTTAAACATATTTTACTAGACCACATGTTCTTACATTCAATGTTTAGTATTCAATATTTTCTTAAAAATATTAATTTAAATCATAAAACCACTGATAATTATAAATATTTGAAAGAGGGGATGGGGTTATGGTATGATTATTTAAATATAGAGTTAAATTAAAAATATCCCATTTCTCACTAGGGTATATGATTTTTTCCTCTTCAGTAGTCTTGATTATGTCAATGTGTTGACCCCTTACTAATTCACAGGAAGTATCTGGTGAACATTCTCTACATATTAGGCATCCCATTTATCCTCTTGTTCTTAAGGGCCAGGCTCACCTAATTCAAGTACTGTGATATGAAACACCATGATGGGAACACACAACTACTAATGCTATGTGAGATTTCTAGTTTCATCACCCACATACTTTTGGGGGTTATGTTTCTAATTAGGATGAAATGGATTTGATTGATTTTATTCATCATATATTTTAGAGTATTGAGACTATAGAGAATATTTGAGTTTTATTATCTTATTTTTTTGGTTGAAATTAGATGGTTATTAGTGTGGGATGTAATAGTTGTGGAAAATAAAGACTAGACACTCAATTAAAGGGGTTTTTAGGAATTGTTTTGAGTAATTATACTCAGAGACACTTCATCAGGTGAAATATCAGAAATTTATGTTTCTTAAATAGGGAATTATATATTTGATGGAATATGAATTTTAATTCATTGAACTACTATATTTTTCTTCATAAATGAGTGTGGATGCGTATTTTAAATCCATAAAATTCAATATGGGATTGAGGGAACCATTATATATAAGATAAGTGATGTTTAACCTCTCTACCTTCTTTGAGGTTGTAAAGAAGGATGTTTTTTGTTGATAACAATTCCAATAGAAGCATGGGATTGGTTGGTTCTTATAGTTAATGAAATCGATGCTAGACAAAATTTAATATAGGTAGATATAGGTGGAGGAATCATGGTAGGAGTGATCTTAATCCTATATCTTGGTAATTCTAGTTTTGATGAATCTATTGTGGTGGGGAAAGAAACAATAAACCCAAATGTCAACTCTATTTGATGTAATACCCTTAGTTCTAAAGGTATAGTCAATTTCAAAGGGTTTTTATGTATACTCATTAGGTGTGTGTTGTCTAGTGACCTCAAAAAGATTTTGATTTCAAATGTACAGGCTAGTGGAAAAGATGTTATGGGAATCCTACAAATCTCAAAACAGTGTAAATGCAGAGACAAGCCAATAGATCAATGTCAGTAGTCCATAAAACCTCCATTAGTGTAGGTATCAGTTCTAAAAAATGATTATGATGGATTCAATGAGGTCTTTTTCGTAAAAAAAAGTTGATGTGGTTTAGGTAGGTATTTATATGGTGATAGATACTATTATAAAATAATATACCTTGATTTATTTTCTTTTTGATACAAGATCTTACCACTATTTTATTTCCAAGAATATGGTATCTATCATGGGGTTAGAAGTGGTAAACTATCAAATCCTCATGAGTATTGATACTTTATTGGGTAAATTTATTTAGATATTTAAAAAAATTAATTCTCTAGCCCCTTGGGGTAGTATTTTATTGATACCTTTGGGAGTTTTACACTTTTATCAAGATGGGTTTTGATGTTATCCTAGGTATTTACCGATTAACCTAGTTCAAGACCTCTATTAATTTCTATTTGAAGTGGGTTTCATTTTCTTCTCATAACTAAATATAATATATTCTGGATGGGGAATAAGACTTCTAATCAAGTAGATTTTGGTGGTATCAATGGGAATTTTTTAAATTCACCTCTCAAATGGCATATTTAGTTATCAGAGATATAAAATCCCAAATAGAGAAAGTGTTACCTTTTTTAGTGAGCTTATTTCCCAAAATGTTTTTCAATGTTTTATTTATGTTTCCTCATAATCATGAGGTATATTTTTAAATTATGTTATTTATTAGTACCAATTCATATGAAACTAATAGTATAATGATATTGAAATTTAGTTTGATGAGTTTGAGTCTAATGGTTTCATCTGAGCTGTCAATTTCCCTTTGAGAGATCTAATTCTCTTTGAAAAGAAAGAAAATGAGAGGCTAAATCTTTGTGTATACTTTTAGAAGATGATTTGGGTAACTATCAAGAACTGATACCCATTTCCCCATATTAATGTTTTTTTTAAATAATTTAAATTGTTCAAATAATTCTCATTGATTGATATCAGATTTGATCATCACCCACACGATGCGGGACTCGATAATATTTTAATGAATTTTATTTGAAGTAGGTATAGTCATTTTAAATATGTAGTTTTATTTTTTTTATTTGAGTAATGAACCTTCTATCTTTATGGATATGATGAATATGCTTTTTCATCCATTATCAAACTCATCTCTCATAGAATACATAGATGATATCCTTATTAATTCAAGAAACTATTAAAAAAATAAATGGAATCTTTTTGTGGTTATAGGAACATTAAGGTAGCAAAATATTTTTGTGAAGATCTCTAAATCTATATTTTAATTCATAAAATTTTGTTATTAGGGAATATAGTATTACACACTGGGATTACTATGGATCATGAGGAGGTAGAATTAATGATTTCCTAGGTAAAATAGTGAATAAAAGGGTTTTCCACATATTTTTTTTTAATTTTCACATTGGTTAATTAATGACATTATTATAAGAAATATAGTAAATAAATATTTTAGTTTGGTTATTCTAATCGATGTTAAAAATATTTTTTAACATTTATTATTATAAAAAAACCATAGAAAATCATAAAACATGTAAAATATATGGTATTTTTATAATAGTTATTTAATTAACCAATGTATAAAAAATAAATTTTTAGGAATGTTTTTCAAAATATATAATACCAAACCTATAAATAAGAGAAAAAAAGTAACAAAAATTAACATAAAACCAGTAGGAAACAATAACACCAATACAATTTCATAAAAAATATTTACATCAAAATATTTTCCATATTAAAATAAGTTTAAAATTTGAAATTTAAGATTCAAAATCTATATTAATGATAGAGATGAACTAAAACCAAATAAAACTTGTGATGTAATATTACCAAGCTTCTCATAAATGATTTTTCTCTTTTCTACTATAAGGTATAGTCTTATAAAAGAGATAAAAATTAAAATTAATGTATTTAACTTTTATTCTCAATATAATTATAAGATAAGTAAAATTTAATATTATAATAATCTATATAACAGTGTGTAATTTTATATTTATCCAAATTTTAATTATTTCATATATAAATCATAGAAAAAATATCCACATTCTTCTAATCCTTTCTTGATAATGAAATTTCTATTTCAAAATATGTTTTTAGTTGAAAATATTTTTTTCAGTATATTCTAAATAGTATCAATTATAAAAAAAATAACCTTTGCGACACATTTTTGATCATTTTAGACCTATTTATTATTAATTGTTTATAGAATCCCATTAAAAGATTGAAAATGATAGGAATGAAATAAAATGAAAATTTATTATATTATATAATTATTCAAATGATCAATAATATAAAAATATAATTTAATATTTTATCTAATTAAAATAAAAAACACTTTATGAAATTAATGTTTCATACCTATCTTGATATGGAAGCATCCAATATTGAAATAAAGTATTCCCAAATAATTGAGAAATATATACCACTGTTTCTAGATCATTCTATGTATTAGTTATTATATAAATAAATTATGGGTTTAAGAATCCATACAAAACAGTAATATTATATTTAATATAGAGTTTATAATAATATATAATAGGAAAAAAATATTTTTATTAAGTTAGATAAAAAATTTATATAATTAAAAGAAATATGATAATCAATATACATAGAAAAGAGTTTCATCACTATGATACCCAACATTCCTGCAATTGAAATTTCCATGAAATACCTTTTTCAAGTCATCACAATCATATCATTTCAAAAAATATCTCTAACTATTATCAGCTCATAAACCTATAAAAATATAAATTCATATGATGAAAATTTATAAATCTCAATAGAAAAAGTAGAATCAGAAGAATAAGGTACCTCAAATTGTTTTTTATTTATATACAACATGTATTTACCTTTATTGCATTCATATAATATATATATATATTTGTCTGTGTGTGTGTTAAAATATAAAAAAATTAACACCAATATAATATAAATGATATAATCTATGCATACATTAGTGGAAAATTATCTGAAAAGTCTAGATAGCCAAAGTAAAAAATGTCTCACACTTTGAAAAACATTAGAAACCTCATCTATAAAGAATGGTACTCTAGATTATAAATCTATTATATCCTATAATATTACCCTGAGACAATCCATCTATATCTGTTAATGGTGTATAATATCTCTAATGAAACATATTTTCCCATATGTTAGAATATGACATTGGGGATCCTCAAATTATTAATCCTTATGGATGGGATGTTTTAGAGGAGGAGGTGTAGGAGTGGGAAATGTTGGAAAATATGGGTAGTGGGACTCATTACTAGAGGTAGAAGAGTGGTATATGTATCCTGAAACTTTATTTTCATGTTAGAAAACATTGACATGATTGAGTCTATAATCCTCTCTTATATCATCTCTATTGTATCTTAAAATTTATCTCCTAAAGTGTTTATTTTTATTTTATATACATACTCTTTTTTGGGATGGTTTAGAAAGAAAAACAATTTTTTTTTTATTTCATACAAATGCTTCGTATCCTCTGAATTTCCCAAGGCTAGTATGACTACTGAGCGGGTAGGGGATGAATTATTGATCTATTTTCTTCTTATGAGTTAATTATTTTTAACTCAACCTCTATAATTGGTTAAAGTATTTATCCCTATACTTTAATTATCTTATCATCTCCACATATTCAATAGATTTAAGGACACCACAACACACAAGGAGTAACAACTTTTGATATAAAATCCTCCTACTTGTTGCAACTGGCTATATGACATAGTTACATATTATCTACTAATAATATTGTTTAGAATTATAAGTGGTGTTTTATTATCCATCAACTACACTAATTCTCAATATGTCATAGATTATGAGTCCAATAAGAAATATTAATAGTTATTGGTTAACCTCCCCAACCACAAGCCCATTCATCAAGTTATTATAATGGTAGAAAGATCATCTCATTACTCATTATTCTTTATACACCACCTGATATTTATCTTCCTCCATGAGCATAAAATATTTGGTTCTCTCATATACAAATTCAATTCTTTTATATATATACCTTCTTCAGAACATGAATGATTGAATTTCTCAGTTTCATATTATTTTTAGTGATCATTCTTATCAGTTTTTTAAATTCTTGAATATGTGTTTTTTTCCTTCTACTAATTTAGAATCATGACCTTAGATTCACTTAATTTTTTTTATAATCATGATATTTAATAAACCAAAAAAATATGCTTCTTGAAATCATAACTCAATTATTTGGAATACACTTCACGAATGGATGAAGAATTATGGTGCATGTTCATTATAAAACTCTAACTCATATATAAATTATCAATGATATTATTTTATGTGATTCCTTGGTTTTTTACTCTGATTTTTATTATTTCTTCACTATTATCATTTTTTACTTCATTTAATCAAACAAAAAGTTGTTTTCAAATGATTTGGTTGTCTCAGTGCCTAAATATATATATATATATTTCATGAATGAAATCACACACTATTCCCAAGATCTCCCTTCAATAATACTTTATTCACTATTATTCACGTAGATAGTATTTCACAACACAACTTCTTATTTTCATTTTAATTTTCTCCATCATGAGTCGTAGAATAGGTACACATTATCTAGTGAATTTAAATATGTCAAAACATGATGTATTCATCTCTAGAGAAGAAAGTGTGATTCATGGTACCTCACATATGTATAATGTAATTCATGAAGTATCGTCTAATGTATTTGTTTCATGAATTAAATCTACAGAATATTTATTATCTGAAATAGGAATAATAATCAGACTTATGTTGCACCTACTTTCTTAACTCATATATTTTTCTCAGTTTGGGTTTGTATATAGAATATTCCACTTCCTTTTACCAACATTTCAATTAATGAAATGTATGAGATTTATATTAATCCACACAATTTTCTAAACCTATAAATATCCTATAATAAATCAAATATTTGAACACTAAATAACATGGTTTTTTTGTAAACTCATATTATTCTTTCTTGTAGAAACCTCATGTACATATGTTATTTATCACAAGAAAGTCCTTGAAATTCTTGAACACATTTAAATGAGGAATATAACACTATAAATTCATATTTATCATTTTTTGCATCATAATATTTATGATACATTTTCATAAAAGTGAAACATGCATGCAATATAGTTCATTGAATTTTTACCTCACGATACATTTGTTCATGCTTAACAAGATTGTGGAAGTCACAACATGAAAACAATCATTTTCATGGGGCTTGAAGTTGAAGATTAATGGTGTTTATCTCCTAGAAGAATAATGTATCATCACATGAAACCCAAATAAAGGAATCAATTCTGGAGACTCAACATAATATTCCTAATATAGTTGATCTTTCACCATAGGTGCAGCGTTAGTTTCGGTCACGCGAGATGAAAAATCATATGCAAACCCTAAAAGCTCAAGGTTGGATAAAATTCCTATAAATTACTTAATGTGCATCACACACATATATATCGAATGATCATTGTATCACTAAATGATTCTATATCCCTATTCTAGCCCACTACCCTTCATGTTCAATTATTGGTCTTGTTTTTTTAATAATTTCTTAATATTCCTTCAAAAAATAAAGATACTATATCCTAACAATATAATCCTCCTAAAAAACATTTATAGTATCCTTAACAAACCATCCCTATAATGGTCCCACTTGGACATATGATTTAATAAATATATTATAATTCATAGTTTATAGAAATGAAGTCTTAAATCACATCTTTCCATAATTCTTGTCACAATATTTTTACTTATTTTTATATTTTTTATTTCCTTGAAAATAGTCTTCAAAATGTCGACTTCAATTATTGTAAAAAATATAAACTTTCCAAACCCCATTAATAATTGTTTTGGTAATTATTAACTAATCAATGATCAACACATATTAGTTGTGTATGTATTCATAACAATCCTCTAAGTAAAATCGGTTCTTCATTAACATATTAAAAACTCACCAACATAAATTTAGTTAACCTTATTGAAAATAAAAACATCTAATCCAAATTTTCACTTCAATCTACCCTTTTTATTTTTTAAATACCAAAAAACACTTTTTATAACAATAATTGTGTTTTTATTTATCCACATTGTTGATAATAAATATAATGAACTTGAAGTGGTGTTATCATATGGAATCCGTATTTTTTAATACACACCCTTTAACACAATTCCTTAACTAATAAAACATTTACAAATTCGGAGGATATTTTGAGGTCCAAAATATTGGAAATTGGGTAAATAATATATGAATTATATAAGGAAAACATAAACATAAACATTCTTTTAACTTCTTGAAATTCTCCTTTGTTAATACTTCATAGTTCACCTCACTGTGAGTAATTTATTGTAGATATACTTCAATATAAAAAGGTGAGCATAAATTTGAGTAAGGGATAATAAAGGAAATAGAACATGAAAAATCATCATGGATAAAAAATATGAATAAATGTGAGAATAAGTATAATTAATTGATATATGACAATTAAATATGTATAAAATATAAATAAATGATATTCATAAGCATACAACCATGTTTTATCACCATGTTTTCCTAAAACACAGTTAAAAAAGTAATTTACCGAGTTATTATAAAAAATTCCATATCTAGAGATTAATTCATTACCCAATTAATTTTAACACTCTCAAGGAACACCCTTTGTATGTGTTAATTCATGTGATACGTATAGAACATAAAAAATCATTTCATCAAAAACTCATAGAGAATAAAGAATGAGTTTCATTTATAATCATTGAGTAAATAAGAACTTAAAGACTTGATCATTACATAATTTTCACCACATGAAAATAGAATGTGGGTTTAATAAATGTAAATACATGATAGATAAATTATATTTACATATAGATGAATATCCTTGTATATAGAAGGGGTTTTGGTATTCATCATATAATAATATTTTCTTGTAAAATAGAAAAATTCCAGAAATGAATTTGGTAACATTATGGTATGCAATGTGGATTAAAGAAATGGTTTAATGAGAGGGAACGATGGTCCTACATTGATTGAAAAATATTTTTGATGTCATGGTATGATGAATGATGGTATTAAAATAAATTAATTCAACACTTAGAAAAACATATTGCAAAATGGGAAGTAGAACGGAAAAGTGGAAGTGGGTAATTCCATTAACTTGAAGAGTTTCTTCCAAGAACTTGATGATGGAACCTTAAAACCTTAGGTAAGCCTTAGAGGGAATCCATGGTGGTTAAAAATGTAATGACCCAATGTTTTATAATTGAAAATTCCTCTCTTATAAATATGTCATAAAATCACATGAAAACACCACATAATGAACTACTAAGTACTAGTTAACCATTAAACATATGTTTGTCACTTTTGTGATTGGAATTTCAAAAATATGACAAACATGGTTTTGATAAGTAAGTTATTTGGAGTCTGATAAGGAAAACATAATTTTTGGTGAATAGTAACCTACCCTTATCAATAGTAACATACTCTTATGAGTAGTGATAAACCCTAATGAATAGTAACCTTACCTATGATAATATATAAATAATATTCAAGTTGAAAGTACTATATACCAATAATTAAGAATAAGTAAATGAATGTTTTAAAACTAGTTTTTGATAATAACTTATGATATTAATTAAATATTAAAATAATCATATTTTGAAAAATAATTTTGAAAAATGGACTTCATTTTTTGATTCTACACGTCAAAAAATGGTTAGGGTGAATTTTTGAGATTTATCTAAAATAATTGAATTTTTGATGAATAGTTAAATACGGCAATTTACCGTATATATACATTATATGCTAAATAGACCATTCCTAGCATCATGGATTATATCACTACCCTTGGTTCGAATTTACATGACCGATTTACTATTCTTGGTCATGGAGACTCACTATTCATCATCTTGTGGGGAATTAATAAATCAATGAATTTTATATTGAAAAATACCTTCCCTACTCCACTATAAAACCCCCCTCACTACCTTTTCTATTCACTCCTCTCAATCCTTGTTCCTTGACAATATTCTACCCAAATCTCTCCCCAATATCCTACCCTACGTCCAAAAGCTCCTAGCCTCTTCAAAATAAAAAAACCTCTCCACTTAAGTGGGTCACAAAGGAGGAAGTCTCAAGAAGGAAACTCCTCTTTCCAATTCCTTTATTTATTTTAAGTTCTTTTAGTTTTTGTTTCTTTCCTCACCTACCTTCACACAAATGATATGATAACTCTGGTATCATACATGTACTAGAATTATATTATTCTAATGGGATACTTCATTATCTTCTCTCCTTTCCTCACCTTTTGTTTGAAAGAAATGAAATCACCGTTTGAGATGTTCCAATTTAGCACATTCAAGGACAAATGTTTTTCAATTTCTATTATCATATTTAAATCATGAATTGAATCCATTTTTGTTATGGTTAAACCAGATTATATATATGTAATATATCCTATTTTGATTCTATAATCATTTTGTACTAATGGTATTAAGTCATAAGTCCAAACATGTTCTTTGTATTCAAACCCACCAATTAACAAAACGGTTGTCACTATGGTTTTATATAATAGTTAGACTTCAATCTAAGTAACCAAATTAAATTTAAAACCATTTAATGTCCTAGATGTTCAATTATATCATATAAATTCATTTTTGGACAACCACTTCCATCTTTCATGTTTATATGAACTTTAATATAAGTGAACCGATCTTTTAAAACCAAGTAAACAAACGAGCCGAACAATGAAATTGAACCTTATAACTAATAAAAAACGACTTTTATGAACTAAAAATTGTTATAATAAATCAATTAAATATATAATAGGTTCTAGAATTATTAATTAATAAGCCTAAATTGTTTATTCAGGTCTTTAATAACAAGTGGAGAACACCAAAAAATTTAAGGTAAGGGATCCTCTCCTTTTCACTCCTAATCAAAGTTGTTCTCTATATTATGCCTTTTTTGTGTAATACCAATTTATGGGGTATGTTTTCTCACCTACCTAATAATTTCATAATGTTTTATAAGTTATTAGAAACCCCTTACCTCTCTCATCATGCCCTCTTAGTTACACCCAATACCATGACGATAAACTGTAATAGATTCTACCCAAACTTTCTTTATTCCTTTGGGTTGCTTTATATTTATTTTTACCAAAATGTAGTTTATTTTTATTTTTATTTAAAACATATAAATTCTGTTTATATACTTCAAAATAATGTTCCAAGATTCATATCTCATTCCCTTTCAAGGATATACATTCTTTTATGTGAATCCCTCCTCGATACTTTCCCATAATCAAACACATTTTAAATGAACTGCCCAAAGGTTTTACCAATTTCAAGTGAAATCAATCCTATGTTTTAATACAACATTGTATTATTAAAATCAGTATTTTTACTATGAGGACCTTCTTGGTTCAATTCTGGTTTTATATTAAATAATTTCATCTTTACTATTTTAAAATCTCTATAGTATTTTTCTTTAAAAACATCACAAAAATGTTTTAATGCTAATGTTTCTCAAATACAGTTCTTATTTGTTGACACTTATATTTGTCACCACCTACCATTTTATATGAATATATTTACTTATGAACATCCATGTATGTTCTAATCCCTTTCTTTCATGGACACTTTCATGATACACTCATTGGTTAATATTTTTGTCATGAATGCGGTACCCAATTCTCTCCATCAACATCCTTATGTTTTTGAACGATTGATTATGTATGATTATTTATGTGTAAATAATATTTATGTTCCAAGTATATTCATGAAAATATTGTTATAGGTGCACCTATATAGAGCTCCAATTCATTGGGTAAAGTTAATTCTCATGAGATGTGATGTGAAACGGGATTGGCGGTTAGCCTTGACCCCTACTAAAATAGGAAACGAGATTGGTGGTTAGCCTGGACTCATTCTAAAGAAATGTTAAATGATTATGACACATTTATATGATTCCATGTTTATATGATCCCATGGTTATATGACATGATTTCATATGTTCCATGCTTTGTTATCATTATGTCATGCCTCCTAACTCATGTGATTAAGATGTATCCTTATGTTCATCCCCTTACTAGGATTTTCAGCACATCCATTTGTTCATGTGTTCCCAAGAGTACCCTATGCAGATGTAAGGTTTCAAAGGAAGTTTGGATCTCATTATGGAGATTAAAAAAAGATGTTTTTTTAGCCCCATGTTTTTTGATTTTTTGTACCTAGTATTCCAATACAGTAGACTTAACAATCCTTGGCTTGTACTCTGCTGTATAATTATGCTTAAAATCATGTAATGTTATATATAAAAGGACTGGGTTTCTATAGTTGGTATCAGAGTATGGTCTAGTTATTTTTTGATATTAGGAATAGAGCACCTTAGTGTGAACCTTTATAATAAGACTAATTATAAGAAGATAGTCCTAAATATTGATGAGTATTGAGTAAGTGGTTTATCAAGAAAATACATCCCTGTGTGGATACAAGTAGGTAGAGGCGACTCTATCACAAATGTTCCTAGGAGTGAAAACTATGAAAAGGAGTTTTAGGCTTAACACGGGGTATCCTGGTACATGACAATGGGATTTTATGCACTCTTGGTTACGACACTCCCAGGGGATATGCTTTGGTAGATTCATGAGCTTATAACAAACCATTATTATGAAAAAATTGCTCCGTAGGAATATAAGTTAATAAATAGATCGATGATAATCTAGGTTTAAACATCAGGAATCACAAGTTAGGATATACTTCTTCTTTATAATTTTATCCTTTTATGTTCAATGTTTTTTTTCTCAATATCTATGTATTCAGGACCTCTAATTATACATTATTTCTCTTAGTTAATTAAAGGAAATAGAAGAACACGTTCAAAACAACAATGTGAAAGCAAATGTGAATATTTACCTAATGATATGCCTGATATGGCAGGGGTTGGTGATCAAAACATCATGACAGTTCTTATTCACCTGGCTCGAGTTTTGAATAATAACTTAAATCATGTGGAACACCCTCCTCCTCCGTGGAAAGAGAAAGTTTCCGTAGAATCCTTCATATTGAAATGACCTCCCATGTTTAGTGGATCTTCTAATCTTCTTCTCACAGAACAATGGATTAACTCCATAGAAAAGATATTTTCCATCCTCCAGTGCTTGGAAGAAGAGAAGGTTGCATTGGTAGTCTATCGTTTTTATGGGGAAGCTGATATATGATGGAAACTGATGATGAATACAAAGTCCCAAGAATAAATTGATTCCATGGATTGGGAGGAATTCAAGAGGATGTTTTTGACAAATATTTTCCTCATACCCTCCATCTCAAGATGGAAAGAGATTTCCTCGGACTCAAGCAGAAGGAAGATGAGTCCATATGGGCGTATAAAGCAAACTTTAGAAAGCTTTCAAGGTACACCTTTGGATTTGTCATGAATGCCGAAATCAAGGTGGATCACTTCTTTATTTGACCAAAGACGAGTCTATGAAAAGAATTGATAATTCGATCCTTTGATAGTTATGAGGATATTTTCCATTGTTCTCTCAAGGTTGAAATGAAGATTTGAGACTCTTAGTGGTCTCATGGCCCCAATGAAAAGATAAGGAAAATGAAGAACGACATGGGTGGTTCATCAAAAAAATCCAATGATGAAAAGAAGCCAGAAATTTCCCATTGCCAAAATTGAGGGAAGAAGCATCTTGGTAATTGTCTGAAGGGAACCAAGAATTGGTTTAAATTTGGAATGTTTGGTCATTGGACAAGTACTACTGAAGGGATATGAAAAATCTTGATAATTTAGAAGAAGAAAGGAAGGTTCAGATCAATACTCAGCCAGTAGTGCATTGTTACAACTGTAAGAAGCATAGGTATTATGCAAACAATTTCCCTAAGCCGAGGGTTGTCAGAAGCAATCAACAATAGCCTCCAAGGCCACAAGGATGGGATTATTCTATCACTACTACTGAGGTGGAGCCGGACAACAATGTGGTGAAAAGTACACTAGTTATTCTTATAAGAATAGAGAACGTACTATTTGGTTACAGTTCTATGAATTCTTTCATATCTTCCAAGTTTAGTAGAACTATTCAAACACCACCTAAAAATTTGAAGGAAAATTTATCTGTGAGAACAGAAAATGGAGCAATTATTACATCTATGGTTTATAACTCTTCCCCAGTTAATTTTTGTGGACTGTAACTCCCATAAAATATCGTTATACTCCTTTTAGTGGAGTTCGACGCTATCTTGGGCATGGGTTGACTATCTTTATACAAAGCCAACGTCAACTATTGGGAGAGGGAGATAACTCTTCACATCCCGAATAATTCTCCAATTCTATACTAGTGTAAGAAGGTAGATAAATCTCCTTTAGAATCATCGTCTCAAGTGTGGATATTACTGCCTTATGATCAAGAATATCTAGCTCAAATGATTGAGAAAAAGGAGAGAATCATGCTTGATTATATGCCCATTGTGAGGGATTACAATGATGTATTTCATGAAGAGTTGGGTTGTCTTTATCTTGACAAAGTGGTTAAGTTCTAAATTGAACTTATCCATGGATCTCTTACAATCTCAATGAAACCTTATAGAATGGCCACCGTAGAGCTGGAAGAGCTAAAGAAGCAGTTATAGGAGAATATAGAGAAGGGTTTTATACGCTTGAGTGCTTCACCATGGGGTGTTCTAATCCTCTTAATCAAGAATAAGGATAGATTAATGCTCCTCTACATTGATTATAATGAGCTCAATAAAATCACGATAAAGAACAGGTATTCTATTCCACGGATAGATGACTTGTTTGATCAGCTTTGTGGGTCCGATTACTTATTTAAGGTGGACCTTCGGTCAGGATATCACCAACTAAGGGTGAGGAAGGAAGATATTTCCAAGTCTATTTTTCGAACGAGGGGTGGACACTATGACTTCATAGTGATTCCCTTCAGACTCACTAATGCTTCTGAAATGTTCATGGATTTAATGAATAGAGTCCTTAGAGATTTCCTCGACAAATTTGTGGTAGTCTTTATTGATAATATTCTGACATACTCCAAGAGCAAGGTGGAACATGAGGAGCATTTGACAGTGGTGTTAAGTAATTTTCAAAGCGAGAAGTTGTATGGAAATTACAATAAATGTGAGTTATGGATGGAGGAAGTATCATTTTTGGGGAATGTTATCACCTGCATAGGGATATATGTGGACCCTTCCAAGACAAAGGCAATTGAAGAGTGTCCCAGGCCAACTTCTATAATGAAGATCAGCATCTTTTTAGGTCTATCTGGGTATTATAAATGATTCGTGAAGAAATTTTTATGATTGTCAAACCCAATGAACAATCTGACCCGGAAGAGGGTAAAGTTTGTTTGGACATAGGAATGTGAAGATTGTTTCAAGGAGATGAAAAAGATCCTTATCACTGTGCCAGTACTCACACTCCCTACATGTGGAGACCTCTTTGTGGCATACAATGATGCTTATAAGAAGATATTAGGCTGCGTGCTAATGAAAAATGATAAAGTGATATCCTACGCCTCAAGGCAGCTGAAAATCCATGGGAAAAACTATCCCATGCATGATCTAGAGGTGGCAGGTGTGATCTTTGCATTGAAAATCTGGCAACATTATCTCTATGGGGAGAAATGTGAGGTATATACTAACCACCAGAGTCTCAAATATATATTCACACAGAAATAGATTAATATTAACCAGTGAAGATGGATAGATCTCATCAGGGATTGTGACTGCTCAATCCAATACCATCCCTGTAAGGCAAACAAGGTAGCAGATGCTCTAAGTTGAAAAGATTATGCATCTTTATCATCAATGAGAATTGATAAGGATATGAAGTTATTAGATTTTAAAAGTATAGACATGGAAATCATTAATTGAGTTACATGATAAATTCTTCCAAAAATGATTTATCAACCGCCCCTCTTTGAAAAAATAAAGGATGCTTAATAAAAAGATGTGAAAATTCAGAAAAGGGTAAATGCTATTAGAAATGGGAAATCCTCCAATTTCAAAATTGATGAATAGGAAGTCTTATGATTTGGGACATGATTATATGTACTAACTGATCTAGATATAAAGAAGGATATATTTAATGATGCACATAGCTCGACCTTCTCTATCCACCGAGGGAGCCCAAAGATGTATCAAGATATCTGAGAAAACTTTTGGTGGGACAATATGAAAAGAGATATGGCTGAATATACATAAAATTGCCTAGTATGTTAGCAAGTGAAGGCTGAGAGGAAAAAGTCTAAGGGGATAATTCAACCACTACCCATACAACATGGAAGTGGGAGAACATTACCATGGACATTGTCACTAAACTTCCAAGGACATCCAGAGGAAACAATGTTTTATGGGTCGTTGTGGATTGTCTTACAAAGACAACTCACTTTATCACAATTCAATAGGACTTCTCATTGGATCAACTTGCACGAATTTACATCAAGGAAGTGGTAAGAATTTATGGAGTACCAATATCTATTGTATCCTATCGTGATCCAAGATTCACCTCGATGTTCTAGAAAAGTATCCAACACACTCTAAGTGCTGAATTGAACTTTTGTACGACCTATCATCCCCAGACTGATGGCCAATATGAGAAACCTCTTCAGACACTGGAAGACATGTTGAGAGGATACTCTATGAAATTTAAATGAGGATGGGACCAACATCGACCACTAGTTAAATTCTCTTACAAAAACAATTCCCACTCGAGCATTCGAATGGCCCCATATGAAGCCCTTTATGAAAAAAGGTGGAGAAAACAGGCGTGTTGGGATGAAGTCGGTGATCATAAGCTGCTAGGACCTGCAATGGTCGAAGAAACGGTTGAGAAGGTGAAAACCATTCAACAACATATCAAGGCAGCCCGGAGTCGACATAAGAGTTTTGCAGATAACCGTCGACGAGACCTTGAGTTCAAAGTTGGAGACATGGTATTTTTACGCATATCTTTGTGGAATATGTTCATGAGGTTTGTATATAAATGGATGTTAAGTCCTATGTACATATTCCCCTTCGAGATCCTTGACTGAGTCAGAGCTATGGCCTATTGAGTGGAACTTCCACCACCCATGTAGAAAGTACATGATTTCATTATTGTATCCTTCTTAAGGAAGAACATATCAGACCCTTTACATGTACTCTCTTCAGAGGTGGTACAGTTGGAGGATGATATCTCTTACAAGGAGTAGCCAGGGAAGATCTTGGTGTCCGATGAGAAAAACATAATTTTTGGTGAATAGCAACCTACCCTTAAGAATAGTAACACACCGTTATGAATAGTGATATACCCTAATGAATAGTAACCTTACCTATTATAAGATATAAATAATATTCATGTTGGAAGTATTATATACCTATACATTAAAATAAGTAAATGAATGTTTTAAAACTAGTTTTTGATAATAACTTATGATATTAATTAAATATTAAAATATTCATATTTAGAAAATTATATTTGAAAAATGGGCTTCATTTTTTGGATTCTAAACGTTGAAAAATGGTTAGGGTGAATTTTTGAGATTTTTCTAAAATACTTGAATGTTTGATGAATAGTAAAATACTGTAATTTATTGTATATATACATTATAAGCTAAATAGACTATTCCTAGAATTATGAATGATTTAACCACCCTTGGTTCGAATTAAAATGACCCATTTACTATTTTTGTTCATGGAAGACTCAGAATTCCTTGTCTTGTAGGGAATTAATAAATTAATGAATTTTATATTGAGAAATGCCTTCCCTCCTCCACTATAAACCCCCCTCACTACCTGTTCTCTACACTCCTCTCAAGCCTTGTTACTTTCCAATATTCTTCCCAAATATCTCCCCAATACCCCCCCACACGTCCAAAAGATCCTAGAATCTTCAAAATACCAAAACCTCTCCCCTTAAGAGGCTCTCAAAGGAGGAACTCTCAAGAGGTAAATTCCTCTTTCCAATTCCGTCATTTCTTTTAAGTTATTTTATTTTTTGTTTCTTTCCTCACCTCCCTTCACCAGAATGGTATGATAAATCTAGTTGCATACATGTACTATAATTCTTTTATTCTAATGGGATACTTCATTATCTCTTATACTTCCCCACCTTTTGTTTGAAAGAAATGAAAGCACCGTTTGAGATGTGCCAATTTAGTACATTCATGGACAACAATTTATCAATTTCTATTATCATCTTTAAATCTGGACATGGAACCATTTTTGTTATGGTTTAACCAGATTATATATATAATATATTCTATTTTTATTCTGTAATAATTTTGTACAAATGGTATTATGTTATAAATCAATACATTTTCTTTGTAATCAAACCCACAAATTAACAAAAACGGTTGTCACTATGGTTTTATATAATAGTTCAAATTCAATATAAGAAACCAAATTAAATTTCAAACCATGTAATCTATGGGATTTTCAATAATATCATATAAATTTATTTCTGGACAACCATTTCCATCTTTCATGTTTATTTGCACTTTAATATAAGTGAACTGATCTTTTAAAATCATGTAAACAAATGAGCCTAAACAATGAAATTGAACCTTATAAATAATCAATAAAGAGTTTAATGAAATAAAAATGGTTTTAATAAATTAATTACATATATAAGAGGTTCTGTAATTATTAATTTATAAGCCTAATTTGTTTATTCAGGTCTTTAATAACAAGTGGAGAACATCAATAGATTTAAGGTAAGGGATCCTCTGCTTTTCACTCTTAATCAAGATTGTTTCTATGCTATGACTTTTTTGTGTAATACCAAGTGATGTGGTATGTTTTACCACCTTAAAAATTATTCCATAATGTTTTATAAGTGATTATAAACCCCTTATTTATCTCATCAAGCTCTCTTAGTTACACCCGAAACCATGATGTTAAACCGTGACAAATTCTACCCGAACATCCTTTATTCCTTTGGGTTGCTCTATATCTCTTTTTACCAAAATGTTTTTGTATTTCAATTTTATGTAAAACTTATAAATTATGGTTATATGCTCCAAATACATGTTCCAAGATCCATATCTCATTATCTTTCTAGGATATACATGATTTTAAGTGAATCCCTCCTAGATACTTTCCAATAAGTAAACTCGTTTTAAAGGAACATTCCGAATTTTTACCCAATTTCAAGTGCAAAATATCCTCTGTTTTAAGAAACAATTGTCTTCATAAAATCATTATATTTATTATGAAAACCATTTTGGTTCAATTCTGGTTTTATATAAAATAATTTCCTCTTTACTATTTTAAAAGCTATATAGTATTTTTCTTAAAAACCGCACAAATTTTTTTAATGCTAATGTTTCTAAAATACATTTCTTATATGTTGTAAATTATATTTTTCACCACCTACCATGTTATATAACTATATTACCTTATGCAATTCCATGTATACTCTAATCCCTTTCTTTATGGACACTTTGATGATACACTCATTGGTTATACTTTATGTCCTGAATGTGGTACCCAATTTTCTCCCTGGGTACCCTTATGTTTATGAACAATTGATTATTTATGATTATTTATGTGGAATGAATATTTATGTGGAAAGAATATGAAAGATAATGTTGATATGGGTGCACCCAGATAGCACTCCAATGCATTTGGTAATGTTAAGTCTCATGAATTGTGATTTGAAACGAGATTGGCGGTTAGCCTTGACCTGTACTATAATGGGAAACGAGATTGGCGGTTAGACTTGAACCATACTAAAGATTTTTTTTATTATTACACATTTATATGATTCAATTTTTATATGATCCCACGCTTATATGAAATGATTTAATATGTTCCATTATTTGTTATCATTATGTCATGCCTTCTAACTCATGTTTTTAAGATGCATCCTTATGTTCTTTCCCTTACCAGGATTTTTAGCCCATCCATATGTTCATTTGTTCCCTAGGGTACCCTTTGCAGTTGTAAGGGATCAAAGGAGGTTAGGAGCTCATTATGGAGATTAAATAAAGAAGTGTTTTTTAGCCCCATGTTTTATGTTTTTTTTGTACCTAGTCTTCCAAGACACTAAACTTAACGATCCTTGGCTTGTACTCTAATGTATAATTTTGATTAATATCATGTAATTTTATATATAAAAGTCTTGGGTCACTATAAAAATGACCATAAATATATGGATAATGTATTTTTAGTGGAGGATAAGTGGGATTGGTGGTTATTTATAGTAAAAGAGGAGGAATTTCTTAACAATGTCTAAATATAGGCTTTGGAATTATAGGATGTGGAAAATGAAAAACCAAGGGATTTACATTGGGTTTTTTATCTTGGTTTTGGGAATTTAAGTTATGTTCCATAAATTTTTAATCTATTATAACAAAAATCCTATTCTAATATTACTTTTAACCTGAAAAATTTAATTTTCCACAAAATATAATTTTTATAACCGCAATTTCTAATTTAGTCTTTGGGAAGTAATTAATATTTATGGATATTGATTTAAAACCATTAAAATAAATAATATTAATAAAATATCTTATATTGGGTGTGGACTACCTATAATTTATTATTACATAATTATTACATATATATGAATTTATAAAATATACATAAAACACGAAATTGTATTTAATACTATTCACTAAAAATATAACATTTTAGAAAAATATTAAAATACCACCATAAACTAATTTTTATGTGATGATTCAAAATATAGTGTTTATTTTAATAGAATAATTTCAAAAAAATTTATAATTTTATCTTTTAATAGAAAAATCTCTATTTATTGAAAAATTATACTTTTTTGACATCATCAACTTTCGAACACTTATAAAAATTTTATATGAAATTATAAAATTATATTATCATTATTTCTTAAAAAATTATTATTTTATAATAATATCAGATGAAAATAAATTGTTTTAAAATATTATAATTAAAAAAGTGTATGTATTTTTTGAAAATAAAATTACTTTTTATTTGTATTCAATAATATATGTTTCAAATTTATCTTACAATAATGTGTATTTTATTAAATAAAAATAATACTAAGTATGGAATTTAATAAATAAATATTTAATTTATAAAAAGGAAATTAAAATTTTATGATACTAAGGTTTAGATACATATCCCCTTATTACACTAGAATACACCCCGAGGGTAAGGTTTGAAATGGTGATAGTTTCATTGTGCGGCTCTATTAACATTGACTTAGTGGCGAACTCTACAGACATTAACTTCTCCTGTAGTCAATTCCGCTTGAGACATACATATTCAACCATTTCTTGGGATTAATAATGGGTGAATGCCAATGAAAATCCCCTATTCCCAAGTTATAAATAATGGGCTTCAAAATTCATGTCTCTAATAGATGAGAATATAATTTCTCCTTTATTCATAAACTATCTGTTTACATTACCATTTATAAAAACTAATTCCTATGGTAATATTATTACCAATATTAATAGTTCTCAACATTCATATTAAAAAATAATCATATTGACTAATGGTCATTTTTACCAATGACCATATCCCAATGGTGACATTTCTCATCTCAATCTACATAAATTTTATCAACATCAATATTTACTACTTCATTCCCAAAAGTTTTTCCAATTACTTTGATTATGAATATTATATTCATCATATTTTTTTCTCTTTTCAATTTTCATTGTAGGTGTAATCTTCTATGATGAGTTTAGTCCTATGGATTACATATTTTCACGATCAGCAAAAAAGAGATATTTAATTAATAAAAAATATAAATTTTCAGGTCATTACATCCCCCAATGAAATTTCATCCTCGAAATTTTATTTCTTCCAAAAATATGAATATGGGGTATTTATTATTCTATTATTCTTTAGGTTCCCAGGTAGATTCTTTAAATATATGGTTTCTCCATATGGATTTCACAAGTCATGTTTAATAGTTTTTTAATACTTGTTCCCTTCTGTCAAGAATATGTATTGGTTCATCCTCATAAGAAAAGTCAGGTCACAATTTCAAACCCTAAATATCAAGTTTATATGTTGGTTTAGAGATATACATTCTCAATTGAAACACATGGGAGAAATTTTTCACATTATAATGATTTTGAGGTAAAACTAATCGATAAGAAATCCATTCAACATGTTCTAGAATCTCAAATGATCCATTTTACCTTGGATTCCATTTCAAATTATTTTTTTATCCTCATGACCCCTTTCTATGATGATATCTTGAGATTTACATGCTCCTTGACATGAAAATCTAATCCCGTCTTTTGTTAGTCTGCATAACATTTCTTTTATACTTGAGTGTCCATGATGTGTTTTTGAATCACTTTTATCTTTTATATAGTTCCTTCACAATGGAAGGTGTCAGTAGTTCCCCTTACCTAACTTCATCCCAACATATTAGAGTTATACACCTCTTTCTATAGAATAATTCAAATGATTCCATTTGAATGATCGAGTGGAAACTATTATTATAGGAGAATTCAACAAGTGGAATATGTCGATCCCAAATCAATTGAAATTAAAGCGAGGTATCCCATAAAAAGTATTCCAATGTTTGAATAGTCCTCTCAGACAACCCAATAGTTTGAGGATGATATGTTTTGTTTATGTTTAATTCTGTATTTATATCATTTTATGTCTCCTCTGAAACTTAAAATAAAATACAGGATCTTATTCAGAAAAAACTATTAGTGGATCTCCATGGAGTCCCCCCAATTCATTAATATAGAAATGATATAGGCACTCTAGGGGGAAATATTCTATTATAGAAATGGAATGGGTAGAAATTTTCAATATATTGATGATTACCCATATAAAATTGTTACCCTTGGATGTATTTGGAAGGGAAGTTAAAATGTCCACAGTGATATTATCCCACTTCTATACAGGTATGGGTAATGGTTGTAATACCCCATTAGGAAGTCCTTGCTCTGCCTTCACTTATTGACACACCACAAAATTGTATTATAATAGGTAATATTCCTTTTCATATTATCCCACCAATAATTATAGTGAAGGTACCTATACATCTTAGTGATTTTAGGGTAAATAGTAACTATAGACCTACGAGATTAATCCATTGGAACCTTCTTTATCTCTAGAATAGATGAAAGAAATATCCCTGTACCAAATTTCAGTGCACCTTCTTGATCAATATTCAATTAAAGAGAATTTTTATTTTTCATATCCTCTATCTTTTTTTGAATCAAAGGATCATCTCTTCAAGATTTGTTGTTATAATATACTAATGAATGTTGAGAAACTATTTAGAATAGTTTTGATGTTGTATGTTCCCTTATAATCCTCATTTTTAACATTAATATGTCCTTTATTAATGGATATCCTTTAATTTTAATCATTATAATAATTCCATGATATTTCTTACTCAATGCATATGAAACTATTTTTTCTATTCTGAGGAGATAATTAACTAAACAATCATAACCTTTAGTAATCTATAACCATATTATTTTCTCATGTTCAATTCATTATTTGTGAATATATAATTCAAACTTTTTTGGTATGTGTATATATAACACTTTTTCCCATAATTAAAGTGCCTCCACAACTTCAAATGAAAACATTATTATAGGTTAATCCATTTATTGAGTTCAATAATTCTACTCATGAGGCCTTAACTATAAAGATACATCAGTGATCAACTTATAATTTTTCTGGAGAAAACATTAAAGTCCTCTCATTTTAGGATCACTATAGATAAAAAATTCTTTTCTAATATATGGTAGAGTTAGGACATGCTCCCTAACCAGACTCCTATTTAATTCATGAAATCCTTCTTCACAAAACTATGTCCATATAAGCTTAACACCCTTTAGAGTTAACTTGGTTAGTTTATTAAAAATCGAAGTAATGTTTTTCAAACACCTTCTATAGTACCCTTATAGATAAGGAAACTAAATATATCAATTACAGGTATAAGACGTAGCTACTACTTCATGAGGGTTTTATTTGTTAGATCCACTAAGATTCCCCAATAGTCATGATGCTTCCAAATAATCTAACTTCTTTTAAATATAACTAACCATTGATAAATTTAACAAAGAGATTATTTTGCTTTAAATTATGTAATATGAACCTAAGATGATCATCATGCTTTTTATGAATATTGGAATACATGAATTTATTATCATTAAAGAACACCAAAAAGTTTTCAAGGTAGTCCCTAAAGACTATATTCGTCATATTCAAAAATATTGAAGGATAATTAGTCAATAAAAATGTCATAAAAACAAACTCAAAATACCTATATCTTATACATATTTCAATCTTTGAGATATATTCATTCTTTAACCGTAAGTGATGATACCCTGATTAAAGGAGAAACTTAGAGAATAGTTGAGCCTCTATAAGTTGGTTGAACAAATCATCAATCCTAGGGAGAGGGTATTGGTTCTTTACTATGATACCAACTATATTTATATTGTCAATGTATAACCACATCGATCAATCTTTATTTTTCACAAATAGAATAGATGATCCCCAAGGATACACACTTGGTCGAATAGAAACACTCTCCAAAAGAACTTAAAGATTATTGTTTAATTTATTTAAAACAATATATTACATTCTATATGAGTTATTTAATATAGGATTATATTTTGGTATGATTTATATTCATAACACCAGCTCTATTTCAAGGGGATGTCTAAGTATCTCTTTATGAAATACATCAATGTATTTCCAAACAACGTGTACATCTCCAATATTTATACATTTTATTTATCTTCCTTCTTCCCCAATCATTCCCATACATAAATCAATATGAGGTAGTTCTTAATATCAATTATTATAGGTTAATTATAATTTTTAGAGATACATGGGTTTACTCTTATTAATAATATGCATAAAATTTCTTCTATAGTTGATATTAGCAATATAATTTGTCAACCAATCCATCCCAAGTATTATGTCCAATTACACCAATGGAATGACCACGAGGTTTATAGAGAGGTTTTAGACACCAAAGATAATTGGGGAGTACCTATATACCTTTAATGATTTAATAGTTCCTCCATGAGTTTTAAGAAAAATCTATACCATTACCAGTTAAGAGCATAACTTTATGTTCTTTTAAAACTTTTTTAAAATAAAAGAATTTGTAGAATGAGAATAAAACAATGTATTTTTAGAGTTTAGTGTGTGATGATTGTACTCACCAAAATATCATTTGGATCATATACTTCAGTTTTCATGATTTCTACTACCATACATTGATCAATTGTCATATTTTAAGGTAGATGGTGTTTAACATCCATTATCTTCTAATTTATATATAGATTGTAAAAATTTATTTGCTCCCCACACTTGAAGCATTATAGAATATGTTCTCTTTTCAATATCTTCCCATTATTATTGGAGTTTATATTTTGATGTATTACATCTAAACAATTATTTTAAGATATATAGATATCCCTACCACACTTGTGGCACTTTCCACTTCCTTGATGAAAAGTCCCAATTTTTTTCTTACCGCATTTGTTTCACATTGTATACTGTTTTTTCTTCCCATTTGGATTATTTTTTAATATTTTATCCATCATTATCTTCTTTTTATTCAATTTATTATTCAAATGGACATCCCTAATCTCCATTTTATCTTTAATATCACATTGTACTATATCTTTATAACTGGAAAAGTCTTGAATTTGCAATTATTTTCATAGATTTGGATTTTTTTCACCAAAGAATCTGTCGATCTTCCAATTATAATTGATGAAAAAGATTAATGCATATCGCGCATGACTTGTACCTTCCATAACATAATTCCATACTGATTCATTTTCTATTGGTTTCAACTCAAGTAATTACCTCTCTAACTTTTTTTGGAGATTATGAGAAAAATACTTTTAAAAAAATTCTTTTTTGATGTCTTTTCCTTCCCTGACTTCCACCTCATCCCATTGTTTTGGGTTCTTGATCAATGTCCACTGCTGATCAACTACTCCATCTTAGTGATCTACTACCAAAATAACTTTTTAGGCTTGATAAGGTGATGAAATATGGCCTATAGAGGGTAAATAGAGCAGATAAGAAAAATATAGAAATAAATTAATTATACAAATTAATTATCAAAATTAATGAATAAAGTTGATTAATATCTATAAAAATAAAGGACATAAAAAAATTATTTGTATAGTAGACCAGTCTAAATTGGATATACTTCACATTTATACCTCTCTACTCTATGAGATATACATTGGGAACTATATTACTTTTAATGGGGAATCATAACCCAAATATAATTTATTTTTTCTAGAAGAAGTATTACCAAAAGACACCAATCTTTTATATGTGGAGTCCCAATCCAATTACAAACCTAAATTTAGATAATAGGAGTCACATTCAAAATGATCATAACCTGAGAATCTGGGAGTCACAACCAAAAGATAGAGAACTATTTTGTATGATAAATCATAAAGGGAAAGCGAAATCTTATGAGAGATGGAAATAGGTGTTATAGACATAAGAAACTATAATGAAATAAATAGATATTTTTTAGTGATTGGTCAACATGATAGTATCTTGAAGTATGTAGAAGAATTAATGGAAGTTTTTGTTCATCCCTTGGGATATTGTCTAACAATAGTGAGAAATGTTCAGTATATATAGAATGTACAACACTTAACAATATCAACCCCACCACACTCTTCACACTGTATCACTTGAAAATATGTAATCACTAATAAAAAAAGTATCATATAAGAATTAAATAACTTCCTTCATACATAATCAAAAATCAATTCCCTTTTAAAACAAAAAAAATTAATACAAACAGTTATAGTTAAATAGATTAAATTTGAAAAATAATAAAACTGGAATATCTTATAAAGAGAGAATGATATTCGCATTGCATAATAATCAGTAAAATCTCATCTAGTATTAAAAAAATCATAAAATAAATCAAAACAATTTGAAATAATTCAATTGAATAGTTTAAAACTATTCCATAATAACACATCAAAAAAAATCTCATGAAAATCACATGACATCATTTTTAATTCAAATTTAAAAAAACATTCCATTTTATTATGCAACTAACATGATTAGAATTTAAAAAAATAATAACACCACAGTAAAAATATTAAACCAAGTTTTAACGATTTTAATATAAAATACTATTAATTTTTAAATTTTAAAATATAATAAAGCATTATTGAATAATATTTTTTTGTGTTTCAAGTTATAATTAAAATGCATGAAAATATAACACTCATTGATCTTGAAAGAATATTCCTAAAAAAAAGAAAAACAATTCTAATAGGTTATAAATAATTAATAATAATTTATAAATTCATTATAAAAAATGAAATATTTTAAATTAACACTTAGAAAATTAAAAGTTGAAATATTAAATAAATAGACCATTTTTACAAATTTTAGATCAACCAATAGTATTTTACCAAACCACGTTGTAAAATTCATGTAGGTGTTTTTCACATAGCCATTTTTATATACATATATAATACTCACAGTGTAATAAAATTCCATATAATTTAATTTAAATAGATTATTTAGTTAAGTGAGTTGATATAATCATATCATGTACCAGAATTCACCTAGGTGAATTTATTGAAATCCATAAGTAGTTTGAATAATTAAATTTCATACATAAAACATACCTTGTAAAAGGAATAATCATCTCCAAGTAAATATTAATTATATACAGATAATTTTAATATATTTCCAAATCATAAATAAACACCCTAATAAGACCATTATAACTAAATTTATTATTATAAAATAGTAGGAACATAGTTTGGAAAAACTACAGAATTCTGACAAAAAACATACATTGATCTCTAATATAATTTCAAACATGATAGATATCACTTCACATTGTTTTTGTATTATAATGAAATGTAAAATGTTTTATTATATTTTCAAATCAATATTAATCACTCAATTTAGAGTTTTTAACCCCTATTATGGCCAAAATTTATAAGTTAAATGACTTTGGAAAATCGACTACATGGATTCAAAATTGGCTATATGGATTTACAGTCTTCTAAATGGTGAATAGTATATTTGATATGTGGTAATAGTAAAAAACATGTAAAAATTATATTTAACGATCTCAAATGACTTATTTAGCCTTAGAAAACTTCACTAAACTTGTATAACATGTTTTAAAAAATATAGGAAATATTCAAAACATCTTCCCCTAAATAAAATAAAGAACTAGTAAATAACAATTTAAACTAAATTTCCAACATTAGAAGTACAAATTTAATTGTACAAAATCTAGAAAAAAACCATTTTTTAATAAAAATATATGATTTTTTATTTTCAGGTTGAATATATTCGAAAATAATATATCATTCATTATCATAATCTCAGATAAAATGAAATCACACGTCAATATGCTAAGTTTTAGAATGTTGTAATTGTTTTTTTGAAAAATAAATAGTATAAGTGTAATGCCCCAACCCCAGTTACCCAAAGTCAGTGCATTATTACATAACATTGTAAAGATACAAGGATTCATTTCCTGAAAGACTGATCATTTTGGTAGCCTTGGAAGTACTAGATACATTCATAAGTTTTACATTACATTATAAAATGAAAAGCTACAATAACATTGTTTCCATAGACCACACTCATATCCCCTCAGACTATCCCTGCAGGTCATTCATAAAATACTTCTTCACATCCTGAAAAAAATAAAACATAGAAAGGGGTGAGCTCATATACTTAGTAAGGATAGAAATATAGCAGAAACTTTCGTAAATAAGCATAAACATTTTTGGAAATGTATAACACTAAAACAAAAGCCTTTTAAACATGAACTTCAGCATAGTATGGAAAAGATAAAATCATTAAATTCCATTTAATGATTCACATGGATATTCTAATAGTTTAATAATCACATGAAATATCAATAACCACTTTCATAATGATGGAATGCATAATTCCAGACTTCGTAACCACATAGTCAAGGCCTTGTGCCAAGACTACAAATAATATTTTGTCAAGGCCTTGTGCCAAGACACTAGTTTGTCTCATTAGACCTACAAATTCATTGAAGAGCTATAGCGGGGTCCACCCGTCACTTAATGTGTCTAATTAATTATACATATGAAAACATTTAAACATAACATAAACATTCATATTAAAACTATCATACGAAATGTCAATACTTCATCCATAAAAAATGAATGGTATAAAAATAACATATCCATAGTCAAACATAACTCATTCAATACAATATAAAACATTGTATTATAATAAATCAACATCAATAGAGAATAATAAAGTATATTTACATAGATTAAGTTAATCATCAAAACTATTTGAGAGAAATATCCACCTTTTTCTATAAAACATTTAAAAGTCTCACTATTTATCAAAAAGCTATTTAAAATAGATTTTTGAATCAAAGTGTCCCATACAGCCTTGAAACTTTTAAAAGGAATTTTAATTTTAAAACATTAATATCCATATAAATAAAAACTTAAAACCATTTTTAAAACATGGACATTAATGAGAATGATTTTGAAGAATAAATTTTTTAAAAATTTAAAATAATATTTTAGTCAGAGTTCCTAACCAAATGAGAGAAGCTTGAATTCAAATAATTGAGGTGATAAAAACTTTATAATATCATGAGAATAAAGGGATTCATGATATCTATGTCATAGTACACTATATACACCAAATAAAAGTGGATTGGTGCATAATGATAAAAAAGTCTCAATGGAATTTAAGATGAGATGAATTCCTTTATAAATACCTTATCCTTAGGTTAAGGATAAATAAATGAAATAATTATGTGTGAAAAATATAAATACACTCAATATGACTGTATATTCAGTATAAATCAATCAGAGGACATTCCCACATATTATTTTAAAAACAACACCAATAACTTGGATATTTAACTCAATGAATAGAAATGGATTTAAAATTACTCCTATCAAGTTTATATCTATGACTTGAAAATTTATCAATGGAGTGATTATGTGTATCAAAAGTATATCCCGTAAATGGGTAGTGGAAATTAATACATAAATAATAAATAGTGATTCCTCACATAATCCTGGAGTAAAATAATCAATGAAGTATGTGTAAAGCTCACTGAGTGGAAATTGAAAATTGGAAATTGAAATTCCCTTACTGATTTGGAAACTTATGAAACATACAACCCATGAAAGAAGGATAATAAAATGAAGATGTAAATAATCATAAATTAAAGTATATTACACCAAGAATAAAATCATGTATAGTACAAACACCACAAAAAAGGAATTAGTGGCCAATATAGTATGAATCTCACGGGAATAAAAAGTGAGATGAAAAGACCTTCCTTCATTGTAATCAATCGAGTCATTTGACCAAAAGTTTATAAACACAAAATGAATCACATAATACCATGAATATAAAGAGAATCATGATAATATATATCAAATGGCAGTACACAATACACCACATGCAATAAATAAGTGGCAAGCATTGGAAATCTCACTAAATTAAATATGAGATAAAAAACCTCTTAGCTTGTACTTATCCTTGGTCGAGGGCACGCTAATATAATTTATAATGGTGAAATAATTGTTATTAAATTATAAAATAACCATATACATTAATATGATATCATATGTGACCTTCTAATATTGATATTTTAATATTATCATCGTTTCATGTGTTAACTGATTCGTTCTCCTTTATATGCTTTGTTATGTAAGACATATTTTTTTATGGATGGGATGTATCTTATTCATATTCAGAATGATATTAAGTCTTTAAAATTTTTTTAATCATCAAATGAAAATTATTATTGAATGGATATGAAGGGGAATGAATCTCATTGCGCTCATGGAGACGGTAATGCGTACGTACGCACGAGCGAGAATATCATTCTTTTGATATTAAAATCATATATAATTGGATGGTATATCATATATATAGAATAATTATCATGTTATAATTATTATTTACAACAATTATACATCATTATTATACCCATCCAAATAACAATGTATTGAATAACAACTACACGACGACGTGGAGACGGTAAGCCGTACGTACGCATGTATTGTGACATGTCATTCAAAGGATGGATAGAATAATGAATATAGTTATGCCATATTTATAATAACATCACAATATATATAAGATACTAGATTTATTATTTTATAATGGAAACAAAAAATAAAGAGGATGTGGAAAAAGAAAGGAACATGAAGGAGGTGATGAAATATTTACCTCTTCTTTGGGTTATTCCTTTTGATTTGATCAAAAGGGATCCTTAGGTTGGATTTATGACTGAAGTAAGGAAACTAGGATTAAGGGAGTAAATTTGGGAATATATTTGGGAAGGGATTGGCCGATCCTAATGGCTTTGACGGTGTTAATTAGTGAGATGGGTGATTGCCATTTTATAAGAGGGGTGAGGGGCACCTTAGGAAAAGATAGAAATATTATTTCATAAAAAACTAATTTTTTGTTTCTAATGGCTCCAAAAGAAATTATTTAAAGGATAAGGTGGGTATGGGTCGAAAACCACTCAACCAATAGGTTTTATATAGGTTTGAGTCACTATATTAACTTTATCTTTTAGATTTAACTCTTAGTTAAATAGTTTAACATTTACCATGTCTCTTTGTATTTTTATATTATATGGTTAATAAACCTACTATAAACATACAATAGAACCCATAGTGATAAATAACCGATAAAATTTCATTATATAAGTCTTTTGGCTGATACTTATATTTTTAGGAATAGAATATCAATTAATAATATAATATTTGTTTTAAAAACTCTTTTAAGTCTATTTTGACACTATTTGGTATTTTGTTTTTGCTAAATTCATAACATAATTATTACATCAAAAAAATTAATCTAACAAAACCTAAATTGTCATATTAATATATTAAATTATTTTAATTCATAAAAAGTCTCAAATTACATTTATTTGGATATTTATAATATCAATTATTTTAATATTTCGTTAATTAGGTAATTACTGTATCATCATTGTGTCATAAATAAATTTAATTATTTAATGTATAAAAATTATAAATAAAATAAAATTATGTGGGAAAGATTTTTATCTTTCTAACGAATATTTATAGTATAATTTATCTTATGTGTAAACCTATATTGAAAATGGTTTAGTTATTAAACTTTGAATTTAAAAATTTTAACTCTTCTTTGAATTAAATAATAATAAATGTCCTAATCTAATCCAAGTGGAACTAAAGGATCATATTTTCTTCCTAAGAATGTTTTTGGCCGAATTAATCTTATCCAATAGAATTAGGACATGTGTTTGGGTAATATTAATATCATTTTTACCCTTAATTACCCTATTTACTTCTAACCGTGTTAAATAAAAGTAAAAAGTTACTATTCACCAAAAATTATTTTCATCTTATTGAGAAAAATTTTACTTAATGATATCCACCGTTTCTATCAAATTTTTTAAATTCAACTCATTGAAGTGCTAAAATTATGTTTTTTGTAAATTTGAAAATGCTCCGAAGAGGTGTGTAAAAGACGGTGAAAAGTTCAATAAAATTTTATACATCTAATTTTATTATAAAATGACTCCAATGAATTAAATTGAACTTATATAGGTATTATACAAATATTTTTACTTAAAATAAATTTGAATAATATAAATAATTATTTAAATAAAAAGTTGGTTTTAAACTATAACACAATGTTTTTCACTATTCATAAAAAATTGAATGTTTTTAGAAAAATACAAAAAATTTACCCTAAGATAATTTTGATATTCGGAATTCTAAAATGAATTATATTTTACAAAATTCAAAACATTATAAGTTGTATTAATTAATTTAAAATTAATTCCCGTTGTCAAAATTGAAAAGCGGGTTTTTTTAAAAAAGTAAAAACTATCAAAAGATTGACATATGTTTATGTCAAATTCAAATATAGAATTACTTATAATAACCTAAATTGTATTAATTGATAAAAATATAATCTAATTATAATTAAAAACCATTCAAATACATAATTTAACACTATAAATTATTTTTATTAAAAAAGTTATTTTCAATTAAAATTTAGTATTTTTCAGTATTCTTCAAAATATAAAAGTTATTAGAAAAGTACCAAAAATTTATACAAAATAAATTTTTATGTCCCGATTCTAAAGAAGAATTTAATTTCATTAAATTCAATATATAAATGTGTCAAATATTGGATTTAAAAATGGTTTTCCATCAAAAGGTGGTAAAAATGCATTTTCTAAAAAATAATTCTTTTATCTGAAAGAAATGAATTTGTTCTTATATTATGTCTAAGAAACACATAATGTAGGTTTTAAAATTATATGGAGTATAGAAAATTCAAAATTCAGTTAATACTTTTCATAAATGCTTTTGAACGGCTAGTTTGGTAAGTCATGCTGTGCTCTAACTCGGTGTTCCATGTAGAGCAAGCTATTGAATTAAAGAAAATAAATTACTATGAAATATTGGGGTGTTACATTCTTCCCCCTTTTGAAAATTGCGTCCTCAAAATTTAAAAATCGGGCTTGGGAACTTTATTGAAAGTCCCACATCAGAAAAAGAGTCAGTATAACTATCTCTTTAAAATAAATAAAGAGAAGTACAAAGGTCACCCAAGATAACCCAAAATATTATTCCATGTTGGAAAACATGGAGATGGAAGATAAAATAAGTGTCAAGTTCTAGTGGAGAGTGATAGAAAACATTATTATGAAAAAGTTAACAACAAGAAAACCACAAACTTGTGATGAGATAAACATTCATTAGTTTCCTACTAGAAAAAGTTAAATAGATAACAATTTTTGTTTTAACATCCATTTCATAAAGTTGTGAAATTTATTTATGAGAGTGACTAAGAACATAAAGGGATATACTTAATTTTTAAGTAGAGTTTCATCATTTAAAAAATTTCTACCACTAACTCATGTTTATTTTTCAAACGATGAGTATTCTAGATGACTTGGTCACACTTGAAGTGCTAGAATCAACTTCTAGAGAATCACATAATCCACAAAGTATAAACTATATATATTTACCTTGTCTTTAGAGATTTACCAAAACCAAAATGGTTAGTACAAGATCAGAAGATCTCCAAAAAGGATAATACTTTAGAAAAAGAAATAGTTATCTTAATTTCTAAAATTAAACCAACAATACCCGAAGTTCAATAAATACCATTAAACAAACAATTGTCATTAAAATAAATCAATATAATTTAAACTAATATTGAAACCCAAAACATAGAAGAATTTGATTACGTAGTCTCCCACATTAAATTGTATTTCCAAATAACATCGACTACTCTTAAAGTCACATACTTAAAAGTAATTAAACTCATCACATATTCTCTATGATAGGTTGATCATTTCAATAAATAACCCAAATTGCAATAAATACACAATACAAATATAGATTAAAATCCACCATTACTCCTAAAATGAAATCCCATAGTATTCTATATTCCTTAGGCATATAGTATTCCCAACAGAGAGAATGCCTTCCAAAATAACATTTATCACTTAATCCCCAAATCATTTACCTATACTAAGGATATCCCTTTTATAAGACATAAGATCCTAAACCAACTTATTATTGATCAATAAAATCATTTAACTAAAAGTAAATAGTCACACTAACCAAAAACATCACTTAGTCCAGTGGTAGGTGAAAAATCCCAATTGCACTATGGTTGTGGGTTCGATTCCTGCAGCTTTGTTCGATGTGACAGGTTGTCCCATGGTCTGTATGTTGTCATTTTCAAAAAAAATATATATATTATAACGTTCCGAAAATGAGATAAATTTCTCAGAATAACTATAACATAATTTCACCACAAATGTTATCTCATACCTCGCATTTTCATCCCAAAATGTAATTGCCTCAAATTCAAGGACCATATAAACCTAAATTGTTATTTATAACTATATCAACAATATAAAACACAATTCATCCTAAAATAGCATTTCCCATAATAAACTGTAGGGTTACAGATAAGATAAAAGTCTTCCAAAGTAATCACATCAACAAAGAACATTAATACTTTTAAACATTTCACCATCCATTTATTTCCACATATGTTCTTCCTTAACCAATGGGTTATCCTATAGAATAAGGCATTCACTCGGGTAATGCCCAAGTCCCCTATATTTACAGAAAATAACTCTAAATGGATTCTTGAGATCATTTTTATTTTCTTCCATAGTAGTTTTCATTTTTCTATGACAATTATTTACCTAATGTCCTTATTTCCCAGACATAAATCATTTCTTTTTTCCATTGAGACACTTCCCTAGGTGTCTCCATACACATTTCCTACATGATGGAAATTGTGCTTTCTTTTATCCATGGTCTCCACTGCTCGAGCTCTTATCATTCAACGCCTTTCACTTATTTGTTGGGTTCGAGAGTGGGTTAATATATATGTTTTTGATCACATTTTGGGATAACTGATTTGGCATGAACACAATTTCTTTTATAGCTATCAACATTCCATTAATTTTCTCATTTCCTCCTCCGTGCACAACTTGTACTTCATGTTCAATGTTACTATGAATTCCTTGGAATCTGGCCATTGAATAACACAAAAAAGCATAGTGTGAGTCATAAAATCATTTAGAGAATATCATAACACCTTATTTTCAATCTAAAAAACCTTAGGATTAAATACTATTATTTATTCTCATCTTATATTAAAATCCTTCAAATCAATATGTAGAGAAAATGTGAATTATCATAAGCATATCCCTTAGGAGTTTCATAACCAAGAGTGTGTGAAGGACCATTGTCGTGCACCAGTTCCCGTTCGATTCTATCTCAAAGTGGTGTTTTCGGGTTTTACCCCTAGGTACATCTGTTCCAGAGCCACCTCTACCTGCTCATATCCAGACAGGGATGTATTGTTTGGAAAACTCGAAAAATCTATACAATACCAAAATTCTAGGAAGTTCTTCTATACCAATCCTCAATGTCTATATTAGGTCTATGTGTTCTAATTTGAGTTTATCTAAATATAGTTTCCAAGGTTTGTACTAAACTTCGTTTGATACAAACTGTAATGCCCTGACCCCAGTTACCTAGAGTCGGTGCATTATTAAATAACATTGGAATGATACAAGGAATTATGTCCTGAAAGACCAATCAATTTAGTAGCCTTGGATTCTCTAGATACATTCATAAGTTTTACATTACATTATAAAATGAAATGCTACGACAACATTGTTTCCATAGACCACACTCATATCCCCTCAGACGATCCCTTTAAGTCACTCATAAAATACTTCCTCACATCCGGGAAAAAATAAAACATATAAAGGGGTGAGCTCAGATTCTCAGTAAGGATAACAATATAGTGGAAAGTTTCGTAAATAAGCATAAAAATTTAAGGCAATGTATAAGACTAAAACAAAATACTTTTAAACTTTAACTTCAGTATAGTATGGCAAAGTTAAAATCAAATAATTTTATTTTCTTATTCAAATAGATATTCTACTAGTTGAAAAATCACATGCAATTTGAATAGCCACTTTCATAATGATGGAATTCATAATGCAAGACTTCATAACCACATAGTCATGGCCTTGTGCCAAGACAAAGAATAAGATTTTTATGGCCTTGTGCCAAGACAAAAGATTGTCTCATGAGACCTACCGATGCATAGAGGAGCTATAGCAGGCTTCACCCATTACTTACTATGTCCAATGCATTCCTCATATGAAAAGGTTTAAACATAACATAAACATTCTTATTAAAACTAGCATAAGAAATGTCAATACTTTATCCATAAATAATGAATGGTATAAAAATAACACATAAATAGTCAAAAATAACTCATTAAATACAATATGAAAGATTATATTATAATAAATAAACCTCAATCAAGAATAATGAAGGATATTGACATAGAAGAAGTTAATCATCAAAACTATTTGAGAGAAATATCCCCCTTTTTATTTGAGACATTTAAAAGTCACACTATTTATTAAAAAGATGTTTAAAATAGATTTTTGAATCAAAGACTCCCATACCACTTTGAAACTTTTAAAAGGAATTTTAGTTTTAAAACAATAATTTCCATATAAATAAATCCTTAAAACCATTTTTAAAGCATGTACATTAATGAGAATTATTTAGAAGAATAAAATTTTAAAACATTTAAAATGATATTTTAGTTAGAGTTCCTAACCAAATGAGAGATTCTTTAATACAAATAATTGAGGAAATAAAAACATTACAATATCATTAGAATAAATGTATTCATGATATATTATGTCAAAGTTCAATATATACACCAAATAAAAGCGGATCGGCACATAACAACAAAAAAATCTCAATAGAATGTACGATGGGATGTATTACTTTATAAAGACCGTATCCGTAGGTTAAGGAAAAATCAATGAAATAATTATGTGTGAAAAATATAAATAAACTATATATGATTGGATACTTAGTGTAAAATAAATCAGAGTACATTCACACATATTCTTTTAAAAACAACACCAATGACTTGGATGTTTAACTCAATGAATAAAAATTGAGTTAAAATTACTCTTTTCCGATTTATATCGATGACTTTAAAATTTATCAATGGAGTGATTATGTGTATCAAAAAACTATCCATGAAAATTGGAGTGGGAATTACTACATAAATAATAAATAGTGATTCCACACATAATCTTGGAGTAAAATAATGAATGAAGTATGCGTAAAGCCCACTGAGTGGAAATTGAAATTTGAAATTCTCATACCAATTTGGTAACTTATGAAACATAAAACCCATGAAATAAGTATCATAAAAATAAGATGTAAATACTCATAAATTAAAGTATATTACACCAAGAATACAATCATGGATAGTATATATGCCACACAAAAGGAATTAGTGGCCAATGTAGCATGAATCTCACGGGAATAAAAAGTGAGTTGAAAAACCCGTACTTCGTTGTAATCAATCGAGTCATATGACAAAAAGTTGATAAACAAAAAATGAATCACATAATACCATGAATATAAATGTAATAATTATAATATATATCAAATAGTAGTACACAATACACCACATGCCATAAATAAGTGGCAAGCAATGGAAATCCCACTAAATTAAATGTGAGATAAGAAACTCCTTACCATGTACTTTTACTTTTTAGATGGATTTTTTATATCCTGTATAATGGTGAAGTAATTTTTATTAAATTATAAAATAACCATATACATTAATATGATATCATATATGATCTTCTAATATTGACATTTTAGTATTATTGCCGTTTTAGGTGTTAACTGATTTGTTCTCCTTTATATGCTTGGTTACGAATGCCATGTTTGTTATGGATGGGATGTATATTATTAAAATTCAGAATGATAGTAAGTCTTTAAATATTATTTTTAATCATCAAATGAAAATTATTCTTGAATGGATATGATGGGGAATGAATCTCATCACGTTCCTGGAGACGGTAATCTGTACATACACACGAGTGAAAATATCATTATTTTCATATTAAAATAATATATAATTGGATGTTATATCATAAATAAAGAATCATTATAATGTTATATTTATAAATTAAACCAATTATACATCATTATTATACCCATACAAGTAATAATGTACTGAATAACAACTACACCACGACGTAGAGACGGTAAGCCGTACGTACGCACGTATGGTGACATGTCATTAAAAGGATGGATAGAATAATGAATATGGTTGTAACATATTTATAATAACATAAAATTATATAGAATATATTGTATTTATTATTTTATAATGGAAATAACAAAGAAAGAGGAAGTTGAAGAAGAAAGTAAGTTGAAAGAGGCAAAGAAATATTTTCCTCTTATTCGGGTTCTTCCTTTTGATTAGATCAAAAGGGATCCTAAGGCTGGATTTCTTACTAAATTAAGGAAACTAGGATGAATGGAGGAGATTTGGGAAGATATTTGTTCTGGGGTCGGCCGAGCCTAATGGCTCTGGAGGTGTGAGTTGAAGAGTAGGGGGAGTGACATTTTATAAGAGGGGTGAGGGGCACCTTAAGAAAATCTAGAAATATTATTTTATAACAAAATCCTTTTCGGTTTCTAATGGATCCAAAATGAATTATTTAAATGTAAAAGTTGGTATGGGTAGAAAAACCCTCAACCAATAGGTTTTAGATAGGTTTTGGTCACTATATTAACTTTGTCTTTTAGATTTAACTCTTAGTTAAATAGTTTGACATTTACCATGTCTATTTGTATTTTTATATTATATGGTTAATAAACATACTATAAACTTCCAAGAGAACTAAAAGTGTTTCATTAATGATACACCTATCATAATATATGTCTTTTTTCAGATACTTAGATTCTTATGAAAAGAATATCAATTAATAATATAATATTTGTTTTAAAAACTCTTTTATGTCATTTTTTACACTATTTGGTATTTTGTTTTTGCTAAATTCATAACTACATTATTAATTATAAATAAATTCATCTAACCAACCCTATAATCTCATATTATCCTATAAAATTACTGGAATCTATAAAAAGTCTCAAATTTAATTTATTTGGATAATTATAATATCAATTATTTTATTATATCATTAATTAGGTAATTACTGCATCATCATTGTGTCATAAATAAATTTAATTATTTAATGAATAAAAATTATAAATAAAATACCATTATGTAGGAAATATTTTTTTATTTCTAATTAATATTTACATTTGAATTTATCATATGTGTAACCCTATATTAAAAATGGTTTAGTTATTATACATTGAATTTAACACTTTTAACTCTTCTTTGAATTAAATAATAATAAATGTCCTAATCTAATCCAAGTGGACCTAAAGGATCATATTTTCTTCCTAAGGTTATTTTTAGTCAAATTACACTTATCCAATAGAATTAGGACATGTGTTAGGGTAATAATAATATCATTTTTACCCTTAATTACCCTATTTAATTTTAATAGTGGAAAATAAGAGTAAAAAGTTACGATTCATCATAAATGATTTTCATCTTATTAAACCAAATTTTTGTTACTGATATAAACCTTTTCTCTTGGAGTTTTGAAATTCAACTGACAGAATTGGTAAAATTAAGTTTTATTTAAATTTGCAAATGCTCCTAGGAGGTGGGAAAAAGACGGTAAAAAGTTTAATAAAATTTTATACATCTAATTTTATTATAAAATGACTCCCATGAATTACATTGAACTTATATAGGTATTATAAAGTTATTTTTAAATAAAATAAATTAAAATAAAATAGATAATTATTTAAATAAAAAATTGGTTTTAAACTATGACGTAGTTTTTTTCACTATTCATAAAAATTGAATATTTTCAGAAAAATACCAAAATTTTACCCTAACATAATTTTGATATTCCAAATTCAAAAGTGAATTCTATTTTACCAAATTAAAAACATAGAAGTTGAATTAATTAATTTAAAATAAATTTCTGTTGTGAAAATCGAAAAACGGGTTTTTAAAAAAGTAAAAACTATGAAAAGATTGACATGTGTTTATGTCAAATTTAAATTTGAAATTACTTATAATAACTTAAATTTTATTAAATGATAAAACTATAATCAAATTATACTTACAAACCTTTTAAATACATAATTTTACACTATAGAGTATTTCGATTAAAAAAGTTGTTTTCAATTAAAATTTAGTATTTTTCAATATTCATAAAAATATAAAAGTTATTAGAAAAGTACCAAAAATTAATCCAAAATAATATTTTGTGTCCCAATTCTAAATTATAATTTAATTTCATTAAATTGAATATATAAAAGTGTCAAATATTGGTTTTAGAAAATGATTTCCATTAAAAGGTGGTAAAATTTCATTTTTTTGAAAAATACATCTTTTATCTGAAAAAAATAAATATATTCTTATATTATGTATAAGAAACACATAATGTGGATTATAAAATTATTTTTAGTATATAAAATTCAAAAATCAGTTAATAATATTCAAAACAGCTTTTGAATGGCTAGTTTAGTAAATCATCGTGCGCTCGAACTTGGTTTTGCGTGTAGCACAAGCTATTAAATTAAAGAAAATAACTTACTATGAAATATTGGGGTGTTAAATTATTCCCCCATTCTAGAGATTGAATCCTATCAATTTTAAAAATGGGCTTGGGAACTATATTGAAAGTCCCACATCGGAAAAAGAGTCAATATAACTATCTCTTTAAAAGAAAGAAAGAAAAGTACAAAGGTCAACCGAGATAACCCACACTAGTATTCCATGTTGGAAAACATGGATATGGATGATAAAATAAGTATCAAGTTCTATTGAAGAGTGATAGAAAACCTGATTAGGGGAAAGTTAACAACAATAAAACCACAAAATGGTGAGGAGATAAACATTCATTAGTTTCCTAGTATAAAAGTAAACAGATAACGTTTTTTGTTTTAAGTTCCATTTAATAAAGTTGAGGAATTTATTTATGATATTGAATAAGAACATAAAGAGATATACTAAATTTTTAAGTAGAGTTTAATCCTTTAATAAATTTCTACCACTAAATTATTATTTTTTCAAATGATTTGTATTCAAGATGACTTGGTCACACCTGAAGTGCTAGAATCAACTTCTAAAGAATCACATGATCCACAAAGGAAAAACTATATATATTTACCTTGCCTTAAGAGATTAACCAAAACCAAAATGGTTAGTACAATATCAGATGATCCCCAAAAAGGATGATCCTTTAGATAAAGAAATAGTTATCTTAATTTCTAAAATTAAACCAATAATACCCGAAGTTCAATAAATACCATTCAATAAATAGTTGTCCTTAAAATCCATCAATATAATCCAAACTAATATTGAAACCCAAAGAATAGAAGAATTTGATTACACAGTCTTTCACGTTAAATTGTATTACCAAATTACATCGACTATTCTTAAAGGCACATAATTAAAAGTATTTAACCTAATCACATAATCTCTATGATATGTGAATCATTTCAATAAATAACCCAAATCACTATAAATCCACAATAAAAACATAGTTAAAAATGCACCATAACTCCTCAAATGAAATCCCATAGTATTCTATTTTCCTTAGCTATATACTATTCCCAACAGAGAGAATATCTTCCAAAATAAAATTTATCACTTAATCCCCAAATCATTTTCCTATACTATGGATATCCATTTGATAAGACATAAGATCCCAAATCAACTTATTATTGATCAATAAAATAAATTAACTAAAAAGAATTAGTCACACTAATCAGGGACTTCACGTAGTCCAGTGGTAGACTATAAATCCCAATCACACTACTATTGTGGATTTGATTCCTATAGATTTTTTCGACAGGACGGGTTGTCACACAATCAGCGTGTTGTACTTTTTCAAAAATAATATATTTTATGACATTCCCAAAATCATATAAATTCCTTAGAATAACTATAAAATAATTTCACCACAAATGTTATCTCATACCTCACATTTTCATCCCAAAATGCAGTTGCCTCAAATTCAACTATCATATAATCCTAAATGGTTATTTATAACTATATCAATAATTGAATACAAAATTCTTCCTAAAATAGCATTTTCCCATAATAAACATCAGGGTTACACATAAGAGAAAAGTCTTCCAAAGTAATCCCATCAACAAAGAGCACTAATACTTTTAATAATTTCACCATCCATTTATTTTCACATAGGTTTCTACTTGACCAAGGGGTTATCCTACAGAATATGGCATTCACTCGGGTAATGCCCAGGTCCCCTACATTTATGGAAAATAACTGTAAATGGATTCTTGAGATCATTTTTATTATCTTCTATAATAATATTAATTTTTACACGGATATTATTAACTTTATGTCCTTATTTACCACACATAAAGCATTTCTTTGTTCCATTGAGACACTTCCCTAGGTGTCTCCTTCCACATTTCCTGCCTGAAGGAAATTGAGATTTCTTTTCTCCATGGTCTCCACTAATGGAGCTCTTATCATTCACCGCCTTTCTCTTCTTTGTCGAGTTCGGGAGTCGGTTAATATATATTTTGTTGATCATATTTTTGAAAAATTAATTTGGCCTGAACACAATATTTTTACACCTATCAACATTCCATTCTGATGCTCATTTCATCTACTGTTCCAACCTTGTACATCATGTTCAATGTTATTATGACTTCCTTGGAATCCAGCCATTTACTAACAGTAGAAAGCATAGAGTGAGTCATAAAATCATTTAGAGAATATCATAACCCCTTATTTTCAATCTGAAACACATTAGGATTAACAACAGTTATTTATTCTCATCTTACGTTAAAATCCTTCAAATTGGTTTGTAAAGAAAATGTGAATTATCCTAAGCCTATCCCCTGAGAGTTTCATAAACAAGAGTGCAGCAAGGCCTGTTGTCATGCACCAGTTCCCATTCGAGTCTAGCTCAAAGTGGTGTTTTTACGTTTTACCCCTAGGTACATCTGTGCCAATGCTGCCTCTACCTGCACGTATCCAGACAGGGAATTATTTCATTGAAAACTCACAAAATCTCTATAATACCAAAATTCTAGGAGGTTATTCTATACTAATCCTCAATGTCTATCTTAGGGAGATGTGTTCTAATCATATTTTATCTAAATATAACTTCCAAGGTTTGTACTAAACTTTCTCTGATACCAACTATAACGACCCGACCCCAGTTACCCATAGTTGGTGCATTATTACATAACATTAGCATGATAAAGGGAATCATGTCCCGAAAGACCGATTATTTTAGTATCCTTGGATGTACTAGATACATTCATAAGTTTTAAATTACATTATAAAATGAAAAGATACAATAGAATTGTTTCCCTAGACCACACTCATATCCCCTCAAATTAACCTTGTAGGTCAGTCATAAAATACTTCTTCAAATCCTGGGAAAAATAAAACATATAAAGGGGTGAGCTCAGATGCTCAGTAAGGATAACAATATAGTAGAAACTTTTGTAAATAATCATAAACAATTAAGGCAATTGATAAGACTAAAAAAAGCCTTTTAAACATGAACTTCAGCATAGTATGGAAATGATAAAATAAAATAATGCCATTTACTTATTCGCATGGATATTATAATAGTCAAATAATCACATGCAATATCAATAGCCACTTTCATAATGATGGAATGTATAATTCCAGACAACATAACTGTAGGTTCCGGGCGCAGCGGAAGCGCGTTGGTGGGTTTGCCCGACTTTAATTTTAATGTTATACAACGTTCAATCCGAGATCCGTCACGATATAAAACACCGAATCTTCAGAATAGAATGAAGAACGAAAAGAAAAGAAGAGTCCCGGAACCCTTGAGGAGGATCATCATATGTTGATTATAATTAATTTAATTAATGCATAAGAATTACCTTGTTGGAATTCTTTCTTCGTTGATGTGTCCGGTCACGATTCGGTGATCCGTCGTTGCATCGTAGAATCCAAGTGTAGGATTCCTCTAGCGGTGATCCACACATGTGTCACGTATCTCTGGATATCACCGAAGAGATCTCCGGGTGCTAGCGCGGAAGAACCTTCGCTTGCGATGTCCGCCTTCGACCGCCTTGATCCGGTGGAGGATCTTGCTCTCGTAACTTGAGGGCGTTCTTGGTGGAAAGGGAATTCTCTCTTGGCTTGAGAGTATTTCCAAATCCATTGTGCACAACAATGGCTCTCAAAAAATGTTGGGGTTGCGAGGATATTTATAATGAGGTTTGAGGTTAATTGAGTTATGACAATAAATAAACTCATTACGTGTTTTATTTATTTCATTAACTCTTATTGAAAACTCCCATGTCGAATTATTAATTCCTTGACATGCGCCCACGCTGATTATAATAAATATCATTTAATAAAACAATATTGAATCCTCAAAATCACAATTGGAAAAACTACACGGCGTGTAATAATTAATACACGGCGTATACTTGTTTTCCATAAAACTACACATCGTGTATATTTAATATACACGGGGTGTACTTTTATTTTCCATTTTTCTCCACCACATTTATTAGACCTTGAGTAATGACTTTTTATTTCTTAAATAAATTTAACTGCATTACTCACTAATAAATATATTATTTTATCCACAGTATATTCTCTCGAATAACTAGTGTCAAAATAAATGCGATCAGACATCCTTAAATAATTATTAAACCATAGTCGGGAATAATATTTATTTTACTTGTTAAATTAATATTTAACTGAGATACATGGACACACTTAGTGTGTGACCCTCTAGGCCTCTTTCTCAGTGGCATTAGGCTGAGCCTGCCTAAAGTCCAAGGTTACCGTCTAGCAACACGCCAAGACACCCATAGAGAAATAAGTTAACGCCGCAATGACGTGTCACCTCCTACGAACACTTACCGTGTAATATAATCTCTTTGTCTCGATATCTCCAATCAAGCGGGTTGCATGCTAGTTCCATCAACCCATGTGCTTGATTATTCTTTCTTTGACTTCCCAGAATTGAACTTGCCCATACCTTACCATGGCCATGGATTTATTTAGGCTATATCAATTCCATCAAAGGGCCTGAGATATCTACTTCCGTTATGGAACGGAAGGGACAAATCCTTTCTCGCATTATCTATTAATGCGGTATTACTCGTGACGCACCCAACGTATCCTATCTCACTGCGAACAGTGTGTCGTCACAGTTTTCGTCAATACATCTAAGTGTGCTAGTTGTAATACCCATTAATAATAATCTTAAAGTCTAAGGATCAATACACATGTCCGTAGATAGGAACATCCAATGACACTATGAAATGTGGATTTCTTACTGGCGGGTCTCATTCTCATAATATCCTCCGGGATATTACCAAGGGCACACACCATGAGAAGGTGCCTCAAAGTTTTATGAGTCCTCACCCCTAATGACCTGTATTATTTGTGTCCCTCAAATAATATCATCCGGCCATAGAACATACATTCAAGAACAATGTTATGGCACTTTCGGGTTCTCATCATAGCAGGGATCCGCTACGACCCTTTAATGCAACAACTATCCTTAGGACATTATCACATGACATGTCACATAGAAGAACAATCAAGATGTGATAATGATTTTATTTAATGAATAAAGTACATAGTAGTTGGTTCTAGACCACCAACTCCAACAGACTCCCACTTGGACTAGAGCCAACTTCTAACAACATTTAACCTGCTAGCTCTCACATGATATTCATGCTTCTGCTGAGATAGGCCATTAGTCATGGGGTCCACCACGTTCTCTTCCATGGACACTCTACTCACTGCAACTTCACCCCTTTGATATAAATCCCTCAAGAGGTGATACTTCCGGAGTATGTTCTTTGCCCGTTGATGTGACCTTGGTTCTTTTGCAAGAGCCACCGCTGTAGTATTATCACAATACAATGTAATGAGATATTTACTGCTAGGCACCACATCAAGCTCTTGGACAAAGTTCCGGATCCAAACGGCTTCTTTGGCTACATCAGAAGCCGCTATATACTCGGACTCCGCTGTAGAATCGGTGACAACTGGATGCTTTGTACTCTTCCAGCTCACAGCTCCTCCATGGAGACAGAAAACATATCCAGATTGCGACATCAGATCATTCTGATCTGTTTGAAAACCAGCATCAGTATACCCTCTGATGACAAGCTCCTCGTCTCCTCCATACACCAGGAACATATCCTTAGTTCTTCTCATATACTTAAGGATAGTATTAACAGCAGTCCAATGTTGTTCTCCTGGATCTGATTGATATCTGCCTACCATGCTCAGTGCATATTCAACATCAAGTCTGGTACATAACATGGCATACATGATGGATCCTATAGCCGAAGCGTATGGGATCTTGCTCATCCTATATTTCTCCTGTTGTGTCTGGGGACACATTTTCTTAGAAAGATGTAAGCCATGTGACACTGGAACCAATCCCCTCTTGGATTTTTCCATACTAAATATCTTTAGTATCTGGTCAATGTATGTACCCTGACATAGTCCAAGTAGCCTCTTGGATCTATCACGAATGATCTTGATCCCTAGAATGTAGGATGCTTCTTCTAAGTCCTTCATGGAGAAAAACTTGTTCAACCAGTCCTTAACTGACAGTAAGGCTGGTACATCATTTCCAATAAGAAATATGTCATCAACATATACCACTAGGATGACGACCGCATTCCCATTAAACCACTTATAAACACATGGCTCACATCCGTTCTTAATGAAACCAAATTCCTTTATGGCTTCATCAAATCGAATGTTCCATGACCTGGATGCTTGCTTTAATCCATAAATGGATTTCTGCAACTTGCAAACCCGTTTGGCTTCACTTGGTGTCACAAACCCTTCTGGTTGTGTCATATAGACATCTTCTTGAAGGTTCCCGTTAAGGAATGCTGTTTTGACATCCATCTGCCAAATCCCGTAGTCATGGTAAGCTGCTATGGAAAGTATGATTTTTATGGATTTAAACATGGCAACTGGCGAGAAGTTTTCATCATAGTCAATTCCTTGACACTGTCTGAATCCTTTAGACACTAGCCTTGCTTTATAGGTTCTAACTTGACCTTCCATGTCCATCTTTCTTTTGAATACCCATTTGCATCCAACAGGCTTTACATCAACTGGCTCATCGACCAGAACCCAAACTTGGTTTTGATACATGGAATGCATCTCAGAATTCATAGCTTCTAGCCATCTTGCAGCTTCTGAGATTTCTACTGCTTCCTTGTAGGAGAGAGGTTCATCATTGTCCAACAATAATGATTCACCATCCTCGGTGACTAGGAAAACAAATCTCTTTGGTTCCCTTACCTCTCTTGAGCTCCTACGTAGTACTTGTGTTTCTAGAACCTCTTCTACGGGGACCTGTGGAACTTGTTCCTATACCATCTCTTGTGTATCTTGAGCATCAACTTCGTCGAAGTCAATCTTGCTCCCACTATCCTTCTTGAGGATGTGCTCCCTCTCAAGAAAGACTGCTTGTCTGGTGACAATCACTTTCTTGTCTTGGGGGTTATATAGGTAATATCCTTTTGTTTCCTTGGGATATCCTATAAAGATAGACTTCGTACCCCTGGGTGCTAGTTTGTTGCCTGAGAAGGCCTTAACAAACGCCTCGCATCCCCATACACGTGTGTGTGACAAAGTGGGTTTCCTCCCATTCCATAACTCGGATGGAATTCCATTTTCCACCTTAGTTGGTACTCAGTTTAATGTGTATGCTGCAGTTTGTAATGCATATCCCCAAAAGGACAATGGAAGATCCGCATGAATCATCATCGACCTCACCATGTCCAACAAGGTGCGGTTCATCATTTCACTAACACCAGTCCACTGTGGTGTATAAGGTGGAGTGAGCCGATATAGAATCCCAGACTCCCATAGAATATCGATGAACTCTTGGTTCAGATATTCTCCACCTCGATCCGATCATAGCTTCTTTATCTTCTTACCAAGTTGATTCTCCACTTCATTCTTGAATTCCTTAAATTTCTCTAAGGACTCTGACTTATACCTCATTAAGTAGACATAGCCATATCTACTCAAATCATCAGTAAAAGTAATAAAGTAAGAATATCCACCTCTAGCTTCTACTGGAAATGGTCCACACACATTTGTGTGTACCAATCCTAGAAGCTCTATGGCCATTTCACCTTGTCCACCAAAAGGCGGCTTGGTCATTTTTCCTTGTAAACAAGCGTGACATCTATCAAGTGGTTTTAGCTCAGTAGAGTCTAAATAGCCATCTTGTCAGAGCTTTGTCAAGCGCTTCTCATTCACATGACCAAGGCGGTGATGCCATAACTGGGTGATGTATGAGTCATGTGAGTTTGTTTCGTTATCGATTGCCAACACTTGGTTTTCATAATTTAATACATACAAACCATTATTCAAATGTTCCATACCATATCATACGTTATTCTTATAAAAGAGACAACCCTTATTTCCAAACATGAAAATAAATCCATCCATATCCAAACAAGATACAGAAATTATGTTCTTGGTAACACTAGGCAAAAAATAACAGTTTTGTAAAACCAAAATCATGCCAGTTGGCAATGAGAGGTGATAATCGCCAATAGCCAATGCATCCAGCCTTGCGCCATTGGCAGCTCGAAGATCCACCTCTCCTATGGCGATCTTTCTAAATCTACTTGGTTCCTGAATTTGAATACAGATGTGAGCCCCACAAGCTGTATCTAATACCCAAAGTGTTGAAATAGAAAGATTGCACTCGATAACGAATGCACCTTTAGCGTCCCCACGCTTCTGGGTGCAGTTCCTCTTCCAGTGGCCCTGCTTGACACATGAAAAACACACTGCTTCCCGTTCCTTTCCCTGCCTCTGGATCTTCCCCTTCTTGGAGGGACGGTGCTCGGGGGCTTCAGACCGTTTATAAGTCTTTGTACCCTTTGCCTTGTCCTTCCTTTTCTTGTTCACCATAAGGACCGCGGGTTTGTCACGCCCCATGTCCTTATCTACCTGGCGAATCAAGGTCAGAAGCTCCGATAGACTCTTCTCATTACCGCTCATGTTATAGTTGACAATGAATCTAGAAAAGGTCTTGGGCAATGATGATAGGATGAGATCTGTACGCAACTCATCTGGGAATTTAATCCCTAAGATGTCCAAGTGTTCAATGTAGCCAATAATCTTGACCACATGAGGCCCACCTGGCGCAGACTCTCCAATCTTCGTGGTAAACAAAGCATTGGAGATCTCATACCTCTCCTGTCTCGCCTTCTCTTGGTAGATATATTTAAGGTGAGACATCATGCTATACGCAACCATGTTTTCATGTTGCTTCAAGAGCTCATTAGACATGGCCGATAGCATGAAACACTGGACATCTGTGGCATTATCCATGTGTTTCATATAGAGAGATAATTCCTCATCACTAGCCTCTTTCCCAGACGCAACTGGAATAGGCTCTTCCAGCACATATAATTTCCTTTCGTGGTGAAGGACGACGCGTAAACGCCTATGCCACTCTTGGAAATTGGTTCCAGTGAGAAGGTTTTCTTTTTCGAGTATGGTGCACAATAATATGTTTGAAGTCATTTTCTTGCCATTTCTACAATTTAAGATGAGCAAAGGTTTAGTACTTTATTATAAAAATTGAGACAAATAAATAAATTAATACTTATTAGTCTCCCACTATTTTATCGAAATCCGATAGCCCTCACCATTGACTTCGGAATATTCTATTGCGTGAATATTCTAGTGGCAGGGATCCATATTTCCCTTCGCATTACCCCAACTAGGGTTGGTCAAGCAACTTGAAGGGTTTTAGGTAGTCATTCCAAATGCCAACTGCATTAAATCGCAGTTCCTTGATCCGCTGAGTGGACTCCCCAATCCGGAAATCACTTTTTGGATTTCCTCAACCTTTGCCTCTTGGTCACACCATGTCCTGCTGTGGCAGTCAACCCTTGATGCGAACCAAGTCAAGTCAACCCAAAACCTTGAATTAGAATTCCCCGATAATTGAAAGCACCCCAACTAGGGTTGGTCAAGCACTTTGAACTATGGTTCGATTCTAACCAAGATTATGGAAGGCTATGCCGACATAATATTTATTTTGAGGGATTTTATCCTTATACGTAAATTGCCATTTTATTATCTTTGATTACATGCTTGTTAATATTAAGTGGGATATACTTAAGTGATTAACCATGTCTAAGATAATATATATGTATAAGACAATTTTATTTTAGTTCCATCTTGCATGATCGTTTAATCCATTAATTGTGTGATCGTGACAACATACCCACAATAAATAAACCATGCAACTGACAGAAATAAAATAAATGGTTTGATCATGAGCTTTTCTATTGGTTAGTTTATCTAGCGGTTGTTAAACTAACCCAAGACCTAGTGGAGAAACACCTTGAACCTTTTGGGTTCGTGTTTACAGCTTTCCACCTGTCCACCTTTGTATCTCCTTGGATTGGTTTCATCTTGGATCCTGAATTGAGCTGCCTCCACTAGCTTGGGAGCTCCATCAATTACATATGCATTTATCTCACACGCAGGTGAGGGGAAAAAGGGGTTTTTACATAAAACAATCCTTGGGCGCGCAGGCCCTACATATTAATGAGGAGATGGCTCACAGGCCAACAAATTTAATTTAAATAAATAAATTAAAATAAACCATTCACATACAAAGGTCTTGGTCTAGCTCATGATCATCCATACATGCAACGATATTTACGCATAAATAAAACTAGCATCCAATTCTTTAATCGTTCTTGTTTAAGATAAATCACGCTCGAATCAATTAATTATCTTTATTTAATCAATCCTTTTATCTTAAATCCCTTTTCTGAATTTCCATGATATTCTCATCCATCATAATTTTAAACAAATAAATTCATTTAAATTTATCCTTGTACACAACTTGTACCTTGGAGGTAACCCAAAGAATTCCCATTTATTATGCAGATGTTAAATTAAACACATATATATAAAACACCTATCACGTTTTGTGCCTCAGCTTTACGCCTGCACCATGGTACATGTCTCAAGTGTTTGTATAATATAATAATAAATTTTAATAAATCTGCGTAATTTGGGTGAGTACACGGCATGTAGTTCCGACTACACGACATGTACTTTTTATTCACCGTCCATCCGAAGTACACGTCCGGGGATAGGGCGTGTTAATGTACTTCTGAAATTTTCAGAGTACACGGCGTGTATAGTGGGACACACGCCGTGTAGTTTCCGCGTTACACGGTTTCCAGCCAGGCAGGCTATGTACGGAGTACACGACCCAACCCTACCACAACGGGACTACATGCCGTGTTCATTGGACCACACGTCATGTATTCCGGAAACCGTGTGCCACCTGTTTCTGGTCGACACACGGTGTCTTAAATTCTTAGAAATAATCCAATACATGGCCTGATTTGGCGGATCAATCAATGCATTGAAACTAGACTACACGGTGTGTACTTCCGAATACACGCCGTGTATTCTGGTGTTATACGACAAGAAACATTTGGCTCCTACGGATGAGTTCCTCTATTTTATTTTAATCAAAATTAAAAGAAAAATCCGTTTCTGCGAGGTGAACGAGAAATGAGAGAGGAGGAACAGATCTCGATATTCAGATTTCCAGAACGATTAAACATGAATTGAAATAACTAAATTATTAAATGCGTAAATCACCAACAAAAAACTAAATAATTATAACCAACGATATGACCCCTCTGATACCACTTGTAGGTTCCGGGCGCAGCGGAAGCGCGTTAGTGGGTTTTTCCAACTTTAATTTTAACGTTAAAAAACATTCAATCCTAGATCCGTCATGATATAAAATGCCGAATCTTCAGAATAGAATGAAGAACGAAGAGAAAATAAGAGTCCCGAAACCCTTGAGGAGGATCATCATATGTTGATTATAATTAATTTAATTAATGCATAAGAATTACGTTGTTGGAATTATTTCTTCGTTGATGTGTCCGGTCACAATTCGGTGATCCGTCGTTGCATCGTAGAATCCAAGTGTAGGATTCCTCTAGCGGTGATCCACACATGTGTCACGTATCTCCGAACATCACCGAAGAGATCTCCGGGTGCTAGTACGGAAGAACCTTCGCTTGCGATGTCCGCCTTCGACCGCCTTGATCCGGTGGAGGATCTTTCTCTCGTAACTTGAGGGCGTTCTTGGTGGAAAGGGAATTCTCTCTTGGCTTGAGAGTATTTCCAAATCCGTTGTACACAATAATGGCTCTAAAAAAATGTTGGGGTTGCGAGGATATTTATAATCAGGTTTGAGGTTAATAGAGCTATGACAATAAATAAACGCGTTTCGCGTTTTATTTATTTCATTAACTCTTATTGAAAACCCCCATGTCAAATTATTAATTCCTTGACATGCGCCCACTCTGATTATAATAAATATCATTTAATAAAACAAAATTAAATCCTCAAAATGCCATTTGGAAAAACTACACGGCGTGTTATAATTAATACATGGCGTGTACTTGTTTCCCATAAAACTACACAGCGTGTATATTTAATATACACGGCGTGTACTTTTATTTTCCATTTTTCTCCACCACATTTATTAGACCTTGACTAATGACTATTTATTTCTTAAATAAATGTAACTGCATTACTCGCTAATAAATATATTATTTTATCCACAGTATATTCTCTCGAATAACTAGTGTCAAAATAAATTCGATCAGACATCCTTAAATAATTATTAAACCACAGTCGGGAAGAATATTTATTTAACTTGTTAAATTAATATTTAACTAAGATACATGGACACACTTAGTGTGTGACCCTCTAGGCCTCTTTCTCAGTGGAATTAGGATGAGCCTGCCAAAAGTCCAAGGTTAGCGTCTAGCAACATGCCAAGGAACCCATAGAGAAAAAAGTTAACGCTGCAATGATGTGTCACCTCCTACGAACGCTTACTGTGTAATATAATCCCTTTGTCTCGATATCTCCAATCAAGCGGGTTGCATGCTAGTGCCATCAACCCATGTGATTGATTATTCTTTCTTTGACTTCCCAGAATTGAACTTGCCCATACCTTACCATGGCCATGGATTTATTTAGGCTATATCAATTCCGTCAAAGGGCTTGAGATATCTACTTCCATTATGGAACAGAAGGGACAAATCATTTCTCGCATTATCTATTAATGCGGTATTACTCGTGACGCACCCAACGAATCATACCTCGCTGCGAACAGTGTGTCGTCACAGTTTTCATCAATACATCTAAGTGCGTGAGTTGTAATACCCATTAATAATAATCTTAAAGTCTAAGGATCAATACACACGTCCGTAGATAGGAACATCCAATGACACTATGAAATGTGGATTTCCTACTGGCGGGTCTCGTTCTCATAATATCCTCTTGGATATCACCATGAGAAGGTTCCTCAAAGTTTTATGAGTCCTCACCCCTAATGACCTGTATTATTTGTGTCCCTCAAATAATATCATCCGGCCATAGAACATACATTCAAGAACAGTGTTATGGCACTTTCGGGTTCTCATCATAGCAGGGATTCTCTACGACCCTTTAATGAAACAGCTGTCCTTAGGACATTATCACATGACATGTCACGCAGAAGAACAATCAAGACGTGATAAGGCTTTTATTTAATGAATAAAGTAAAAAGTAGTTGGTTCTAGACCACCAACTCCAACAATAACCACATAGTTATGGACTAATGCCAATTCTACAAATAAGATTTTGTTGAGGTCTTATTCCAAGATAGTAGTTTGTCTCATAATACCTACCGATGCATCGAGGAGCTATAGCGGGCTCCACCCTTCATTTACTAAGTCCAATGCATTACTCATATAAAATGGTTTAAACATAACAAAAACATTTGTTTTAAAACTAGCATACAAAATGTCAATACTTTATCCATAAACCATGAATGGTATAAAAATAGCACATCCACAGTCAAACATAACTCATTCAATACAATATGGAAGATTGTATTATAATAAATTAACCTCAATTGATAATAATGAAGGATATTGACATAGATTAACTTAATCATCAAAACTATTTGAGAGAATTATCCCCCTTTTTATTTAAAACATTTAAAAGTCTCACTATTTATAAAAAATATGTTTAAAATAGATTTCTGAATCAAAGTGTCCCATACCACCTTGAAAATTTTAAATTTAATTTAAATTTTAAAACATTAATGTTCATATAAATAAAACCTTAAATCCATTTCTAAAACATGGACATTAGTGAGAATGATTTAGTAGAATAAAATTTTAAAATATTTAAAATGATATTTTAGTTAGAGTTCTTAACCAAATGATAGATGCTTGAATAAATATAATTTTGGTAATAAAAACTTTATAATATTTTTAGAATAAAAGGATTCATGATATACTATGTCAAAGTACACTATATACACCAAATAAAAGTGGATTGGCACATAACAACAAAAAAGTCTTCAAGGAATGTAAGATGGGATGAATTCCTTTATAAAGATCATTTCTTTAGGTTAAGGATAAATCAATGAAATAATTATGCATGACAAATATAAATACACTAAATATGATTGGAGATTCAGTGTAAATTAATCAGAGGACATTCACACATATTCTTGTAAAAACAACACCAATGACATGTATGTTTAACTCAATGAATAGAAATTGAGTTAAAATTAATCTTATCAAGTTTATATCGATGACTTGAGAATTTATAAATGGGGTCATTATTTGTATCAAAAGTATATCTATGCAAAGGGGAGTGGAAATTACTACATAAATAATAAATAGTGATTCCACGCATAATCTTGGAGTAAAGTAATCAATGAAGTATTCGTAAATCCCACTGACTATAAATTGAAAATTGAAAATCCATTTTAATCATTTTAAAATATTTAAAATTGGTAAAATATAACAAATTTATTATATATTAAATACGAGAAACATGCATAAAATATTCATTCAAATAAATATATTATTCTTAAAAATAACATTGTGAAACAAGACTTGATTTATTTTTAATAATTTGACCAGATTCATCCATTTTATTTCTAATAATACACCTAGTTCCAATTACAGGCTTATATATAAGGGGTTAAACTAAATTCCAAAAATTATTTATATAAAACTGATTAAGTTTATATTTTATACAATTAAACCATTTATAATCATTTAAAGCATCTAAAAAATAAAACACCTAATAAAAAAATGAATATTAGTAAATAAGTTTAAAGAAAATTTTCTAGTTTTCATAATAGAACCAAAATTACCAGTCACATTTTCAATAATATGATATTTATGTATCCTCCAATATCTTGATCAAATTGAGAATAAATTTTCCCTCACTCAATAGAAACATTATCTAGAGGTTTTTCTTCTCCAAAATTGAAATAACTTAAATCGTCTTCAATATAAATAAATAGATTTCTAACCATTAGGATATTTATCAAACGTTATATATACATAGTCTTAAAAATTCATATCATAATTATTATAAAATCTATAATATTTACTAATATAATAATAACCAATAAATATACCTTCAAAACTTTTAACATTAAACTTATCAAAATTATCTTTTGCATTCATGATAAAATCATTACAACCAAAGACATTAAAATAACTAATTTTGGTTTAATAATATTATATTATTTATATAGGGTTTTCTTAAAAAACCTTCAAACATAAAATATATTCAAAACATAGAAAATGGTTTTAATATATTGAGTAAAAAAATATTTTAGTAAACTATATTAATTAAGAACGGTCTGACCCATTTGTTGAATAGTTCTGTTTTTTAGCTCTATACTAAAATTTTGTTGTGGTGTTCTAAGAGTAAAAAAATTATAAGTATCACCAATTTATTGATTTTTTTTCAAAATTAATATTACAGAATTTACATACATTATGAATACCAATACAAATAATTTAAAATCCTTTCATATTTTTAACTTTATTAAAGAAATCAATAAATATAACTCTAGTATATTTCTTATGAGATATAAAATAAAACAACGTGAATATAATGAAACCATTAAAAATAAAAAAACATATTTATTTCCTCCTGAAATAGTATTTTTCATTATTCCAAATAAATAGAGATGAAATAATTCAATAAGGATGGAAGTAGAATCATGATTTATAGATTTTAAATATTCCTTTTACTAATCACCTTTTGAAAATAAATCACTATCAAAATATTTTTTCAACCTTCACCTTTGGTAAATCTAGAACATGATAATGCATTAATAATTTGTGTATCATTTGGAAATGAGAATGTTCAATACTTTAATGCCATCAAACACTATCTTTTTCTATATCATTGATATATTTAATGTTTTGATTCACTAGATCAGATAAATTAATATAGAATATATTATCCTTTCCATTAGCACAAAATAAAAAATTTTCAGGTTTAAAATCTAAAAATTTATTATCTTAAAATTCAACATACATACCATCATCACATAGTTGTGAAATACTGTTTATGTTATGTTTTAAACCATTAATGTACAAAACTTTATAAATTAAAACAACATTAGAAATACATACTACCCCAAATCCATTAACCTTTGTTTTAGATTTATCTCAAAAAGTGATAGATCATATATCACATTTTCTGTAATAAAATGAATTTGATAGGTCACCATTCATGCAATGGAAACATCACCCATTAATGTACCATTTTTATTGAGATTATTTTGGATATTATCATTAAAAGATAAATTATATTTAATATGATTTTGGTTCCAATGCTATTTTGGGTCCAACTAGATTAATAATAAGAATCATAGGTACCAAAAAAATTTAAAACATTAATTATAATGTAATATAGAATAGAAATATTTTGAAATAATATATCATGTGTATCTAGGAGAATATGGAAAAATAAGGTAACATTAAATATCATAATTTCCATGCATACAACATTTAAATCATGTAACATAAAAAATCTTTCTAGAAGGACATTTAACAAAAGTAGTGTTGTTTATCTTAGAAATATTCAGATTATAACCAATTTTTTTAATTATTAAATTTCATAATCTCTAAGATATTTTCATATTTTTTACTTTATTTAGGTAGAATTAGATAACTTGTAATTTAATATTAAAACTTCTCTTTTATGAGTATCATTATCTTTTCAAATAAACTCAAAACCATCATAGATATTACTTTCAAAATATGTTGCATAATTTCTTATTTCTTCATTGAGAGATTCATTTTTTATTGAATTTATTTATTTCCTTAACAAGATTATAATTTTCTTATATTAATTCTTTATGAAATTCAATAACTCTTACAACATCATTTTGGCGTTTTTTATTTTCTTTATAAAACTCATCCAAGTGATAACCAACACAATTATAATTATAACAACAATCACAATCACTTTTAACCTCATTTTTATTTTTTCCATCAAACAAGATTAAATGAATCGTTTATTATTCCTAATTCATTACATGAATTATATTCCTCAATGAAACTTCATCCAAAATGACAAAAACATTTTAATTCTTCCCTATATTTTTTATATCTCCTAAATTTCTTCAACTTTGGAAATTTGGGTTTGATATGTCCCTGATTTCTATATTCATAACAGGTTACATTTGGTCCATATGTAGAAAAATTATTTTCTATTTGATCAAAATATTTATCTTTATTTGGTATATTTTTGAAAACATTCATTCAATCCATCAAATTATGAATACCTTTTCTTATATTAATGGTTTATGATATGTTAATTTGTTATGATTCAAATTCAAAAGAGTTAGAATTAACATTTATATGTGTTTTGAAAGAAATTCCTTTTTACATTGAAGTATATTCTTCCTAAATATTATTAAACTAAATTTTGTATTGATGAAGTGATATGATCAATTCATACAATGTATATCCTTTTAAATCCTTACTTTTTTACATCACAATATTATTTGCATGCCATTTATTTAGTAGGGCTCTTAGGAATCTTTCAATAAGTACAAGGTTCTCCAAAGTTTATCCGTGGTAATTAATTCCATCACAATAATTGTGAATTTGTGGATCATTTTATTGAAATTTCATATTTACCTACATTGAAATCATTTTAATGTATTAAAATCAGTCCGAGTTTGGTTCTAATCGAATGTTTGATCCATTGTGAGTAAATTTTAGAATATTACAGATATCATGAGATATATTGCATTCATACACATTAATAAAAACACGTATATTTATAGTTTAATAAAACATATTCACAAATATGTAATTTAAAATATATATAGTAGCATCATTTCTTGTATGAGCATACAAGTCAGATTCTAGATGTTTTTAGGGATTTTCCTAATTCAACACTGTCTATAATTTATCCATAAAAAATGAATGGTATAAAAATAACATATCTATAGTCAAACATAACTCATTCAACACAATATAAAACATTGTATTATAATAAATCAAAATCAATAGAGAATAATGAAGTATATTGACATAGATTAAGTTAATCATCAAAACCATTTGAGAGAAATATCCACATTTTTCTTTAAAACATGTAAAAGTCTCACTATTTATCAAAAAGCTATTTAAAATAGATTTTTGAATCAAAGTGTCCCATACAGACTTGAAACTTTTAAAAGGATTTTTAATTTTAAAACATTAATGTCCATATAAATAAATACATAAAACCATTTTTAAAACATGGACATTAATGAGAATGATTTAGAAGAATAAATTTTTAAAAAATTTAAAATGATATTTTAGTTAGAGTTCCTAACCAAATGAGAGAAGCTTGAATTCTAATAATTAAGGTGATAAAAACTTTAGAATATCATGAGAATAAAGGGATTCATGATATACTATGTCATAGTACACTATATACACTAAATAAAAGTGGATTGGCGCATAATGACAAAAAAGTCTCAATGGAATGTAAGATGAGATGAATTATTTTATAAAGACCTTATCCTTAGGTTAAGGATAAATCAATGAAATAATTATCTGTGAAAAATATAAATACACTCAATATGACTGTATATTCAGTATAAATCAATCAGAGGACATTCCCACATATTATTGTAAAAACAACACCAATAACTTGGATGTTTAACTCAATGAATAGAAATGGATTTAAAATTACTCCTATCAAGCTTATATCTATGACATGAAAATTTATCAATGGAGTTATTATGTGTATCAAAAGTATATCCACTAAATGGGTAGTGGAAATTAATACATAAATAATAAATAGTGATTCAACACATAATCCTCGAGTAAAATAATAAATGAAGTATGTGTAAAGCCCACTGAGTGGAAATTGAAAATTGGAAATTGAAATTCCCTTACTGATTTGGTAACTTATGAAACATACAACCCATGAAATAAGGATAATAAAATGAAGATGTAAATAATCATAAATTAAAGTATATTACACCAAGAATAAAATCATGGATAGCACATACACCACAAAAAGGAATTAGTGGCCAATATAGCATGAATCTCACAGAATAAAAAGTGAGATGATAAAATCTTCATTCATTGTAATAAATCAAGTCATTTGAACAAAATTTGATAAAAACAAAATGAATCAAATAATAACATGAATATAAAGAGAATCATGATAATATATATCAAATGGAAGGACACAATACACCACATGAAATAAATAAGTGGCAAGCATTGGAAATCTCACTGAATTAAATATGAGATAAAAAACCCATTACCTTGTACTTATCCTTGGTCGAGGGCACACTAATATAATGTATAATGGTGAAATAATTGTTATTAAATTATAAAATAACCATATACATTAATATGATATCATATATGACCTTCTAATATCGATATTTTAATATTATCATCGTTTCGGGTGTTAACTGATTCGTTCTCCTTTATATGCTTGGATATGTAAGACATATTTTTTATGGATGGGATGTATCTTATTCATATTCAGAATGATATTAAGTCTTTAATTTTTTTTAATCATTAATTGAAAATTATTATTGAATGGATATGAAGGGGAATGAATCCAATTGCGCTCGTGGAGACGGTAATGCGTACGTACGCACGAGCGACAATATCATTATTTTGATATTAAAATCATATATAATTGGATGGTATATCATATATATAGAATAATTATCATGTTATAATTATTATTTACAACAATTATACATCATTATTATACCCATCCAAATAACAATGTATTGAATAACAACTACACGACGATGTGGAGACGGTAAGCCATACATACGCATGTATTGTGACATGTCATTAAAAGGATGGAGAGAATAATGAATATAGTTGTGCCATATTTATAATAACATCAAAATATATAGAAGATACTAGATTTATTATTTTATAATGGAAACAAAAAAATAAATAGGAACTGGAAAAAGAAAAGAACTTGAAGGAGGTGATGAAATATTTACCTCTTCTTTGGGTTATTCCTTTTGATTTGATCAAAAGGACTCCTTAGGTTGGCTTTCTGACTAAAGTAAGGAAACTAGGATTAAGGGAGTAAATTTGGTAATATATTTGGGCAGGGATTGGCCGATCCAAATGGCTTTGACGGTGTTAATTAGTGATAAGGGTGATTGCCATTTTATAAGAGGGGTGAGGGGCACCTTAGGAAAAGATAGAAATATTATTTTATAAAAAAACTAATTTTTGGTTTCTAATGGCCCCAAAATAAATTATTTAAATGATAAGGTGGGGATGGGTCGAAAACAAATCAACCAATAGGTTTTATATAGGTTTGAGTCACTATATTAACCTTATCTTTTAGATTTTACTCTTAGTTAAATAGTTTAACATTTACCATGTCTCTTTGTATTTTTATATTATATGGTTAATAAACCTACTATAAACATAAAATAGAACTCATAGTGATCAATTAATGATAGAAATATCATTATATAAGTTTTTTGACCGATACTTATATTTTTAGGAATAAAATATCAATTAATAATATAATATTTGTTTTAAAAACTCTTTTATGTCTATTTTGACACTATTTGGTATTTTGTTTTCGCTAAATTCATAACATAATTATTACATCGAAAAAATTAATCTAACAAAACCTAACTTTTCATATTAATATATTAAATTATTTTAATTCATAAAAAGTCTCAAATTACATTTATTTGGATATTTATAATATCAATTATTTTAATATTTCATTAATTAGGTAATTACTGTATCATCATTGTGTCATAAATAAATTTAATTATTTAATGTATAAAAATTATAAATAAAATACCATTATGTGGGAAATATTTTTATCTTTCTAACTAATATTTATAGTCTAATTTATCTTATGTGTAAACCTATATTCAAAATGGTTTAGTTATTAAACTTTGAATTTAAAACTTTTAACTCTTCTTTGAATTAAATAATAATAAATGTCCTAATCTAATCCAAGTGGAACTAAAGGATCATATTTTATTCCTAAGAATTTTTTGGGCCGAATTAAACTTATCCAATATAATTAGGACATGTGTTTGGGTAATATTAATATCATTTTTACCCTTAATTACCCTATTTACTTTTAACCGTGGTAAATAAAATTAGAAAGTCACTATTCACCAAAAATTATTTTCATATTATTGAGAAAAATTTTACTTAATGATATCCACCGTGTCTATCAGATTTTTGAAATTCAACTCATAGAAGCGCTAAAATTATGTTTTATGTAAATTTGAAAATGCTCCTAAGTGGTGGGTAAAAGACGATGAAAAGTTCAATAAAATTTTATACATCTAATTTTATTATAAAAAGACTCCAATGAATTAAATTGAACTTATATAGGTATTATAAAAATATTTTTACTTAAAATAAATTTAAATAATATAAAGAATTATTTAAATAAAAAGTTTGTTTTAAACTATAACATAGTGATTTTCACTATTCATAAATAATTGAATGTTTTTAGAAAAATACAAAAAATTTACCATAAGATAATTTTGATATTAAAAATTATAAAATGAATTATATTTTACAAAATTCAAAACATTATAAGTTGTATTAATTAATTTAAAATTAATTCCCGTTGTCAAAATTGAAAGGCGGTTTTTTTAAAAAGTAAAAACTATCAAAAGATTGACATATGTTTATGTCAAATTCAAATATAGAATTACTTATAATAACCTATATTGTATTAATTGATAAAAATATAATCTAATTAAACTTAAAAACCATTCAAATACATAATTTAACACTATAAATTATTTTTATTAAAAAAGTTGTTTTCAATTAAAATTTAGTATTTTTCAGTATTCATCAAAATATAAAAGTTATTAGAAAAGTACCAAAAATTTATCCAAAATATATTTTTATGTCCCGATTCTAAAGAAGAATTTAATTTCATTAAATTGAATATATAAATGTGTCAAATATACGATTAAAAATGGGTTTTCCATCAAAAGGTGGTAAAAATGCATTTTCTAAAAAATACTTCTTTTATCTGAAAGAAATGAATTTGTTCTTATATTATGTCTAAGAAACACATAATGTAGATTTTAAAATTATATGGAGTATAGAAAATTCAAAATTTAGTTAATACTATTCATAAATGCTTTTGAACGGCTAGTTTGGTAAGTCATGGTGCGCTCGAACTCGGTGTTGCATTTAGTGCAAGCTATTGAATAAAAGATAATAACTTACTATGAAATATTGGGGGGTTACATTCTTCCCCATTTTGAAAATTGTGTCCTCGCAATTTAAAAATCGTTCTTGGGAACTTTATTGAAAGTCCCACATCGGAAAAAGAGTCAGTATAACTATCTCTTTAAAATAAAGAAAGAAAAGTACAAAGGTCACCCAAGATAACCCACAATAGGATTCCATGTTGGAAAACATGGATATGGAAGATAAAATAAGTGTCATGATCTAGTGGAGAGTGATAGAAAACATGATTAGGAGAAAGTTAACAACAAGAAACCCACAAACTTGTGATGAGATAAACTTTCATTAGTTTCCTAATAGAAAAAGTTAAATAGATAACAATTTTTGTTTTAACTTCCATTTCATAAAGTTGAGAAATTTATTTATGAGAGTGACTATGAACATAAAGGTATATACATAATTTTTAGGTAGAGTTTCATCCTTTAAAACATTTCTACCACTAACTCATGTTTATTTTTCAAACGATGAGTATTCTAGATGACTTGGTCACACTTGAAGCACTAGAATCAACTTCTAGAGAATCACATAATCCACAAAGTATAAACTATATATATTTACCTTGTATTTAGAGATTAACCAAAACCAAAATAGTTAGAACAAGATCATAAGATCTCTAAAAAGGATAATACGTTAGAGAAAATTTTTTTTATCTTAATTTCTAAAATTAAACCAACAATACCCGAAGTTCAATAAATACCATTAAACAAACAATTGTCCTTAAAATCCATAAATATAATCTAAACTAATATTTAAACCCAAAACATAGAAGAATTTGATTACGTATTCTCCCATGTTAAATTGTATTTCCAAATAACATCGACTACTCTTAAAGTCACATACTTAAAAGTAATTAACCTCATCACATATTCTCTATGATAGGTTGATCATTTCAATAAATAACCCAAATCGTAATAAATACACAATACAAATATAGATTAAAATCCACTATTACTCCTCAAATGAAATCCCATAGTATTCTATTTTCTTTAGGCATATAGTATTCCCAACAGAGTGAATGCCTTCCAAAATAACATTTATCACTTAATCCCAAAATCATTTACCTATACTATGGATATCCATTTTATAAGTCATAAGATCCTAAATCAACTTATTATTGATCAATAAAATCATTTAACTAAAGGTAAATAGTCACACTAATCGAAATCATCACTTAGTCCAGTGGTAGGTGAAAAATCCCAATTGCACTATGGTTGTGGGTTCGATTCCTATAGCTTTGTTCGATGTGACGGGTTGTCCCATTGTCTGTATGTTGTCATTTTTCAAAAAAACTATATTTTATAACGTTCTGAAAATGAGATAAATTTCTCAGAATAACTATAACACAATTTCACCACAAATGTTATCTCATACCTCGCATTTTCATCCCAAAATGTTATTGCCTCAAATTCAAGGACCATACAAACCTAAATTGTTATTTATAACTATATCAACAATATAAAACACAATTCATCCTAAAATAGCATTTCCCATAATAAACTATAGGGTTACAGATAAGATAAAAGTCTTCCAAAGTAATCCCATCAACAAAGAAAACTAATACTTTTAAACATTTCACCATCCATTTATTTCCACATATGTTCTTCCTTAACCAAGGGGTTATCCTATAGAGTAGGGCATTCACTCGGGTAATGCCCAAGTCCACTATATTTACAGAAAATGACTCTAAATGGATTCTTGAGATCATTTTCATTTTCTTCCATAGTAGTTTTCATTTTCCATGCCAATTCTTTACCTAATGTCCTTATTTCCCAGACATAAATCATTTCTTTTTTCCATTCAGACACTTACCTAGGTGTCTCCATACACATTTACTGCATGATGGAAATTGTGCTTTATTTTATCCATGGTCTCCACTGCTCGAACTCTTATCATTCAACGCCTTTCTCTTCTTTGTTGGGTTTGGGAGTGGGTTAATATATATGTTGTTGATCAAATTTTGGGATAACTGATTCGGCATGAACGCGATATATTTTATATCTATCAACATTCCATTAATTTTCTCAATTCCTCCGCCATGCCCACCTTGTACTTCATGTTCAATGTTACTATGAATTCCTTGGAATCCAGGCATTGAATAACACAAGAAAGCATAGTGTGAGTCATAAAATCATTTAGAGAATATCATAACACCTTATTTTCAATCTAAAAAACCTTAGGATTAAAGACGATTATTTATTCTCATCTTATATTAAAATCCTTCAAATTGGTTTGTAGAGAAAATGTGAATTATCCTAAGCATATCCCATAGGAGTTTCATAACCAAGAGTGTTTGAAGGCCCATTGTCGTGCACCAGTTCCCGTTCGATTCTATCTCAAAGTGGTGTTTTTGGGTTTTACCCCTAGGTACATCTGTTCCAGAGCCACCTCTACCTGCTCATATCCAGACAGGGATGTATTGTTTGGAAAACTCGAAAAATCTCTACAATACCAAAATTATAGGAAGTTCTTCTATATTAATCCTCAATATCTATCTTAGGTCTATGTGTTCTAATTAGAGTTTATCTATATCTAGTTTCCAATGTTCGTACTAAACTACGTCTGATACTAAATGTAACGCCCTGACCCCAGTTACCTAGAGTCGATGCATTATTAAATAACATTGGCATGATACAAGGAATCATGTCCCAAAATACCAATCAATTTAGTATCCTTGGAAGATCTAGATACATTCATAAGTTTTACATTACACTAGAAAATGAAATTCTATGAAAACATTGTTTCCATAGACCACACTCATATCCCCTCAGACTATCCCTGTAAGTCAGTCATAAAATACTTCTTCAAGTCTAGGAAAAAATAAAACATAGAAAGGGGTGATCTCAGATTCTCAGTAAGGATAAAAATATAGTGGAATGTTTTGTAAATAAGCATAAACATTTAAGGCAATGTATAAGACTAAAACAAAATACTTTTAAACATGAACTTTAGTATAGTATGGAAAAGATAAAATCAAATAATTTTATTTTCTTATTCAAATGGATATTCTAATAGTTGAAAAATCACATGCAATTTCAATATCCACTTTCATAATGATGGAATTCATAATGAAAGACTTGATAACCACAAAGTCAAGGCCTTGTGCCAAAACAAAAAATAAGATTTTTTCAAGGCCTTGTGCCAAGACACAAGTTTGTCTCATAAGACCTACCGATGCATAGAGGAGCTATAGCAGGCTCCACCCATCACTTACTATGTCCAATGCATTCCTCATATGAAAAGGTTTAAACATAACATAAACATTCTCATTAAAACTAGCATAATAAATGTCAATACTTTATCCATAAATAATGAATGGTATAAAAATAACACATAAATAGTCAAACATAACTCATTAAATACAATATGAAATATTATATTATAATAAATAAACCTCAATCAAGAATAATGAAGGATATTGACATAGACTAAGTTTATCATCAAAATTATTTGAGATAAATATCCCCCTTTTTATTTCTAACATTTAAAAGTCTCACTATTTATCAAAAAGATGTTTAAAATAGATTTTTGAATCAAAGACTCCCATACCACTTTGAAACTTTTAAAAGGAATTTTAATTTTAAAACATTAATTTCCATATAAATAAAACCATAAAACCATTTTTAAAACATGTACATTAATGATAATGATTTAGAAGAATAAAATTTTAAAACATTTAAAATGATATTTTAGTTAGAGTTCCTAACCAAATGAGAGATGCTTGAATACAAATAATTGAGGTAATAAAAACATTATAATATCATTAGAATAAATTTATTCATGATATATTATTTCAAAGTACAATATATACACCAAATAAAAGTGGATTGTCACATAACAACAAAAAAGTCTCAATAGAGTGTACGATGGGATGGATTCCTTTATAAAGACTGTATCCTTAGGTTAAGGATAAATCAATGAAATAATTATGTGTGAAAAATATAAATACACTCAATATGATTGGATATTTAGTGTAAAATAAATCAGAGTACATTCACACATATTCTTGTAAAAACAACACCAATGACTTGGATGTTTAACTCAATGAATAAAAATTGAGTTAAAATTACTCTTATCCGATTTATATCGATGAATTTAAAATTTATCAATGGAGTGATTATGTGTATCAAAAATATATCCACTCAAATGGGAGTGGCAATTACTACATAAATAATATATAGTGATTCCACACATAATCTTGGAGTAAAATAATGAATTAAGTATGCGTAAATCCCACTGAGTGGAAATTGAAATTTAAAATTCCCATACAGATTTGGTAACTTATGAAACATAAAACCCATGAAATAAGTATCATAAAAAGAATATGTAAATAATCATAAATTAAAGTATATTTCACCAAGAATACAATCATGGACAGTACATATGCCACACAAAAGGAATTAGTGGCCAATGTAGCATGAATTTCACGGGAATAAAAAGTGAGTTGAAAAACCCTTACTTCGTTGTAATCAATCGAGTCATATGACCAAAAGTTGATAACCAAAAAATGAATCACATAATACCATGAATATAAAGATAATAATTATAATATATATCAAATGGCAGTACACAATACACCACATTCCATAAATAAGTGGCAAGCAATGGAAATCCCACTGAATTAAATGTGAGATAAGAAACTCCTTACCATGTACTTTTACTTTTTAGAGGGATTTTTTTATCTCCTGTATAATGGTGAAATCATTTTTATTAAATTATAAAATAACCTTATACATTAATATGATATCATATATGATCTTCTAATATTGATATTTTAGTATTATTTCCGTTTCGGGTGTTAACTGATTTGTTCTC